>CM021106.1:255696668-256204722 GCA_007115665.2 Sequoiadendron giganteum | reverse complement strand
GATCAAGAAAATAAACCCCAAACCCTTGAAGCTCCAAAAATCTTCAAAACAAGAACAGGAAGCAGCAGATGTGGAGCTCTGATACCATGTAGAAGTAAAGCTCTAATACCATGTTGGAGTTGAGAAGATACAACACCACAGAAGCCCAAAAGATCTTTGCAAGCAAATAACCTGTTACAAGGAGAAGCAAAGAGAAGCAACAAAAGAAATGCTCAAGAATGTGGAGCAATGTATTCACCTGAAAATGTAAAAAATGAATAATGATACAAAAGATAGTTTTCAACTACATATAGATGAAAAACCTAAAAAGGAAAACCCTAGGCTTGCACAATAATAATTAATAAAGTAATTAATTATTATGTACCTAATGTTAGCTTAAGTGAAAAAGAGTTAAAAGGAAACTTTACATAATTAAACAAATATTGTTTAATTAATAAAGTAAATGTCCAATTACTCTAACACCGCCCCCTAAGATAGACATAGGGAGAAGCTAAAACCTAGAAGAAGCTACTGAAAGCAAAAGCAATGGGTCCCGACAACAAGGCCAGATCAGGTACCCAAGTATAATGAAATCTCTATGAAACAGAGAAAAGGAGAAAACCCAGTGGGAAAAACTCCTCTCCAAAAAGAGATAGAACAACATGTTGAAAGAAACATGAAGGAAGGAAGGCCTCATAAAGACCCCCCAAGGACAACTTCCTTCACCCCAAGCATAGAGCGCAACTGAAGATAGCGCGGAGATGCAAAAGGTTTCGTGAAGATGTCTGCAACCTGTTCGGCAGTGGGAACATACTCCAAGATGAGAGAACCATCCTGAATCAACTGTTTGATGAAATGCATATGAAGCTCAATGTGCTTCGTCCGCTGATGCTCCACCGGGTTGCGCGAAATGTGTATAGCACTCTGATTGTCACACCAAAGAATAGTGGGACTATCAGGAGGAAAACCAAACTCAGTCATCAATTGACAAAGCCATAAAATCTCCTGACTAGCGAGCATTGCAGCTCGGTACTCAGCCTCTGTAGATGATAATGCATGAGCAGTCTGCTTCTTGCACGACCATGTGATAGGACCAGAGCCAAAACAAAAAACAAAGCCAGAAGTAGACTTCCGATCATTGACATCACCAGCCCAATCTAAGTCAGTGTAGCCAACAATGTGAGGATCCCCTAATGTGTAGTGAATGCCATATGAAGTGGTGCCCTGAATGTACCTCAAAATATGCTTGGCAGCTTGCGAATGACACTCATGAGGATCATGTGAGAATCGAGAGACAAGACCAACCGCAAAGGAAAGATCAACATATAGCACAAGAATCAGGATCTCACCCTCAAGATACTGAATATAGACCGTGTGATCAGAATGACAAAGAGTGAAACCAATGGAGAGCAAAAAAGAGTCCATCTTCTCATACCAAGCCCGAGGGGCTTGTTTGAGACCATATAATGAACGCTGAAGTCTGCAAACCAAAGAAGAATCATGAACAAATCCCTGAGGCTGCTCCATATAGATCTCCTCCTGTAGGTCACTATGTAAGAAGGCACACTTCACATCCATCTGAAAAATGAGCCATCCTCTAGAAGCTGCAAGTGATAATACAAAGCGAATGGAATTCATCTTGGCGACAGGGGCAAATGTCTCAGAGTAATCAATACCCTCAACCTGTGAGAAACCCTTCGCAACAAGACGTGCTTTGTACTTATCAATAGAACCATCAGCAGCATACTTGGTGCGATACAACCATCGGCACCGAACCATCTTTCTGCCCTTAGGAAGAGGACAGAGATCCCATGTATTATTCCTCATCAAAGAAGAATACTCTTCCTCCATGGCACTATCCCACTCAGGGTGACCTGTCGCCTCTGAAAATCTCTGAGGATCCTCTGAAAGAGCATGAGTCAAAAGACTAGAACCTGTAGTATGAGAACGAGTGCGACGAGTGTCTGAAGGATCACCGGCCATAGATCCTGCTGCCTCAATAGTAAATTGAGCCCATTTGGGCTTCTGAGGTGGAGCAAGTGGAGGTGGAGATGGGGGATCATCAATATCCTCATCAGAATCCTCAAAATAATCCTGAAGAGCTGTAGAGGGTGGAGTAGGTAGTGAAGTGGACACTGGAGACAGGGTATCAACTGGAGGAAGGCGCTCATCAAACTGAACATCCTGTCAAAACAAGACCTCTCTGGAATCAGGATCAAATAACCTGTACGCCTTAACATCCTCACAGTAGCCGACAAATATGAGGGGTCGACTCTTCCGCTCCATAGCTCTCCTCTGAGCATCAGGAATAAAAGCCCATGCCTCACTACCAAATACTCGAAATGATGAAATATCAGTCTTGTCATGAGACCAAGCCTCCTCAGGAGTCATATGTCGAATCTCCTTGTGAGGCATCCGATTCTGAATATAGTTGGCACAATTGACTGCCTCTACCCAAAAAGACGAATCCATGGACCTGGACTGAATCATACAATTAGCCATCTCCCGTAAAGTTCTGTTCTTGTGCTCAGCGATACCATTCTGCTGAGAGGTGTAGGGAACAGAAAACTGATGTTGTAAACCATGCTTAGTGCAAAAATCTCTGAAAGCCTGATTCACATATTCCCCCCCATTATCTGTACGTATCCGCCGGATAGAGAGACCAGACTGCTTCTCTACAAATGTCTTGAAGACATGAAAGGAATCAAAGACATCAGACTTGTACTTAAGAAAGTACAACCATGTGTGTCTGGAGAAGTCATCAATGAATGTGAGTACATACTTGGCCCCTGAAAAAGAAGGAGTGGGAAATGACATGAGGTCACTATGAATCAACTCCAAGGGTGCCAAAGCACGAGTGGTACTTCCCTTCGAAAAGGGATCCCTATGATGCTTGCCAAGCACACAACCATGACAAACACCGTCAGTGCAGGAAATCCGTGGAAGACCAAGAACAAGTGACTGTGTACTCATCTGCTGAATATATCTATAATTGACATGGCCCAAACGCTCATGCCAAAGCTAACTCACTGAATCTGCATGTGCTATAAGAGATGAACCTATACCCTCAAAAGGCGCAAAGCCATCAAATCTGTAAAGACGAGATGCAGTATCAACACTACCAATAGCCACAACTAAATCAGAATCATGGAGGTCCCGAATAACCACATCATGTGGTGAGAACTCAACTGTCTTACCAGAGCCAGTGTGGAAAATCTGATAAATGGACAAGAGGTTCATCGAAATGTCAGGAACAACCAAAACATCCTGTAGAGTGCCTCCATCCAAAGAGACAAAACCTGAACCCAAGACGGAAAGCTATGAAGAGTCACCCATTGCAATCTGTGAAGTACCACAAGAGCCAAGAGAAGTGACCAACTACTGAGTGTGAGTCATATGGTGAGAAGCACCAGAGTCTAAAATCCAAGTGGACCCATTGGTCGATGCTCGTGCAGTGAGAGCATGACCCTTCCCTGTGGTGGAAGAAGAAGAAGATGGCGGTGAGGAGATGTGTTGTTGCTGCATGGCCTCCTCTAAAGCCTCTAATCATTTCCAACACCTGGAAACTGGATGACCTTGCTTGCCATAGAAATTGCAAGTGTCTCCTGATTTCTCCTTAGTATTGGAGGAAGACTCACCAGACTTCGAAGATTTCCCATGTTTGGGATTGAATGGTGGTTTGGAATCAGACTTAGGAGGCGGTTTGGAGGAATGCTCACTACCTGCAAAATCTTTCTTGGGCCTCAGTTTCTGCTTCTGTTTCCCCTTCGGTGATTGAGCAACCAATGCTTTGCTCTTTGAACCTGAGAGCATATCCATCTGAGAAAGGTGGGACTGTTCCCGAGACAAATGCTCACAAAATAAATCAAAGGTAGGCATGGTAAAATTGGCACCCAAACCATCCATGGTGGAGTAGAAGGAGGAAGCAAATATCTGAAATGGACCACGAAGCTTCGAAAGAATCAAATAAATGCACTCTGTGTCTGTCTTGTTCTTCCCACAACCCTGTAAAATAGAGCGGATAGTTTTGAACTTGTTCAAAAAGTCCTCAATAGTGGGGAAGGAATCAGGTAACAATGAAGTCAGCTCTGCCTCAATCTGTAATGCGTGGAACTCATTAATGGCCCCAAAAAGTGTCTCAAACTTCAGCCACATGGCTCGAGGAGTGAGCAAAGCATCAAGGTGAAACAAAAGACTGTCTGAAACATGCAGGCATATCAAACCCATAGCCTCATCCATCTTGTTCCTGTGCTGCATAATCTCAAAAGCATGCTGCAACTGAGGCTGAACCTCATCTAAACAAGACCATAACCCTCGTGACCTAAGTAGCCTCATCATACGAGACTTCCAAGTGTGATAGTTATGTGATGTGAGTAGCTCAACTGAAGAGTCTGCCATGAAACCCTACACCTGTACCTGCTTGTGTTTTTTATTATTATGTGATCTTTTAGAATAGACAGAAGATGCAGAAGGGTTTGTATTTTTGAGAGTTTTGGTGTTCTGGTTTTTTGATATAAATGACAGAAAGCAAGAGAAAAAACACCCCCCACAAAAGATAAACCCAAACCCTAGTACAAACTGAGAAGAAGGAAGCAATGCATAAGCAAAAAATACTTCAAGACAAATTCTCATGTACCTGGTGAAAATTCTGAGAAAATAGATCACATCATTGAATAGAGCATGTTGAGAGCTTTCCAACGCCTATTCAAGTTTGAAAAACGGAGTCCGTTTGCATCTTCTATGACCCTGAAAGTGAAGAAAGAAGACCTCACTTTGACTGGTAAAAAATATCTAGACTGGTAAAAAAATTAAAAATATTTCTATACCATTAGATTGGTGCCATTCTCATCTTTCCAATGCATCTTCCTGTTCAAAAAACGGAGCTAGGATGCCCAAGTCATGCCCATTTGACCAAAAATGACATAATAGGGGGTTGGAGTGAAAACATTAGCCCTCAAGGCCTTAAAATCCGGCGGTCAGTGGCATGTAGGCTGCGCTCGGGCAGAGCAGACGAGGTGGCGGGCCGACAGAGGTGGCGGTGGCCACTTGGCCGTGGCCGGTGGTAGCCGCCGGTGGCAGTGGCCGGGCGGTGGCCATCGGGCAGAGCTCTGGTGGTGCGGTGGTTTAATACTGGCCTTGCAAAAAAATCAAAGAAAATGATTTTTTTTAATTTTTTTTCGATTTTTCCATTTTTTTGTGCAATTTTTGCTCCGTACGGCCTTAGGGCAAAAAAATTTTGCCTTCCAAATTGACTGTAACCAAAATTGATGATTTGACAGTCGATTTAGGGGTTTTTGGGTGCTACAAATCCAATGGCACTATCCATTTGAGCCCAAAGTGAACCCAAAAAATGAAGTATGCTGAATCCACCCCAAAAAAACTTTAGAACCCTAGATTTGCTTCCAATGCAAAATCTCAAAACAAGAACAAGCAGCTACAAATCTGAAGCTCTGATACCATGTTGGAGTTGAGAAGATACAACACCACAGAAGTCCAAAAGATCTTTGCAAGCAAATAACCTATTACAAGGAGAAACAAAGAGAAGCAACAAAAGAAATGCTCAAGAATGTGGAGCAATGTATTCACTTGAAAATGTAAAATGAATAATGATACAAAAGATAGTTTTCAACTACATATAGATGAAAACCCTAAAAAGGAAAACCCTAGGCTTGCACAATAATAATTAATAAAGTAATTAATTATTATGCACCTAATGTTAGCTTAAGTGAAAAAGAGTTAAAAGGAAACTTTACATAATTAAACAAATATTGTTTAATTAATAAAGTAAATGTCCAATTACTCTAACATGTATGTTCTAGTTTTAGAGGTGTTTAAGCTTATATCAGGTTGATTTTACCTCCCCACCTTTTTTACTATTTTTAGAGTGATAGTTATTATTTTTTAGCTTTAGGTTTAATATAGAAAAAATCAATCTCTTATTAGAAATAAATAACCAACCTATAGGAATACTGTTATAATGTTGCAGTGATTCTACTATTATAAAAAAAATCTCTGTTGAACTACCTGTGGCTACCCATCTATTACTAGGTTCTTTTTCCTTCAAAGTCTAGATCCAAGTATACTTTTAGAATTTTTTGTGATTGTTGGATCCTTTTAGCAATCAAGATCAATTATACGCTTTTGTAAATTGTTATCATCTTAAGTTCAATTAACCTACTCTTATCAAGAATATACATTGATATAAGTTCAATATTTCTAATTGTTCTCAATAGTTAAAGAAAAACATACACATTCAAAATCCTAAAAGTCATGATTCAAACTGGATTTGAGGATTTGCATTGTCTTTTTTTTATGTAGAGAAATGCAAAAATAAGCCTTTTTTCAGTTTTAAAGTTAAAAAAATTTAATTTAGAAAATAAACATTGTTCTATTTTGATCATGTCTCTTGATATTTGATACCATTTCTACTTACATGACTATATTTTTTATGTCTTCCATTGTTTCTTACTCTCTTTAGTATATTTGATTTGTCCTCTCTCTTTTGAGCAAAGGATTGCATACACAGTAAGATATTACTGAACTAGGGTTGTTAATTTTTTGAGTTGTTGCTATATTATGGGAAAGGTGGAAGGAAAATTGGTATCAAAAAATAATTATAAAATGTCATAGATGCAAAGCACTATGAACTCATTATTAGGGATCTATCAGATCAGCCAATTGACATAGTATTGGAACACAATAATATGTTCAAGATAAAACCATTTATATACAACATAGGCTATTATATTTTTGACTCTTTCCAATTGTTTTTCCATATGTAATACCCTTATGTATAATTACACAATGGAACTCTTGACTATTTTATTAATTGCCTAGAAAACAATGATCCTCAAGCCTTATTTGCATACAACTATGAGCTAGACCCGCACACATTGTTTAGATTAGAAATATGTTTACTAATGTCCCAAAACAAATTCTTTTGTGGGGAGTGCACCTATTAATATGAATGATACTTTGATCCAAAATAAAAGATAGGAAATAAGTTTACTAGAGATTTCAACTAGAAATTTTTGTCTAGTCACATATGGTATTTGTCATAAAAAACTAGCACAAAACATTTTTTACAACTATTAATTTCTATGGGCTCCATCTTCCTTACCTGTATTTTGTTTTTAACATTTGTCTCACCATATTTCTATAGTTTATATACACTACATTCAATTTCAACTAGGTTCACCTTTCACATGCCTTTTTTGGGGCACATGTTTGTTTAATAGATGTAAATCCTTTATGTGTACATCCTAGTTGAAGTATTCTAATTTATTCAAACATCAATTGTAATTATAAAAAAATCCATATTTGTGCTCTTCTCCTAAGTCCACTCTTATGCCTATTATTTATTTGTTGTTTTGACTTAATTCTCTGTTCAATGCTTGTTCATTGTTTCATGCTCATTCTAGTTCCACTACTTAAGCAACAAATAAGTGTAGGTTCATTTAAATACTATGATTTTTATTTGAGGGCTAGTGACTAGGAAGTCCAAGGTTTTCCTTTAATTATAGAAATTCAAGTATGATTGTAACAAATGTGACACTATTCTACAACCTTTCTTTCAAAACTCCTAGTTTGAAGTGAAAGTAGGCTCTTATCTCAAGTGTCAATCAAAGGAGCTATTCACAATTAACATAGAATAAGTTAGATGTTTCTATTGAATTATTGTGAGGATTAATGAAATAATAGAATTAGTTGATTTTCCAAACTATGGGTTAAAGACTGTGCATGTGAAACCAATTTAATGTGTAGAATTGTGTTGAATATACCGAATACTAAGAGGGGGGTGAATCAGTATTCCACTAGCCAAGTTAATTACTAACCATCCAATTATCAATCCACATTTAATGATAATAGTAAGCCAAAACATAAAAGAGACCATAACACATTGAAACCAAGATTTTTACGTGGAAAACCCAAAATAGGAAAAACCATGATGAGGATTAGCTCACAATATATTATAGCTAGTTATAAGATATTACAAGGCTCAATTCCAGGAATCGCTGTCCTTAAGAAATCTCATAGCCTGAATACAAAATGTGGCTTATTTCTAGCATACAAAAGATGTGGCTCACTGCCTCAATGAACTAAAGAAGTGCACCTACAAAGTGCTGAAAAAAATCTAGATATGCTCTGAAACAAATATCAAACTTCTGATCTAGATTTCAGGGTATCAACACTATCATAATTTTGCACCATTATACTTGCTTCATTATTCATATACCATTGATATCTCTTTTCTTCATGACATGACCATTATATATACACAGTCATAACTTCATTTCTCAATTAGGTCAGCCTAATTGAGGGAGCACCCAAAATTCAAAAAGGACATGTTGACATAATATAAAATTCCTTTTGACACACAAAGTAAAATGTCTTATCCATGTGTTAGGTCGGCCCAAAACTAAAGAGTAACACACAAAAGATAAACCTTGTTTTCCAAAAGAGTACCAACCTTTTGTCACTTAGATAGCTAAATCAGATTATGCAAACATGCTAAGAACTTTTTAATACCTGTAACTGGCATTCCTAAGTAACATATCAAAAACTCATATAATTTCCTATTACTGTGAAGTTTTTTGGATCAAGATAGATGCACAGATTACTTAGTCAGTTACAAACCAATGTTGGCATCAATGACAATAGACCCATAGGGAATTTTTTTCATTCTTCTAACAATCTCCCCCTTTGTCATTGATGGCAACATCTGCCAAAAAAACTTTATTCAAAACAAAAAATATATATTGCTCAACTCCCCCTAATATATGTACATAAACAAACATATTTTATCTCCTCTTATCTTCTATTTTCTCTTCTCCTCTCCCCCTTTGACATAAAGGAGAAAGGATGGGGAAACATTTCAAATTTAGGAATTGGTGGAACCTTGTAGCTCTTTGAGAATCACTTCCCAAGAAAACTTTCCATTATCCTAGACAATTTTTCCCTTGAAAGTGTTTTATGCAAAGATCATATTTCCACTAGGCATTCTTCTCCTTCTTCCAAAGTTGATGAAGCAATGTTCATTTTATTATTTTTTTCTACCTCCATTAGTGCATTTGTTATAGTAACATGTCTGGACATGAACAAATTTCCAAGTTGGAAATACTACCTCATAGCCTCTTCCTTCTGCCTTTGCAAGATGAAAAACTTATTTTGAAGATATGCAATGGAAACCCACCTATCATAGTTTCTATCACCGACAATTTTGTAATCTTTAGAGAAATCAACAATTTGAGATTAAATTAAGTCCATTAGATTCCTAATACTCATAGTGGCTTCCAGCCATTTCATGCAATAAACAAATAGTAGTTGGTCCTCTTCATCAGATTCTCTTACCTCTTTCAAGGTATACAAACCTTTGTCACAAGCAATAGTGCACTTATCTTGCAGAAACAACAACCTTCTCTCTAGCAAATTCAACTATGCTTCTTTTTCATTCTACATCTTAAGATTGGATGTGTACTCTTTAACAACATCAACAATAAGCCTCAAATTTTCAATCAGAGCTAAAGAGTTGTCTGGAGTAACATCAGGGGAAAAATCTAGTAGAGCTCTAATAGCTTCATTTATCAACTCATTACATATTTTATATGACTATGAAGCCTCCTATGTGACAAAGAAAATCAAAGTGTTACTTAGCTTCATTCTATCACTCAATGTAATCTTTGTCAAATCCACATAACCTAGGTGAGATGGTAGCTTGACTAGTTGAGGTGGAAGTGCAGGTTGGATTACAGCATGTCTTGAAATAATACCTTTAAGAGTACTTCTAAATGAATCTTCAGATTTCTTTGATGGTTCAAGTCCTTTAGGAATTTTACCTTCAATTGGAAGGACTTCCTTATTTTCCTCTTTCTTCTTTTCTTCTTCCTCTTATTTTCCTTCTTCTTTTTATTTTTCTTTTTCTTCTTTTTCTTCTTCTTTTTCTCCACTGAATGGATTTTTTTTCCTCCTTTCTTTAATCATCATCCTTGTATTTATCATTTTCTTTGTCTTTCCTTCCTTTATTTTCATGTTTTTTTTCCTCTTCTCTATTCTCGGTGGATTCTTGATGTTCTTCTCTCTTTTCACCAGATTAATCCTTAGGATGATCATGAGACCTCTTACTGGTAGTTTCTTTTGTGTCCATCTGAGGAGCAAGGGTCTCTAAAGAACCAAGTGTCTCATTAACAGTTTCCAAGACTAGATTATCCATTACTTTAGTAATAGTCACATGCACTTGAGTTTGAGTAGTGTGAGATGAATAATTGGTTCTTGTCCCAAGGGTCCTTGCTAATTGCTTGATCACATCATGAGTTTCTTTCCTTACTTTTTCATCATATTCTTCTTCCTTAGTCACTAGCATATTGACTTTATTCTTGATTCTAAATAGTGTAGAACAATCATTCAACAAATTTGTAGCTTTTATTTCAAACTAACTTGAGCTAATAGATTTTATGGATTCTCTTCTTGTTATGTCTTCAACATTTAAAAATTCTTTCCTTTTGAGTACTAATTCATTCCACACATTTTTTGTAACCTTTGACTATATGGTATCCATATTTATGCTACAGATAACTATGTACTGAGAAAAATCATTTATGATGGTTTCTTTTCCTTCATCATTTACTTCATCATATAACTCAGTAGTTGACATAAGATCATTATCAATCAAATAGTTCACTAAGGTTCTGATAACCAAGGGAGGATGATTTCTTACTGGAGGAGAACTAGGCATGTTCTCCATAGGGATAAACAAGCCTTCTTCATTCTTCTTTGTATGTACATGAATTCGGTAAGAACCCTTTTCTTCTTTTGACTCTTCATTTGTAGAGACAATAATATTGGTTTTGAATCCTTCATCGGGGGTACTACATCTTTTTTTTATTTTCAACTATTTCACCCCTTCCAGACCAAGTGCAATTTCTAACTCAACAGCATCACTCAAATTCCTTTTCCTGTGAGTTTTTTCTTTCAATCTTATTCTTCCTTTTGAAGCAGCGAATGGTACAATAGCAAGTGTGTCCTTCCTTTTAGATTCCCTGGTACTAGGATCAATAGGAGTAGTAACATTATCAGATGTAGGGACACTTTTTTCTTTTATCTTTCCTTTCACAACATTAGTTGTACTAGTTGTGGAAGAGATGGAAATTTATGTTGGTGTAGCACCAAAGGATAGCCTTCTTGATTTTTTGGGTCCAACGGGTAGATCCGTAGACTTAGCTTTCCTTTCATCAAGGACTTCCTTCAACATTTCTATTTCATCCTTAGTGTATGCTACGTCTTGGAAGAAAGCTTCAACTTTCTTTCTTCTTTTAGATGCAATAGCTTCTAAATGAATTTCAGTAGATTTATCCTCATATTTACCGAGCCTAGGTAGAGAGGAGTGTTTAGGACTTGCTAAAAAAATCTCAATGGAACATTCAACCATTTTCTCTTCTATCTCATATCCCAGAGGTTCAATCCAATGAATTTTGGGTTCTATGGCCTCAATGATGCATTCATCCGTAGACACAAGAAATGTTATCTCCTTCTCATACTTCTTCACCAAAATTCTTGGAATCTTGTCCCTTTCATACATTTCATTTTGAAAGGATGCAAAGAAAGTAGTTAGGGCATTGTTTTGTACCTTAAAATCTCCTAAATTTAATAAATAATCATAAATTTGATGAGAAAACGATCTGGAGTTATCCCATATTATGTTCTTTCTCTCATGTAATTCTCTTAGAAAATAGAATAACAAGCAAACAACTAAAGTTTCAAACTTAAATAAATGTTTCTTTACCTTTTTCATACTTAGGTTTCCTAAAAGTTGCAATCTCAGTAATTCACAGAGATCAAAATTATTTACATGCACTACCATTTCATAAGTTGTGTAAATTTATGTGGCCGATATTGAATTTGCTCTAATTTTGAAATAAACTTTTTTCCCAATCATAATGGAAGCATACTTGACTATAGGGTTAGCAATAGAATTCATGGTTAGGGTTCTCCTGTCAAAATTGGCACTAGTTAACCTTGTAAGCTCATCATTCTTCAGTTCTTTTAGAACTAGAATGGCACCAGTGTCACAAAGACCAATAACAACTTGAATTTTCTCTTTGTTGATAACCCATGGTTCATTTAACCATACAATATTGTCATGAATCCTATTAAGATACATCCTCACAAATTTTGCCTCACTCTTTCTCGAAAAGTTCAAGAACCAATTCCAAACACTTAGCTTCATTCCAACTAGGTTTTCATATTCTGCCTTGAGCAATAGGTTATCAGTTAACTCATTATCCCACAAATCCTTCAGCTCTTGGTGATCAAATTCTTTGAGTTTTCCATGAATGTATGTTCTTGGATCTTCGGTGGGTAGCACATGACTCAGAATGTGCGAGAATGCAACCATCGGATCATTTTCATAAACTATCCATGAACATATTTTGAATTTTGGTTGGGGCCTCTCAAACATTTCACAATAGTAGGAGTGGTCACATTTCCCAAAAAATCTTGAATAAGTTTAACAAAGAGTTGAACATTCAATTTTGAAAAACATGGAATTCGGATAATAGAGAATACCTTGCTTGTTGAGAACTAGGGTTTCAATGTATGATACTCAGACTCACTTTCTTTCTTTCTTTAGCTTGCACTACTCCCAATTTATGCAAATATGCTTTTCCTTTACTTAGTCTCTTGATTTATTCTTTATATTTCTTGCCCTAATTTTGCATTTATTGCTTTTCAACTTTAAATTTGTCAGCCATATTATGAAATGCGCTATAAACCAAAAAGATCCACAATTCTTTTGCTTTACTTATTTTCTATCAAATTTTTCTCCATTGTCTTCAAAATGAAAATTTACATCACATATCCTTGTTTCATCTTATGCCACCTTATATATTGGGGAATTGTTATATTTTTCTATGACTACTCCTAAAACCATTACTAGTTTAAGTTCTTAGAAGAGGTATCTGCACTGGATGCAGATACATGATCATTCAATTTATCCTTGTTCTCAGGTTTTTCCTTATTTCTCCAAAAAAATTCCATTTCTTTCCTTACTTCTTCGATATTTACCTTGTTCACTAGCTTGCTCTTTTTTTTTGGATTCAATTTCTTCCCAACTTTTCTCTTGTAAAATTTTGAGATATGTGTTGGTTTGTTGCAAGAGTGGCATACATCATATCCTTGATCAAGAGAGTTTGCATTCATCCTTGACCTGCATTCATTAGCCTTGTGTCCAAAGATATTGCATGTGTAATATTAGCCTTGAAAAGAATAAATTCTTCTACTAGTATTAAACTCATTCATCATTATTTGAATTCTACATTTGGTAGCTCTATGTCCAAACTTGTCGCAAACATAGCATTGACTAGCAAAGAATCTAACATTTTGAATTATTCTATTTTGGTTCATCCTACTAGTAAATTTTGTTGCTCTATGACTGAATTTATTGAATGAGAAACAAAAACCATTAAAATATGGGTACCTTTGCATGTTAGGCTATTGAATAGGGACTCTTCCGATATTGATCCTTCGATTCTTTTTTTTATAAACATTTCTTCGAGATTTCCTTTGATTGTCCATTTTTTTAAGAATCGATTTAGCCTTTGAGCATTGTCCTTCTTCAATTCCTAGACCACCTTTGTCCTTAGCAGACCTTTTCTAAGATGAAATCAATTCATCAAGCATTAAAGAGATTTTCTTCAACATTTCTTCATGTGCTTTTGATTTTTCCAAATCAGCTCTTGAGGTTACCACTTCTTGTTCAAGCTTTGTATAGTCATTGATTTTATTGTAGATTTCAGCTTTCTAACATTTCTCAATTCGCTTCTTTTCTTCTATTTCTACTTTTAGTCTGAGAATGACCTCACTAACCTTTTTCAACTGATTACTGACTTCTCTATATCTATCCTTGAATTTTTTAATCTATTCTCTCAATTTCTTGATGTAATCATTTGCTTCCTTTAGATTTACTTTAAGAGTTTCCTTGTCATCCTCACTTTTATTCAATTCCTCAAGAGCAGCATTGATCTCTTCAAATTCAGAATTTTCTTTCAAAGGAATAGAATAGTATTTTCCAGCTATGTGATCAATTTCTGGGACCTTCCTCAAGCTATTAGGCTTCTTCCGAGGAACCAAGCTCTGATACCAATGATTGAATATACAGAATATTGAGAGGGGGGTGAATCAGTATTCTACTGGCCAAGTTAATTATTAACCATCCAGTTATAAATCCACATCTAATGGCAACAATAAGCCAAAACATAAAAGATGTCATAACACATTAACAATAGGATGTTTATGTGGAAAACCCAAAATGGGAAAAACCACAATGAGGATTAACTCACAATATATTATAACTGTTTATAAGGTATTACAGGGCTCATTACTAGAACTCATTGTCCTTAAGAAAGCTCACAACCTGAATACAAAAAGTGGCATATTGCCAGGATACAAAAGATGTGGCTCACTACCAAAAATGAACTAAAGAAGTGCACCTACAAAGTGCTGAAAATAGTGTTCGTTATGCTCTAAAACAAATATCAAACTTCTACTCTAGTTGTCAATGTATCAACACTATTAGAACTTTGCACCATTATAATTGCCACATTATTCATATAGGTCATTGATATCTCTTTTCTTCACTACATGACCATTATATATACACAATCATAACTTCCTTTATCAATTAGATCAACCTAATTGACGGAACACCCAAAATTCAAAAAGGACATGTCAACATAATACAAAATTGCTTTTAACAAACAGAGTAAAACGTGTTATCCAAGTATTAGGCTGCCCCGAGCCTAAAGAGGAACACACAAAAGATAAACCTTGTCGACTAAAAGAGTACCATCCTTCTGTCACTTAGATAACTAAACAAATTATGCAAACATGCTAAAAACTTGTTTATACTTGTAACTGATATTCTTGAGTAACATATCAAAAACTCATAGAATTTCATATTACTGCAAAGATTTCTAGATCAAGATAGATACATAGATTACTTAGTTAGTTACCAACCAATGTTGGCATCAATGACAATAGACCCAGATGGCATCTACTTCATTCTTCTAACAAATTGAACCTAGATTCACAGAAGTGAACTACAAAGGAATTGATTACTATAGTAGATGTGACTTTCCTTATTGTACCTATGACTAAATTGGGTACAAAGGCCATTAACCAAAATCAAAGTGGAATTAGATGCATAATATTCATTCCTCTATAATTTCAAAGAGCCAGGCAATGTTGTTAAAAATACCAAATATTGCACAGCTAAAAATAAAACCATTCTTGCATACTTTGGTAGGAACTTTTTTGCTCTGCAACTCTTGTTATATATTAGGATTTATTATTATATAACTATTATATTATAATATGTTAATAGCTATAGTAATTTTTTGATCTATCTATATATTAATATTATATAATTTATAACTACTTAATTTTGAATTTTCCTCTACATTTTTTCAAAAAATAATCACCATTAATCTTTCAATGTCTATGCTTGTTGATACTCTATTTTTCCTAGATGATGTTTATAAAAAAATGCTCGGGAGGGATGAGCTTTTATGCTACTCTATGTGAAATTTTAAAGTTCCATTTGGATATCATAGAGAGGAGTTTTTGTGCTCCTAAACAAGAAAAAGTAGAATTGTTTTTGTTAAGTAGAAGATAAGTATAGTGAATATGTGCAATTACAGCATAAAAAAATGCTTCTCGATGATTGAATAGAATATGGGTAGTACAAGTTTGAGAGTGATTTGGCTAGAGTGATGAATTTCCTGGATCAAAATACATCTAAAAGGGGGATTCAATATTTTTTCTTACGAAAGATCAAGAGGATCAAGGCAACCATTCTTCCTTCCTTTAATACATACATTGCTTAGAGTTAGGGCATCTTATTTCTTTCTAAATGGCTTGCAAATTTATGACTCCAATTTTAGTTGCATCGTGATTCATTTAAATATGGAAATGTCAATGTGTGAGGAAGATTAGAATCAAACAATGGAATGAGGTTTGTGAGAGCGAGGAGGTGGCAAGAAGGAAGTCAAGGTCTTTTCTTCAACAAGAAGCACCTGAGTGGGGGCTTAAAAGTTTTGTGTCCCTTCTAGTACTCTACTAGTACTCATTTACTATCCTATCTAATTGTAGTAGTTTTTTAGGGATATTTTAATCAATTATTTACTATGTTAGAATTCTTTGCATCCTCTTTTGATTCTCTAGTCATATTCATAATCCTAAAATGGATTTATAAATATATATGCCACCATAAAATGGATTCATAACCCTAAGGATGGTCATACCCCCAAAATAATGGTGGGGGGATAAATCGAGGGCAACCCTCCCGATGACCTTGAAAGGGAAAAAATTAATAATGAAAACAAGAAGGAAAAAACATTTCATGACATAATTATAGGAAATTCAGTGAAAGTTCCAGAAGAGGCTAAATTATTAACAATTAATGATGAGGGAAATTGAGAGGAGGGGCCAAAGTTTCGAGGAGAAGGTGAGTTCTCCCCTCCTGACACTAGGAAAATTGTTATATCCCCTAATGTTGAAATTTTGAGTTCCATTAATAATGAAAATACATTAAAAAGAATTGTGATATTTCTAACTATAGTAGATAGAGAAAAATACTAGCAAGGAAATATGTTGATGAATGGTTTAAAAATGTATGGAAAAAAATTAGGGTTTCATTTTTCATTTTGTCATATGATACAAAAAGGGTTGTTTTTTATTTTTATAAAGATCATGTAACCCAAACTAGCAATGCCATTTTTTGGTCATAGCATGGTCTCTTGAATTTATTAACGAAGAGGTTTTAACCTTCTCATATCCAAGGTGGGTCATAGTTAAAAATATGTCCCCTCAACTTTAATTATTTTGCAGCAATTTCTCTCTCATGTGGGTAGAGTTATGAGAGTAGAGAGGAAAAATGTCACTCTTTTGCATATGGATGCAAGGGTTCTAGTCTTACTAGTACTCAGAGTTCATATCCCAAAAGAAATAGATATTGAATTAGGTAGAAAAACATTGATTTGTGGAATTGAAATTCTCAGTGGATTAAATGTTTGTTTCCTTTGTAAAAAGAAGAACATCAAAAAAATGATTTCCCCATTATAAGAATGATTACATAAAATCCTAAAGTTAATCAGAGAAACCCTAGTGATGAAATATAAAGCATGGAAAATGGGAACAATCCAGGTCTTAATGCTATGGATAATGATAAAGAAATCCCAACTATAGAAAACCCTAATGAAGATAGCTCAAAAGAGTATAATAAGGAAACTAATTTTAAAAGAATGATCTTACCTCCAAAAGGAGGTGGAAACTAGACCTTTATTTAGATGGAAAATATGACAGACAAGAATTTTGTTTTGCCCAAAGTGGAAAAAAGAAATAATGTGTTGAGCACAAAAATACCTAAACACTGGCTTTGTTCAAAGGGACTTTGTTTCTTCTAATATTTCTAGCTCTCCTACTCAAACCTATCATGGGAGTTAAAAAATATGTAGGATATTTTTTAGATGAAATTAAATTTGAAGGATAGCCAAGGAAAAAAAAAAATAGTAATAGGAAAATTAAAGTAGAGGGGTAAAAAACTTCCTTATTGGCTTAAGATCCTACTAGCCTCAATGATACCTTCTAAACCCAAAAATATCATAATTTTGACATTGTCAAATATCTATTCAAAAGAAAATATGGAACACCTATTGAAAGGAACTTGGTAGAAAAGGAGACTATTAAATATGTCAATTGTAATGAGTTGTAAAAAAATAGAAATAATGAGAATAGATCTAGTTAGATGGTAAGGTTAAAAGCTCATTCAGACCTAATAATGCTCTAATTAAATTTCCCACTGATAAGTCTGGACAAGACTACATTTCCCATGGTTTAACATTGGGCAATTTTGATCGTAGGAATGGTAATGAGATTTATCTAATTAAAGGTGGTATTAAGAGTTCTAAAAAGGGGAATTCATGTAATGGAATTTCTCTTAACAATGTTAGGATTCAAAAAGAAGTGGGAAAAGAGGCCTCTTGTCCTAACACTGATGTGATTATTATTCCTAAGGATAAAAATGAACAATTTCGCATTCCACAAAGGATATCAGTGGACATGAATAATTAGAAAAGTGTTATTATAAGTTGTCAATATTTAGACAAAGGTAATAATGTTGATTACAACAATCTATATTTTAACCCTTCTTTACATTCCTTATGGATACCTAACTCTTAAGTATTGAGTCTTGGAAGGGATATGGAATTCCAAGAAGGAGTAAAACATGTGATAGAAAGGAAATCCTTAAAAATAAATTTTATTTCATAAACATGTTTGATAAAAAGGTAATAGAAAGGAAAAAACTGAAAGAAAAATATTTTTATTCTTAGAAGATCTATTAAATGCTAATAAAATGTTTATCCTTAGTTTTCTACCTCTGGCTAACTATAATAATCATGTTGGATGGATATGAATGGGAATTAGATAGGATGGAAATTGAGGAATCCTATTCAAAGGATTTAAATAGTGAAATCTCAATAGTTTTTTTTTTTGATAAAAGGCCTAGGCCTATATATTTATATTAGATATAAGTTCAAAATTACAAAAAACAAGATTTATAGTATTGGCAAGCATGTATCATGGACACAATTTTACATCACTGAATATGTGAAAGTATGTAAAAGTGTAAGTAAACTAAATACATATGATTCATCAACTTCTCTATCTACTATATCTTTACTCCATATCATCTGTATTTTCATTTACAATATGAACTATTACATTCAGATCTAGCAAGTTATCCCCTTGGCCTTCTTCCCTTTCTTCTTCATGACCCTCTGATGGATTAATGTGAGGAGTTGCAGCTTGAATTCTTGTATGACGAGATTGATGACCTAGGATGTAAGATAATGCATAATACTTTTATTTGATCATGTCAATCATATCCTGACCCAATTCTTCAAAGTATAATTGAATCATACATAACATGCCATGGATTATCATCTCATAACCCCTTCTTCACTGCCCCATACATAGTAGAAAATCCTCTCTTTTCTTTGATATAGTTTCTTCGAAAGATTCTTGCTACATTTGATTTTCCCATGTCCAAGTTATATTTTTGCATTGATTCTAAAAGATCACTCTTCCATTTCTTCTAGTAAAACTGATATTGAATAAAATATTCTTAATGTAGAAAAGGATTGGAGGAAATCCATGAATTTGATAGAAAAATTGATAGTAAGTTTGATGGAAACAAAAGCCTGGGAGAATCTGGCTAAATTATTTCATCACCTATTAGTGTTTTGATGCAATCCATCATGCTTAGACATGTTGTGTGAAAAAATTGTGCCATTTCATCTTTTGTTACCTCTTCTGAAAATGGAATTTCAAACCTTTTTATTCCTACAGGAATTCTATAATTTTTACTATTATATTCTCTTGCCATTTGTACCTGGATTTCCATTAAAAAAATTTATGCATAAAATCCCTGTAGCTATAGAAGACATGCATCATAATTAGATTTTACCACATAGGATAAATTAGAACAAGTTTTGATTCCCAGATCAAAACAGTAGCAGAGAAAATTTGACCCACCCATGTGATCTCTACCCACCTGAATCACAAGACACATGTTACCAGGAAAGTAATGAGGGTATCTTCAACTTCAAAAAAAACCATTATGTACTCAACCCACAGGAAGTCGAAAGCAAATGCAACCCGAAAAAAAGCCAAAATTTGTATCCTTAGCTTAGGAACAAAATTTCAAATAAAAGAAGAGAAAACAACATTCCCACAAAGACCAAATTTATAAAAAATCCAAAATATGTATCCTTAGATCAGGAACAAAATTTCAAATACAAGCAGAGATAATTATTGAGAATAATTACGTTCCCAAGAAGAATGGATGCTATAAAATTCCCTTGTTAAAACATTATAAATTCTTGAACTTATTGCTTTCAAGTGTTGTCCAGCTGATCAGGAGCGCTACATGAAATCAACCCTCTCTTTTCTTTTTTCCTAATTTTGTGGAGACCTCACAACTCAACTTTCTCAGAGGATAGATAATGAACAAAAAACCTTGGCTTTTTAAATACAATAAGGAAATCATGATTTTTAATAAATCCATCATGACGGAGCACTGCATATTAATGCATTCTAAGGGAAGTACATATATTGTTGAGCTTCCCACACCTGAAACTTTAATATAATAAAGATATTTGTTTGCACTTGTGGGATTATAATATATTGCTCACTATTTATTTGCCAAGTGTTACACCACACATTTTAATAATGTGCAAATTTTCCTCAGATTTGATAACCATATCTTCAATTGGATGCCACTCACAATATTATAATACATTTTCTATACTTTCCTTTTGGTTATACGTGAACAATCATGATGATCAACTCACACAAAACTTGTTGATGCCTCTTCACCTGTACTCCAGCAATGCCAAATCTCTTGGAAAGGTCATTTCAAATCTTTTGATAGAATATGAGTACTCTTATTGTAATATTTTCTTGCAAAATTAGAACACAATTAGTTATTTTTAAAATTTCTCCTTCACTAGAGTATTTCCTCCTTTGTCACTAGATAAATTCTTCCCTTTTTAGCATTCAAATTCCCTTTCCAATATTCAAACGACGCAATATTTTGTCAATTTTATCCATCTTTTTTTTATGTTCTAACTCTCCTCTTGCCTCATGTTTATAATTTTTTTTTTTTAAAAGTCTTATGTACTTGTTTCCAACATTTGAAAAATTACATTAGACCCTCTTCTTTTTTCCAATTGAATATTTTACTGTAGATGAATTGGGAGATCATTTGTTCAAATCCTATACATTTTTACTTCTAGATTTTGTTCACAACCTATGTTGCTGAGCTCATTTTCAACTTGATTTGCTTCCCTATAAGAATGATTGATATGGAAAACTTCAAAATTCTCTAACAAAACAAAGATTTGCTTCAAAAAATAATTGATTTTCCAATTCCTCGATCCGTTTTCTTTACAAGCATTTATGATTAACAAGGAATCCCCTTCAATTACCAATTTTCTTACCTTATGATGAATTGCTAGAAGTATACCATAAAGGAGAGCATACACCTCTACCTGATTATTTGTACCTTTTGGCAATGAAATTGTCTTTGCACTTATTACTGATCCCTCATGGTCTCTTAACACTACACCAGCCTATGACAAACCTGTGTTTCCTTGAGATGTACCGTCAAAATTCAATTTGAAAAAACTATTAGGAGGATGCAACCATATCACCTTTTTTTCAAAATTTTCACTAACTAGCTTGAATATGCTTCCTTTGAATGGTAAAACTAGAGATGACCACTCTTTCAATTGCTTAGCATCCCAATCTATGAAAGCGGATCCCATATGTTTTGATTTTTTCACATATGCATTTGTAACCTCACAAAGAGACTTTTTCAATTTGATCAAAACTATTTACAAGCTTGAGTTTTCTTTCCTAAATATCCTATTATTTCTTTCCCACCAAACTCCCCATAACATAGAAGAAGGAATTACTATCCACATGCTAGAAAAAAGAGAGGATTTATATAAATTCGGTGAGGACATGAACATGTCCCAAAGCTTGTGTGGGAGAGGGGAGATCCATCCTATCTTAGCTTGAACAAAATTCCAACAGGATTGGGAAAATGGGCATCTTAGAAATAAATGATCCACTTGTTCTATTTAATCTTCACACAACACACAATTGAAAGGAGCTACAATTCCAAATTTTACCAATCTCTCACTAGTTAGCACCCTATTCATTAATGCAAGCCATGAGAAACATCCCACCTTAGGCAAGACCATTTAATTCCAGTAGAATGATAATGCTATGTGTTTTCACCCTTGCTCTTATTCCATCATTATAGCCTTATAGCCCAATTTAACTATATAATTACTTATTTTTGAAGGGGCCCAAATCAGTTTATCTTTACCTCTCCCAATGAATTTTTTTCTACAATTAATGGCCTTATTACAATTTGTTTTTTGTTCAATTGAAAAAATTGAGGAAGGCAAGGCTTTCCAAGTTACAATCCTTGTTTTCCCATCTAAGATTTGAATATAATATTTGAGTTTTAATCCCCAGTTAGTAGTTATATATTCCAATAAAGCTTGCAAATTATTTGCCTTTTCCAATATTGACAAACCATTCCATGAATCTTACTAGAATTTTACATTTTCACCATTGTGAACTTCCCAAGTTAAATATCTTACTATTACCTTTCTACATTCTAAAAAAAAGTTCCACATCGCAGAACCTTGAGGAGGATTGGATATTGAAAGAATACATGCAGGATTTCCAATGTCAAGATATTTATTTTGCATAATTTTACACCATTTTCCATTCGATCTTGTGTACAAATACCATACCAATTTTGATCCAAGTGCAATATTCCTAGCTGATATATTATGAACCCCTACCCCTCCTTTTAACTTCTTGTTACAAATATTTTATATTGAGATTAGCAGAATTTTACTTTTTGAATCCATATTTCCTTTCCATAAAAAAGATCTAATCAGCATTTCAATTTATGTGACAACTGTCCTTGGAGATTTAAGAACCGACATGAAATACTTTGGAATTGAAGAAAAAACTGATTTGCTCAACAAAATTCTTCCCGCTATAGATAACCAATGCCCTTTCCAAGAAGTAATTCTTGACTTAATAGTCTGAATAATTTTATCCCAATAAGCCAATCTATTTCGACCAGAAAAAATGGGTATAGCCAAATATTCACAATTCAAGACTACAAGTTGGAAGCCCATAATTTCAAAAATCTTGTCTTTTAACTCTGTATTTGTGTAAAATATATAAATCTTTGACTTACTTGAATTCACCATTTGTCCTTAAGCTAAAGAGTACTTTTTCAAAACTTCTTTAATTTTACTTGATTTTACTATAGTTGACATACCAAATAAAATAGTATCATCAACAAATAATGAGTGAGTTATTGATAAACTAGTATTTGGTAAGTTGATACCTTTCCATTTATTTTCCAAGTGCACATTTTTAACCAATCTACTTAAGGCCTATGCAAGTATGATGAATAAGAAAGGAGATTATGGGTCTCCTTTCCTAACCCCTTGAGAATACTTAAAAAACCCCAAGGAGTTCCATTTATTAGTACTGAAAACATTACCCTTGACAAACAAGAATAAATCCACATACACCATTTTTCCTGGAAACCATTTTTTTTCAAAATCTACATCAAAAAAGACCAATCCACTCTATCATAAGCTTTCATCATATCCAAATTTATAATGATAGTTGGGATAGATAAATTTGATATAGAATGCAAGACTTCATAAGCTACTAAAGCTCCTTCAATTGTTTCTCTTCCTGGAACAAAACACCCCTGCTCCTCCTAGATGATAAAAGGGATAATCTTAATCAACCTCAAATAAATAGTTTTTGTGAAAATTTTATAGACAGTGTTACAAAGAGATATGCGTCTAAACTCAAAAAAAGATGAGGGGTTATTTACTTTTGGAATCAATGCAATATTTGTTACATTGAATTGTTTTAGCATAGTCCCTAAACATCTCGATTCCTCAAGTACTTTCAACAAATCAGCCCCAATAAAATCCCAACATTTGTGAAAGAAAATGGTGCTGAAACCATCTGGACCTAGAGCTTTATTTGTAGACATTGAGAACACTACTTGTCTAAGTTCTTCAAGAGTGAACAGCTTCATCAAATGATCATTATATTATAATGAGACTAGTGTTGAAATGTTTTGCAACAACTCCTCCCTCACAATTAATTGATGTTTAGTCGATCATGTGTGGGCAGAGAGAAGATTTGTAAGAAAATTTACACCTTTTTTAATATCATCCTCTTTTTTTAATCTTACACTTGTATCATTGTCTTGAATTGAGAAAACTGAATTCTTTACTTTCTTAATTTGAGTAGATCTGTGAAAGAACTTGGTGTTTTTGTCACCCTCTTTAAGCCACATCTCCCTTGATTTTTGATGCCAATAAATTTCTTACTGAATTGAGAGCTCTTCCCATTCTTATTGTATCTTTTTCTGAAGCTCATATGATTTTGGAGTTAGACCTTGAACTATAATTTTGGAATTTACCAGTGATAATTGCTTGAAAACTTCTTCCTTTTGTTGAAAAATATTCTTGAAAACAAATACATTCCAATGATTTATTTTTCCCTTTATATATTTTAATTTAGAAAAAAATATGAGCATAAAGGTCCCCTCTACTACTAGAGCTTGATACCACCATTTCTTTAATAGATCCAAAAATTGTGGATGGAAGAACCACATTTTTTCAAACTTGAAAGATGCCTTTGAATTTGAAGCCACCTTTTTCCTTTCAATGGTTAGAGACAATGGAAAGTGATCTAAACCTATCCAAGGTAGAATATTTGATATTAAAGTGATAGTTTGAGTGATCCAATTTGAAGAAACGAAGGTCGTATCCGATCGTACAACAATTTGAAAACCATCTTTTCTCTAGTTAGTCTAGGTGTAATTCCCATTTTCTAGTTGAATATCAATTAGTGCATTGTTTAGGAAAAAAGAACTGAAATCCTCAACTATTTTTTGAGGAGGGATGATTCCACCCTTTTTATCTTTCATAGATAGGATTGTATTGAAGTCTCCTAATAATATGACCTTATCAGCCTCAAATTGATCCATAACTTGAGACAAATCATCCCATAGGAGCTTCTTACCACTTGTTGCATTAGAAGCATAAATCTTTAGAAGGAAAAATTGAAGGTCAAATTTCACTACCTTTATTAACTTCCAATGATGTTCATTTTTAATTATTTATACTGATATATTTTGAGGCTTCCACAAAGTAATCATTCCCCAAAAATCCCCTTGTGCCACTGATTGAGTTGACTTCCAACCACCCCATTTATTAATTATCATGTCAAAGGACTATTGAGATAATTTTGATTCTTGTAAGAGTATAATATCTACCCCAAAAGCATCAATTTTATTCTTGAAATGGGCTCACCTGCTAGGGGTATTAATGCCCCTAACATTCCAAGATATTATCTTCATTCCATAATCGAAAAGCTAGATGCTCCCCTCCGCCATTTTTGGATACTCCTATTTAAAGTAGATTGTCTTCCTAATGCAATTTCCTCCTGGAGCTTTACTACATTTGATTTTCTACCATGTTTACTAGGTGACTTTTGAGTAGGAAGTATCACAAAAGGGGTCTATTAAATAGACAAAATTTATGAAAAAACACTCTCCTTATTCTCCTGTTGTAGATCTATGATGTCCATTGTGCATTTTGTTGACAAAGAAGTCAATTTGGACAGATTATCATCATCCACTACACTTGGAAAATGAAAACAGGGTCCTTCAGATACCATATCTACAACTTTTTTTGGTGTTCCCACCTCCTCAACTATTTCATCAATGATAGAAGCCCCAACCATAGAACTATCATTCTCAATAAGGCTCTCAACATTCCCCATATCAAAAGAATGTAAATCCATACAATCTGAGTTATCATGCTTAAATTGATCCCAAGGCTTGAACACTACTTCTGAGTTTAGCTTTTTAACTGATTTTCATAAATAGAAAGAGGAAACGGTGTTGAAGCAGAAATTTTCCATATTAAAGGGGATAAAATAGAATGTGCTTGCTGAAATGAAAGATGGAAAACCATAGGGACATGTAAATGCAGAACTTTAAAATTTAGAAAACATTGAATATGTGAAAAATAATCTTTTGTGCTTATAGGTAAAAAATTTCTATGACCTTTTCCCTTAACCAGTGTTCTTTTCTTGTGCTCAGAATATTTAACCAGCAAGCGGCATGTATCATGTTCACTTAGCCAATCTATGGGATTTTCATTTACTCATAATTATAGAGGAAGAATTTTCTCCCTTGCACCTTTCAATTCCAAATGATGTGTTGATAGAAAAAGTGAAATAGAGCTTGAAGGAATATCAACAATGACATTAGAATCATAAATTTTACCCTTTCCTTTATTCTTTCTAGTTGAAACAATCCCCAAAAAATCTATATTAGCAAGGCTAAATTTCATGAGACTCGTTGGTTAAATCTAGTAAGGGGTTTTGTACTTGAGAAGCAAAAACAATATTTGTATTCATAATCTTGACATTCTGATCCTTTAATTTGTTACATGTAGAAGTGGAATGACCCAAAATATGACGTTTGTTACAAACATTTGTACGATTTTCATAGAAAATATCTTGGAAATGAACTCGAGACTTAGATGAAATTCTAATAATTTTGGGAAGAATTTTAACCATATCCAAAAAAATGTAAACCCTAACTAGTAGATCTAGTTTTGCAAAGAAATCCAAATCATGTTTCAGGAAAACACCAAGCTGGTTGGCTAGAATTTCAACAATGCATGGCTCCCTATACTCTGAAGGTAGAGAATGCATTTATAACCATAAAGGAATAAATCTTTTTTTTTCCTTTTTTGGGTTAAAATTAGGAACCCACGGTTGGACATGTAATCCAGAACCTCCATACACCCAAGACTTAACCCTATGGATCGCATCTCTAGCTTTCTTAGAAGAGAAAAAGACAATGAAAAAACCATTTACTCTACCTATATAAAAAAAATTATTTTCCCCTTCCCAATCATGATAGATTAGATCTTTCAACTCAAAAATTAAAGGAGAATAATGCCAAAACTTGTAGATTACGGCCGTTTCACATAAATTTTGTGACTGATCCTTAAGAAGAGCCTCTGAAAAATTTAATATTGGAACCTCTGAAGATCTCCTATGTTGATTGTCTCCATGAAAATGAGAGATTTTTTGTGGCTTCTTCTCTTTCCATTGATGCTTGTTTTTCCCATACCAAGATGAGGAGAAGTATGATCTTTCCTGTGAGCTTTCTAGTACTTGTCATTTGCATGTCTATTCCCCTGATCCGCATTATTGGGAAAAGTAGCAGGAGAGGAAAATTTCAAAGGGATATTATTAGGAAATGTAGAGGGATCTAGAGCCCCACCTTCTAATTACATTTCAAACAAACCTACTACATTTCACTTTCTATAACTGAAGATAAAAAATATTGTAGAAATCTTCATGTTTCCTAAAAATATTATTTGGGAAAGTAGATGGAGGAAGAACATTATCAAGCTCAAGATTATTCTCAACCTTTGGATTGAAGGGAGCTTTGGGTAGCTCAGAATTTCCAGAACAAACAGATTGAGAAGCAATTGCAAAAGACCCTACAGACGCGTCTGAATCTAATCCACAAATTTCAAAAGGCAGTTGAAGAGCCTGATTGAGATTTTTCCTTGGATGGGAGAAATTCCCATTATGTTGATAAGTTTTTTGACTATGGAAAACCCCATTATTGGAAAAATCACAGATTGAGGAAGAAAAGCCTCTAAACTAAAATTTTCCCTGATTTTTATAAAAGCAGAGCTTCTTGATAGCCAATTAGGATATTTACAAGGAGACCCTCCAAAATCATTGGAAAGTGAACTCCTAATAGGGAAAGAATCATATTGGAATTCTGTAGGATGCATAGAATGACTTGTAAATTTTGAAATCTTCCTGTTAGAATACTTGGGCACATTCTGAAAAGTATGGTCCTCCATTTCTTCAATGAGTTTCCATAAGAAGAAAGGAATGTTAGAACAACCATGAAATATTAGTAGTTGAAATAGGTAACTTGCCTAATATAGAATGTGGATATATGTTTGTAGTCTCCGATCTTGAGGAATTTTCAATTAACTATGAGATTGAAGCTCAAAAGGAGGAAGGTCTTGATCCTTCTACCAAGGGATGGATTAGAATAAAAAATAAGATATATCAAAGAAGTAGAAATGAGAATGAACCAACCTTAAATGAATTAGATAAAGAGGGTAGAATCCCTAAATTCTTTGAGAAATTTAAGAATTCTAAAAGTGACACTCAACCATAATGAAAATGGAAATCAACTAGACAAGTTAGAATGTGAGGGGGTTTGAATCCCTTGACAGGAAATATGTGGTTAGAAGATACTTAAATCAAATCCATAATAAAGATGTGTTTTTTTTGTAAGAGGTAAAATATATCAAACTCACTTTAGAAATCAATCCTAGGTTCATCTAGAAAGATGCAAAATAGTTCCATATTGCTCATGAAAAAGGTAGAGGGGGAGTTTCCATAATGATTTTAAATAAATGGGAATCATTCATGACTAGACATGGAACCTCTTTACCCTTAGAGAAATTAACAAATAAATTCTAAAGGATAAATCTATCATTGAAAGATGGGATAACAATTTTAAAAGAAATTTGTTGATGGGTTTTTTAGCAGTTTCTCAACACAGGTAATGCATAAGTGCATCACCTCTCTTGAAAGGCAATCTCCAACAAAAATTTGTTGAAAATTACCCCAAGGTCTCTTGGGTATCCGTTCATGACATGCATGCAATTATTTAGTTGGTATTTGATGTGATTTTGTTGGTAATCACAGGGAAGACTTACGGAAGTTAGGCTAAAAGGAAATAGGATCTTGGGGCAAAATTCTTGAGATGGTAAGTTAGTGTGCAATCTATTGTAGGTTCAGATAACAATCCTAAACTCCTATCTATTATGCAGTTTTTTGCACACACGCCCCACTGAAAGTTGGGACCCTCGTTTTCTTCCTTTTTTTTGGTGTCTCGAATTTTCTATTTTGGAATTTTCCTTGCTTGGGCATGTGCTTTGATGTTCATCTTGCTGGTCGGAATGGCCCATTTATGATTTATATCGTTAACCTTAACTTCTAGGTGTGATTTGGGTTTTTCATTGAGTTCGGGAAAATCCACCCTATCCTGAATTTCCCTATTTCCCTTTCTGTTCGGATCTGGGGAAATCCGTCGTGTCCAGATTTTCTAGGTGTCCATGGCTTTGTTGGATTTCTGGGTTTTTGGTCTTGGCCATCTTGTCAATTGCATTAATGGCAATTGCACAACCTTTTGGGAGCAATGATATATTGAATTTTGTGGAGTGATTTGCCATTTAAGTTTGGTTAATTGCTTTTCATTTGAGCTTGGAGTGCTGGAGCTTGAGGAGTGTCGCTGGATTTTGTATTTGAGGAAATTTTGAGTCCTACATTTGGATTCTTGGGGCATTGCTTGTATTCTGCTCATGCTTGGAGGTTTTTTGCTGGCATCCTAGGTTTTAGTTTCTCCTACTCTCATGGTATGTGGATATTCCCTCTTCCTCTTTTGGTTTTGTTTCTTTGTCGTGCGCTTTCATGTTATTTGTGCTTCATATTTTGCTTGTGTGTGTCCACCATGTCTGGGCATTTGGGGTTTCCATTGTTTTGCCAGTCCATCTGGTTGATCACTGAATATTTGCTTTGATGGTATTTTGTTGATTTTTTCGGGGCTTGCTTGCCTTTGCCACAAACTTCCCATCCTTTGTTGCAAGAAAATTGTGCCTGAGCTTCTTCGTTCTTCCATGGCGGAGGTTCTCAGGGTTCTTGACCTAGGGCATAGACAATCACTTTCAAATTGCTGAGACAAGAGTTTTAAACTCATGCTTGATCCATTTGGAATGTCGGTTAGATCATTTTTGGGTTGCAGGCTCATGGTCCATGATCGTTTTGGTCTATTTCAGTGAAGACAAGGAAAGCATAGACGTTCGGGTTTTCGTTGCCTTCATGGAATTCTGCCCCTACTGGATTTCCCTAGGTCTCCCTGTCTTTCCTTTATTCTTCGTATTTTTCTATTTATCCAGACTTTTGTTTGCCTCACGGAATTTTGATTCCTTCGGATTTTCCCGGTGTCCATCGCCTGGCCGTTTTGCCGAGTTCTTGCTTTCACAGTGAATTTTTCTCGATTCCGCTAAAATCTGCCCATCAGGATTTTATCGGATGTTCTTGGCCTCCTTCATTTTCCTAGATTATTGAAACCATTGCCATTTTTTGGGATTTCTATCTCTAGCGGATTCTTCCGATGCTTTATGGAAATGAAGAATCTGATTGTTACAAGTAGAATTTACTTATTGATAATGCATTTTGATGATTAAATGAGCTTATGTTAAGTGGTTCCAAGTTATTTCTTGATTATACTCATTGATTGATTTATTTTGTGGGGTCTGTATGTTTGTCCCACTGGATTCTTCCTGGTCCGGATTTCCCTGAAATTCCTCTCTAGTCTGAATTCTGTGGAGGAGGCTAAACCATGAACTTTGAAATAATTGATGTTGGCATTTGTATTGGATCTCATTGTGGTTATTTTACTTTTTTGCAGGAAAGATCAGGACAAGATGTTTCTAGGCATGGCAAGGGAAAGGCAATAGATCCAGGTGCTGAAAGTTTTGCTATCTTTGATGCAGAAAAGGTGAAAATGGACATAAAGAGTAGGATTCCTGAGAGAAAATTGACCTTCGTCTGGTCAGGGATCACTGATACCAATGTGGGTATGTGGGATTATGAGGAATTCAAGGCTGAGATGGCAGCATCAAACCTCCCTTTGCTAGCCAGAAGAACTATGGAGTCCAGATTGGTACATGTGGCAGGTTTCCCCTCCACTGTGTAGTGCTATGAATTGGTGCTTGAGTGTGCCAGAAACTATGACATAGGAACACAAAGGATTATTGGTCCCTAGGGAAGGATTGTCGCAAGCTTTGATCTTTTTTCCATTGCTAAGACTTTTGATATACCTGATAGGTCGCATGTGGTGGCCTTTGACATAGACACAACAAAGAAATACTATGAGGAAAATGTAGTTAAGTCCCAGCAAGTGATCAATTCTTGGTTGGAGAAGACCAAATCTCATTTCTCCAAATTTCCAAAGCAGCTATTCAGGCTCAAGTTCAAAAGGGAGTACTACAATGTCACCACTCTCCCTAGCAGGTTGGTAGGGCTGAAGAGTGCAGGGGTGTTTGAAAGCTGGATGTTCAGTGTCATTGCTCAGGTGGAGCAAGGTATAGATTACCACTGGGCAAGTGCCATAAGTGCAGTAATCCATGAGCATATGTGTAATGTCTTCCAAACCAAGAATTTCACCATGACCTCCTACCTAGTGTATGCATTGGCTAGATTTCACCCATATAATGGGTTAAGCACTAGGGGTACATTTGGATAGGACGTAATATATGAGGTGTATCCACAGCTGCACTTGGCAGGAGGAAGCTATAGAAGAGAAAATGATGCTTTTACAATCTATATTACCAGGTTGCTGCAAGGTACAGAGCATGTGAGGATTTTTGACAGGGCCAAGGAATTGATAAGGAGGTATGGGGCATGGTTCATCCAGTTCCCCACCTTCTCCTACATTAGGATTGATGGCTATCAAAGGGATCCCTATAGACTCCCAAGGTACCCAACGGACCACATCATACTATTGGAGGTCAATAGGAATATTTGTGACTTTGACATAATTTTGAAAGGAGACAAGCATAAAATAGGGTTTGGGAATGATTTCCCCTTGAAGATAGGAACAAGTGAGGTTTGTCCTTCCATCCAGTCAGCTCATGCTTTTGAAGAGGAGATGAGTACTTTTGGTCTCTCTTTCCATTCTAAGAGAGTGAGGTTTGATATTACTAGGGAGGCACAAAAGAAGGCCAGTAGGGAGTACAACCACAAGGATGATATTGAATATTATTGGGCTAACCTTGGCAATGAATTTGATGTGAGGAAGAATAAATTCTCTAGGATGCCAGTGGACTTAGTAAGGTTATACAACATAAAGGCCATCCTTGACCAAGTGGAAGAGGATGGAAATCTGATTCAGGGTCATATCTTTGAGGCTGTGAAAGACAAACTAGTTGGAGAGATTGACTGGTTGGAAGTAGAGAAGATAGAATTGGAGCAAATCATGACTCCTATGATCAAGTACGCCAAAATGTGGCTAAAGCATAAGATATTAGAGCTAGAGAGTGAGGGTGTCTAGTGCACCTACGATTTGATGGGAGACTTGGAGTCTCATTTTTCCTCTGAGGAATCACATGAATAGGACCCTAAGGGTAAGGATAAGGTGGAATCTCCCTTCAAGATTAAGGTTAGGGATGTTCAAACTGAGAAGGTAGCAGAAGCAGGTAAAAAAAGAAAGCCTATTGCCAAAAAGAGGAGGCATGTTTCGAGGAGAGAAGCTGAAAAGGATAAAGAAGAAAAGGAAGAGGTTGATGTTACTGCTCCCTTGAAAAAGAGAAGAAAACTTGTGAGGCTGTCACAAAAATAGGAGGAGGCTCCTAAGATCGATAAGGAAGTTAGGCCACCTATGGTAGAAGTAGAAAGTTCAGGGGAAAGAACACAGGTATATATGAGGAGGTCAAGGACTCCTTCCCCAAATTATGTAGCAACTAAGGAAGATGTTCCTATGACTGCTCCTATCATTGAACAAGAAAGCATTCCCCTTCATGAAGATGCTGATAGTGTACAAGAAGAACCAAGGAAGGATGAAGATCCTAAGGACTTGGGTGAAAAGGAGTTCCAGGAGGGAGACCTCTACAATGTAGAGGTGGAAATTGATAAGGTGATCCAGTATCCCTTGGTAACCTATGCAGATTCACCTATAGAAGAGAAATTGAGCAAATCCCCTCAACAGGAGGAGATACCAGCTAATATCCCTTCACTAGCGTAGGTTGTTATAGAGGAGTAGTTGTTAAATAAGGAGGATCCAATCAAGGAGATCCCTAGTATGCCAAGTGTTGGGAAGGATGCACCAAGTGTCCAGCAAGAACAGGATAAGCAAGATATAGTGCAAACCGAGTCCACTATTCTAGGTTGGCTGGATAGAGAGTTAAAGAGAAAATTGGTGATAGTAGAGGATGCTTCTCCCAATTGGGATGACTTAATGGCCAATACTGAAAAGGGGAAAACCAAGAATAAAGTTATGATTGTGTTTAGGATTGAGAGGGATGGGTTAGGTAGCAGAGTAGCTCACATTGCTACCCCTGCTTCAGAAAAAGATAGAGATGATGTGACTACAAAGGATTATCATGTGCAGACCATTGACTTAGGGCATGCTTCTATGGAGCAAGACATTGAGGAGTATGAGGGATCTAGTATTGTAATTGTGGGTAGATTGAAGAAGGTGGTACAAACCAAGCATGAGCTAGAAAGAGAGAATGAGCAACTGAAGAAGTACTTGCAGGATTTGATGAAACCCTTGTAGTCTATTGGCTCCTCTTCCTTTGCTGTAGGTTTCTTGCCCCAGGAAACAATCTCCGAGCTTGATAAGATGAAATTCACTACACATGCCACAGTTGGTTGGTTGCAAGGAGTTCAAACCAAAGGAGATGGCACCATTAGGGATATCTTGTCAACTACAGGGGATGCCATGAGGTTAGTGGACTAGCTGAAGACTGTGTTGGATCAGGACAAGGAAGACATTGATCTCCTGTTGCAGAAAGTAAAAACAATCATGGAGTTTACTAAGGATAAACTGGTAAAGAGTGGGATTCTTCCATTTTAAAGGGTTTCTGAGCCTTGGGAATGGTTCGATATCATGCAGATGAGGCAAAGGGCCTTGAAGAAGATTCACAAACAAGGAAGGCAGATTGAGGACACTTTGACTGGCATTCATGATAAGTGTATCTCATTCTTTGAAATTATGAAAGGGAGGAAGAAGTTCAATCCAAAGCATCTCAATCTGGAGCAACTTAGGAAATGGTGGAGAGATGTCTATTCTCCAGTCAGTGATGGTCCAGTCACTAAGCATCAACTAGATAATGATGCAACTTACATTGTAGTTATTGACAAATATTTGACAAATAGGGCTGATTGGGATGGCACAGTTAGGCAGGCAAGAGATGACATTAAGTCTCTTGAGAGAAGAGTTAGGGTTTTTCCTATGCCACCTATTGTTGAATTGGACAGAGTATTGTTGGCCGTGCATGGTGAAGAAGATCAAGCTAAGGACAAGGATGGGAAGTAATTATATAGAGCTACATCAAATTTTGTGCTTCCCATTATCTACATGCATTAGGCCAAATTTTTGAGACCACAAGCCAACTTGGATGAAATTGGTGAAAATTGCACATTTCATGTTGTGTTCGAATATCTTTTGAGGCCGACCTCTTATATGGCATTTTTATTGTAAACTCTTAATTAAGCCAACCTATCTTGGGGGATTCTCTATAAAATGGGCATGTTGCCTCATTTTGTGATATAGGAAAATAGTTGGAGAGATAAGTGATATAAGAATAGGCCTTAGAATATAGATTTGAGAAAATTAGGGTTTACCTTTAAGAAAATATTGTAACAGAAGGCTAGAATTGTTGCCATTTTGGGGTGATCTAATATAAGAAAGGATATTGTGATTTGATATCTCTCTTGTGTTAAGTTTATCTGGCATGGTTCTTATTGTTATATCTTTAAAATTGCTTAAGTTCTTTGTTAGATAGTTTGGTAATGCTTAAGGTTTCATGTTTGGAATGTTTGCAGTGATCTCTAGTCCATACTTTTTGTAGTTAGTTGATTTTTAGCTACTTTACAAAGTTAGCCTGGACTTAAAATTGTGCTTAGTTCAATTATGAATGTTTGTTCATTTCAGTTGCAATAGGATTATCTTGAATGAATGTTTATGATTTGAAAATCTTTAAATACCTTAGAAGATTGCACTATTCCTTTGAGATTATAGATTTATCTGGGTCAAACAGAAAGTAGTTTATGAGAGATCGGTCCATTTTGAGCATATTATCTTTGGAATTGTCAGTCTTAGGGTTAGAATTAGTCTTAAAATTATCTTTGAAACCTTTATCTTTTGTTATTAATTTTATTATCTAAGTTCAATTGAGGATTTCAAGTATCAATTCATTATTTAGATCTGATAAATTCAAAGTCCAGCATTTTCTTGTAGTAAGGTCCCTTTGTGATTACCAACATTTTTCACATTATCTCTAAGTTGTTTTGTTGCATTGTCAAGACCTGACATTAGAGACCTTGGGGTTATCTCTTTGTTCATAGAGATTTTCCTTTCAAGAGAGATAGGATATCATATTCTGTCTGAGTTGTTGTTGTGCAAAAAACACCATCAACACTATCTTAACTTGAGATTTGATTTACAATGTGCAATGAACCTTAGCATAGGTTGTTTATTAAAAAGAAAAGGAAAAGGGAATAGGGAAGGGAAGAGTTTCCTGGATCTGCAACTAGCAATGAATAGTGATCATGGAGGGTTCTACTATGGACAACTTCCTCAAAATAGAATTTCACCTAGCCAGGTTGGTTCACAGTGTCATGAAATCTATGCAAGCTTCTAAGGACTACAAATATTCAACCATTCATTCACCATAAAAAATGCATGAATAAAAGATAGAAGTTTGGAGCATATTTTAATTTATGCCTAGACTAAATTTACATAGTTTTCTACCATCAATAAACAACCAAAAGTATGGACAAGAAAGGCATCAACACAACAAAATACTACACAACCATTAAACAACATCAACTATTATATCAAAGTAAACTAAAACAATCTAAACAACAAAGCAAATCTTTCTAAATCAGCTAACTATGGGAGATGAATCATGTAACATGCAATAGAAACTCAAGAATCCACCAAGAGCCAATGAACTTATATTAATATTTTTTCAGCATGCCTTTACAACAACTCAACTCTCTTAAAATGAGAGGAGGAGGCCCCTATTTATAGTTTTCAAAAAGAAAAATGTGTGGCCAAGATTTTATCTCATTGTGTGGCCAAAATTGATTTTACATTAGGGTTTCAACTACCCCCAAATGTTTTAAAATTTAAAATTACATTTTGTCCTTTAGCCTTTTTTGTCCTTAGTGGCAACACTATAGCTCTTTTTTCCATTAGTTGATTGTTTTTTTCCCCTTCTGGCTGCAAATACTTAGTGAGGAATTCATCATCTATAATAGGCATCTTGACCTCCTTTTATAATGTGGCGTACTTCATGAATTTTACAACCAAGGGATGAAGCTTATCCCATTCCAAGATATCGGACTAGAGCACTTGAAAATTTAGCTTCTTAGACCTGCGGGTGAGTGTCTCCCAATCTCTGTCACACTTGATTGTATTATGTAGCATTTGTTCTGATTGGGTGAAGGCATGAGAAACAAATCTCATGAAATCCGTTGTCAGATGGCCTTTGGTTCCCTCTTCCATCTTCCTATGGAAATGAGGCCTCACCTTCTTAGGGTCCATCTTAGAGGTAGGCATATCATAATTTTTCATCAGCTTCAAATAATCCTCACAAGCCCCCTAATTTCCTTTACCCAATCAAGGTCTTGCTCCACTACATGAAGAACCCATTCCAATATCTCTTTCCTATGCTCAAGGCTCAATATCCAATTCTCCATGAGCCATAGATCCTTTCCAAACATTGTGAGTTCCTTCTTTTCTATTATCCTGGGCAACCTGAGGATTGCCTCAACCTTAGGATGTGTGATCCTATATATTTTTGGAAAGTTAGTGCAGGTTTTCTTTATGTCCTCAAGGTATTTTTGTACATCCAAAAATTTATTTTTCATCCTAACAACACGTTCGATGCCCATATTTCCATTTTAAAGGACCCATTGGAACCAGTCTTTTGTGGCCTTAGTCCAAGTTTTCCTTTTCCATAGCTTATTAATATGCTCCCCCAAGAGTAGCAATGGAGTAGCCGTGGACGTCATGGGGAGCTCATTAGTTGAAGACCACTATTTGATGTATGCCATTAAATCAACCACTTGTGCCTTCAACTCATCTTTGGTGGTCTTGTCCTTGTTCATCTATTGCACTATCGTGGCCACAGATCCTTTGAGATGATTGATCTTTTTCTTCCTCGTAGCCATCCCAAGATCGATGGTAGAGATGTTATAACTAATCCCTTCCTTACCCACTGCTGGGGTGGAAATTTTCATGGTCCTCGATCTCGAGGCATCCATGGTCAGCTAGGATCTTACCTTTGGCTTCTTCTTCTTGTTGGTACTAATCTGGGCTCAAGCCAGGATGGCCTCCAATCTTGCCTTGGGGTATGTCAGAGCTGGAGATTTCTTCTCTAGCTACTTCCCGAGCCATTCAGGCACCTAAGTTTCTCTTTTAGGAGATGCATGCCTCTCCTCTTCCTCTTGGGCTTGCTGCATTTGCAATATTTTATTGCCTAAGGTGTCTTGCTCTAGCCTCTTTGCCTCTTCTTCATTTGAATCATGCACAACCAATGTCACTTTTCTTGGGGATGTGGCATCTTCATGCCTTTCGAGGCTATCTTCTTCTTCATATTCATTCTCCCCATGATATTCAAACCCTTGTTCTTCTCTTACTTTCATTTCCCCTTCAAGCTTACCTTCTTTTTTCCCCTCCTCCTGTTCACCATGAAGAGCCACTTCTTCATTAGGTTTGATCCCTTGATCATGCTCCCCTGTTAGAGACTTAGTGTCCTCCATCTGTGTGGCAGAAACCCTCTCTTCAATTTCCTTGAGTTGCCGAGACAACTCCTCTTCAAGATTGGGATCATAGGTCTCTTAAATAATCTTGGCACTTGAATCCTCATCACCTAACTCTGAGGATTCTTAGACGACCTCATCGATTACTGGGCACTCAAATAAATAATGCTCATGATAATCATCAATCTCTTCCTCCAACCTTTTGGTTGCTTCTTTTTGTTGTTTCTCCAACTCCTCAAAAATTTTCATGGTAGCCTCCATTGAGGGAAGCTCGGTAGGAGGAGGAGGAACTAGGAGGCCAACTATAGCATGAGGAATGGTATCCTACACCATGGGGTTTGCGAACATCCTAGAGAGTTCTGATGGCATATTTTGCATGTACTTGGTGAACGACTCTGGAAGGGTGAGAGCAGGCATCACGGTTGTTGTGGTGGCAATTGAAAGAGATAATGATGGAGACATGGATGATGAAGAAAGCGAGGAGGTATTGGACAAAGAGGAGTCTATGGTTATAACCTATGGTATAGGAGAGGTAGAGGCGAGGTGGATATAAATTTCCACCGTGGGTGGAGAAGAGACAACTACTACTTATGGGATAAGCGGGGTGATAGCAATAGTAGTCGAGGTTGTGGTAGCAAATGTAGTAGGCAGGGATTTTGGCTACTCTTCTCCCTCATGAAGAGGGTCTTCCTATACGGTGGGAATTCCCATGAAACCGCCCGACCTCTTTGGCCTCTTCAAGGCTCCAGCTTTTGCAATCTTTACCAGGGACCCCTTTGATTTGATTGATCTTCAACTGCCTCCTTTCTCTTCTTTGATCTTATGATGGGGAGAGGTGGTGAGGTTTCTCCTGTCAAAGTGTAATCAATAGCAGTACCTTTGGCCTTGCCCTTGTGCGCATGTTTGGGCTCTACAAATGTAATCTCTATTCCTTTCTGCGTTAAGTGAGTAACTTTCCCATCAATCCATTACGTGGTCCTTGCCTCAATAGGCTTGGTGATAGCATCAAGGTCATTGATCTCTTCTTCATTACAATCTATTGTTGGTAATGGAAATTTGGCAACAACATTATATCTTGGGTCTATCACTGTGCTTTCTTCTTCCACCACTTGCTCTGGCATAGGAAACAACTTAACCATTTTGATGAAGTAGGTCGACATGCGCATATATTTCCACATACACACCTCCTTGTCATCCTTGCAGTTCACCGAGAAGTCCTCGACATTATATAGGTAGGCATACTCTACCCCCACCGTCTTCCTCAGTTTTCCATATGGGTCCATTCATGGCCATGTAGTATAAAATTTTAGGTTATACTTACTTAGCTCCTTGTCATAATTTTCTACACATTGAGAAGTATGGAGCCCATACTACCCTAGTCTGAAGTTAAGGGGATAAGGAACTCTTTCCCGATGCTTATCGCTCAAAAGGGCATGTGATCTCTACAACTTCCTAGAGACTTCAAGTAATATGATACGTCATTTGGATACAGGGGAAGCTTATATGCCTTATCTGAGAATCCCTCGGCTCAAATGTAAGTGAAATTTGGGAACTGAATAAACAAGAACCCGAACCAACGGATGAAAACACTGGCACTATGTGAAACCCACCTTTTAGGATCTCCCCCAAGCAATTTGATGGCATGGCCTATGAAGGCATCATTTTACATTAACCCTATAGTACTCCCTCTTGAAATTTCTATATTAAAGTTTGGGGTACTTTTCATACACTTTCAGCTCTATTCATGGATCCGGGTTTGGTGTTGTAAATAGACCCCTATACTAAACATTATCAACGAGAAAGTACGCGAGATATGATGTCATGTAAAACTTTTACGTCTTCTTTATGGCCATAAACTGCTCATGCAGGAAGTCACTGATCATTCCTTCCCAATAGAAATATGTTTCCACTTAGATGATTTCCTCAATAAAATAAAACATCCATTCTTGAAAGAATGCAGCAGTTGGAAGGCCCATGACCTTGCTTAGAAGGGTCACCAAATAATGGTAATCCTCCAAGAATTCTCTTTGGTATAATTCTTGGGGAACCTTATTGGAACTACCCCTCTTGTCTTTCAGCCAGTGATGGTTGATCAATTTTTTGCACCTAAGGGGATCTTCATCCCACATTTGTTTTCCATACTCTATGGAGGCTTTTTCAATTTTTCTAAAGGTAGGGATGTGGACAGTATGCCCTATGGATTTGGCAGACAAGTCAACCAATATGGTTTTGTCCCTATCCACGATGGTTCTAGTTTCTTCTTGATATGCCTCTTTGTAGGCCATTAAAAGTTTGGGAGCAATAAGGGTTGGCGGGAAACTTGCAACCTTAGCCAATCCACTTCCTCTGATTTTTTGGGCATTCTCTATCTTGGGATGGATCCTCACCCTTTGTTTGAATTCCTCGATGTCTATATGCCCCAAGTTGGTATCTAAAATGTCTTTCCATTCAGTGAGGACCTTGGAGTTAAGGGGCTCCCCCTGGAACTTATACTTCATTTGGTCTTTATCTTCTTTACCCCAAGGATCCTTTGCGACCTTCTTTCCTTTATCCTTCTCTACAGCTGCCCCCAAGGTTCCAGCAGCTGGTTCCATATATCCTACAACCAAGGGAGTAGTAAATGATACAATCATAAGGTACAAGGGATGCTAGTCATCATCCTACAAAATAATGTTAGATCAAATAATTCATGCATAAAGATCCCTTAAAATATTACCTTCACCTTTTGCTTGAGGGAAATTGTGTAATGCGGGCCCAGGGCTGTGGACTTCCTTGGGCCGGTAGTTGTATTAGTGTTTTATGTTAAAATGACATTGGTAGGATGGTCATCCATAGATGGAGTTCCACATTGTGGGATCCGCAAGGGCAACAGGCGATGGGCACATGGGCCAGAAGATGCATGAGGATGCAAAGAGTTGGCCATTTGGAATGAAAAAAGGGCCACGACGGCCCGTAGATGGAATCCCATGGTGTCGGGTTTGCAGGAGGTCCTTGGTTGATCATCCTTCCTTTAATCTTGTTTGATTTTGATCTAGCCTGATGGCGAACGAAAAAGCATGATCCACAGTGTGGGAAGATGGTGCAGGAGCACCAAGTTGCTTTCAAGCCTCCACGAGGCCATTTGTAAATAGTTGGTCTATTTTATGTATTGGGTCTTATAATAAGGTTTATCAAGGCATTTTATAGGTGTTTGAATCTTAGGAAGTAATATTTGAAGTCATTTGTCAAATAATGTTTAAAGTTGTTATATATTGTAAAAATTGTAAAAGTTGCTCAAGAAAGTTGTCAAGCAACTTGTCAAAAGTGTCATTAAAGTGTTTTGTCAACAAAATAACTAAAAGGTGGTTGAAAATAGTTGGTTTTGGTTGTAAATTTATAAGTACACCCTCCAAAACTCGAATTGGAGAGGTTGGAGGGGTTGGAGACATTATTTGTGAAATTTGATGAATGGCAACCTCAAGTTTGGTGTGCATTTTATGATTTCTACATTGTTTTCAGGTTGAAGTTGTGCTTTGTATGGACTGGTATGGATTAAATTAATGGATTATCATATATTTATGGAAAGATATCTGTTTCTAGTTTCCAATTATTTTTGTCTCACTGAATTTCATTGAGTTTTGTGGAAGTTATGACTATTTTGGTGAGGGCAGGTTTGAACACTGCCTAGGGTTTGCAGTTTTGGGAAAAATACAATAACTTTATTTTCAACCATTGGATCTTCATAAAAATTGGAAGGGATGTCTATGATTGTGGTATCTTAAATTTGACTGACGCGATTGTCTTTATTATTTGTTGTGTAGAAGTTATTAATGACTGTTCATTGCATTAAATTGTGGGCTACCATGGTTATGTTTCTAATGTGATCTAGAATGCACTTAATAATTCTTTGAGATGAATAATTTTATGAAAGTTGTGAATTAAATGGAATGTTGAGTTGTGAATCCTATTGCTCTACATCAGAAGACAAGGGCTGGAGACCATGGAACAATAAGGGAGTGGCAGAGCTCCATGGATGAAGGTCTGCAAGAGCTCACCCACATAACTCGGTAGTTGGTTTCCTTTGGCATTTTTAAACTTCAAAGACATTTTAGGTAGTAGGGCCAGATAGTCGAGAGGACATCACCAGACGGTCATGTAGAATGGTGAGGGGAAAAAATCAAGATCAGATGGAGGTCTACATTAGCGGGTCTAAGAGAGGCGGTAGATGATTACTTCACTATTTGGTTTTGCAACTCTTTCAGATGGTGATGGGGTGTGCGACATCTGCAAGTCGAAATGGTGGGTTCAAAAGGTTGTTACTCTAAAAGGGGAATGAGTGGATGGACAACCACATAGTCAGGTCTAATAGGGATGATGGATAGATGGTTTAGCTTAGGGTTTTCCCTTTCTCTAACTATTTATCTGGGTTTCGGCTAGTGGAATGACGTGAGGAGATAGTCATTTGAAACGATGGTCCCAAAAGGAAAAATGCCCAAGGCGACCGCATTGGTGGGTCTGCAAGACGTGAGGGATGATGTGCCTAATGTGATGGAAGCTTGAAGACTTCGATGGCTAGGATGATGGAGTGCCCTGTGGAGGCAGACCTGATGGGGTCATTGGCCAATTTAAAAAGTGTGTTTTGTGAGAAACAGGACGACCGAGAAAGTGAAGCGGGCCCGAGGGGTGACGATTCTACACCACAAGAACAACGGCAGGGTGGTTAAGTTCTGAACATTATTCAACCTTGGTTTCAAAGTTTTCTGAGTGATTTCAATTGGTGGTTTTACAGGAAGGAGGGTCTTTTACCCGAGTTTGACATTTTTATGAAAAAAAACTTTTAATCCCATAGCCATTTAAAGAGGAGAAAGGAAGGCACGGAAAAGGGTGGACATACCCGATGATCCTGGAAAGAACACCGATGAACTCCACATGAAAGATACACTGTTTGATGAACTTGAGGTGAGGGTGTGATGGTGGCGATGGACGGTAGTTAGACTCCTCTCTATAAATGAATTTTAGTGAAAATGATAGGTCGAGACAGGTTTATATAGGGATTTGGAGCATTTAATTCCCATAGTTAATGCTTGTACGATGATAGTTGAGTGGTTGAATGGTCATTTCAGGCGGCATACGAGATAGTGAAGTGCAACAGGTAGGTGGTCATTAGGCCGTTTCCATTTAGAATGATTGACGATAAAAGGAGCCAAAAAAGATGCGGGTCATGCAAGGTGGGAGGATGTCAGGCATCCACCATCTAGAATGGAAAAAACATAGGGGAATTTTGCATATGGTGGCCCACAAGGGTGGACCCACACTAGACCAGGGATGTCAGTATAAACTTTAGGACTTAGACAATTTTGGGGGGAGGAGCAACAAGTGATTGACTCAAGGTGATTTTCAAAGGCTCTTCAATCACTTGGGACTCAAAATAGGGGCACACAAAATGAGGTGAAGTGAAAATGACCCAACATAAATGAAAAGGAGAGGGTCCCCATTCTTAACAGGGCGTGTGTGCTAGAGGCAAAAAAAATCTTAAATGGCTCTGAGTGGGAAAGGGAGTGGAGTGAGGTTTTTGAATTCTTCTAAAGGGGAGGGTGTTGGAATGACAGATTCGAATGATGATGATGATTCCTGTTGGTTTTTTGGTATCCTTCACCTAGTTTTATACCATTTTGGTGGTTTGGGATGGTTCTCTTGGCCTATCCTTTGATATTCTTGTGTGATTTTTATAGAATCTCTATGATGCCTTTATGTGCTAGTCTTTCTCACATTTGATGGGTTTTATTGCTGATTTATTCTAGGTAAGATTCTTTTTTTTTTTGGTAAGGGTATCTATTGGGTTAGAGACCTCCCTCTTGGTTTATCATGCCTCTATGGGTCTAAAGTATGGATTCTTCTAGCTTGGGGTTCTCATTAGTCTCTAGCGTGGTTCTACCTGCCAACCCCTTGCACATTTTGGGGGAGTTTTTGGGTTGCTTCTTGTGCTAGATTTAGTTGTAGTTCACTGCCTTGTACCATTTTGTCTGTGGGTTGTTTGGAGGTTGTGAGACCTCTATTTTTTATTTTTCTATGTTTTTTTCTAGTAGGGATGGTCTCCTCCCCTATCAAGACCATTGTTTTTCCCTTTTCTCTCAACTTTATCCTTTCTCAGTAGTTTTGGTTTTTTCTCTTATTTTATCTCTACTATGTGAGCTTGGGAGAAGGGTTTCTTTCTATTCTTATGTTTTATTTGTCTTTGTTAGCATTGATCTCTTTGTTCTTCTACTATTTCATTTTAGTTGAGTTCCTAAGTCCCTTTTTAGTCTTGAAACCTCTCTTTCATTCTCCCAATTTTAGGGTGGCCATTTGTAAAGGCATGGTTTGCAGGTTTATGGGGCTTAGCTCTTCTCGAATCGAGTTGGGTTTCTTGTTATTCTAATCAAGTGCTTTGTACCTTATATTCCTTTTTTTGGATGCTTTTATAATCTCTATTTTGATTCTATTTTTAGTCGTTGGAATGGTTATTTTGGCGAACTCTTCTCTTTTGTTTTCCTTTCTCCATTCTGAGCTTTGGCTCCACTAGTCATGACCTGGTTTGGTTATTATCATTGTTAGCATGGTGATATTGGGTTCTCTTTGCAAGTTCTTTTAGAGATACAGGGAGTTGTACCCTATTTTGAAGTTTCTTATTTCTCACTATGGTGACATCAAGCATGGCATGCTTGAAAGTCATATGGTTTGTAGCGGTTATGTTAGTTTTTCTTCTCTTTTGACCTAGTGGTTAGGGGTTTTGTGATTTTTTACACATATTTACTTGAGGAGGTGGTTGTTTTGGATCTTGCTAGAGCTATTCCAAAAGCATTTTGGGAGATGCTAAACTTGTTGTTTAAGGTTTCAATAGTTTTTTGTTTGAAGGCCTAGGCCCAAGAGCTCCTATTGCCCATGTTTGATATGGTTGCTCTCTCTACTAGAGTGTTGGTTTTTCACCGACTCTATAGATTGTGACTTATATTAAGGTGTAGACCTCTCCTTTTGAGCTAGATACCTCTCCTCTTGAGGTGGAGTCAAGTTATGTGAGTGCACTGGATTGCTTATGCTTCTCCAGTTGGTCTTCTCCCTTGCAACTCCTATTGAGATGGAGGCCACTCCTATGGAGGCGGAGGTTGGGTGTGCAAGTGAGTCCTTATTTCTATGGACAGGACTCTTATGGTGAATTCTCCTATAGAGGTGGAGAGGAAAGTTATACAATGGGGTTTCACTACTCCTTCATTTTTATTGCTATATATGGCACATAAATTTTGTTCTCTGAGCAACATGTTTACCTTATAGTATGGTTGTCTCAAGGAGCATTGAGGAGCTCAAATTTTATAATTATGTTAATTTGTTGGGAGTTTTGGTTTCAAGTCCCATTAAAACTTGTGAGTGTTGGTTTGAAGTTTTTTTTGTTTTTCCCACCCTTGGGGTGGTTTTTGAGAAAGGTGGTTGTATTTTTTCCTAGTAGATGGCATGTTAGCTTGTCATGTTAGTTTTAAGGCTTGTGTTTCTCATGGTTTCGGTTTTAGGTCCCATTAAAACCTACATGTAAATGGCTTGAAGGTCGGGTTGTCATGTCCACCCTTGGGGTAGTTGTTGTTGATGGCTAATGTTTTGTAGCTTTGTTGGTAGCCTGTTGGCTTGTTCTACTAGCCATGAAGCTTTTTTCATCTATGATTCTTTTTATGAGCTTGATCTACTATCCACTAGGCCTATTTCTTTTCATGGTTTATTCTTCAGGTTGGGAGGATCCTTTCTCATTGGTGTATGGGTCAGGGCCTTTTAACCCTACATTTTTAATCAAAAACAATACTAAAATTTTGGGAACCATTTTTCAAACTATTAGGAAAAAAAACGAGAATTAGACAATAGAAAATTCAAGAATGGCCTGCAATATGTTTTGGTCAAACTTGAGAAGGAAATCCAAATGGACCCCAAAAATTTAGGTTTGAACAAAGAGTTAATCACAGTAAAATAAATAAATTGAGGACCCTACAAGCTAGGAAGATTCAAGGTTTCAAAATAAGAGCCAAAATGAACTTACTGAACAATGGATATAACGACACAAAATTTTTATTTAGGTTATTAAGGATAAGATTTCCAAAGAGCAAGTGGACCATATTTAGGATGAAAATAGACTTATAAGTAACCCTGAGGAAATAGCTTTTATATTTGGAATAAGACCCTTTTTTCAACTAAAGGAAACAAACCTCAAATTCATAATGCTAGAAACCAATTTAGAAACTTAATTCCTAGCATAATCACTAAAGATATGATAGAAAATTTGAATCCAAAAAAAATAAAAGAATAAATTGTAAATTTTATTTAAAAGATAAATAATGACAAGACCCCTAGAGAAAATGGGCTCCCAATTGAATTCTATAAGAAAAACATAGATTGGATTGGAGATGATTTGTTGCAAGTATATTCAAAATCCATCAAGACAAGGGTTATTTAGGTTATTACACCAATAAATTAATCATTAAACTTCTCCCTAAGGAGGGGGATAATACTTTAATTAAGAACTAGAGACCTATTACCTTACTTAACATCTTATACAAGATTTTGAAAACAATTTGGCTCGTATACTTGTGGATATTCTCCCAAAATTTATTAGCCCTACACAAATAGGATTCACTAAGGGTAGATACATATTGGAGAATATCATAACTATTTGAGAAGCTATGGAGTGGGCAAGAAATTCTAGTTAAAATATGAGCATGCTCTTACTAAATTTTGAGAAAGCTTATTGTAGTGTAGGAAAATGCATACCCCTACATTTTCACACTTTTTTGGGCCCATCTTGCTTTACTTATCCTCATTTATGTCTTAATTGGTCCTATTTTGCATCAACAAGCCCTATTAATTACATCTTTTCTAGAAAATTCAAACAAACATTAATGGATAAATAATAATTTGATGAATATGTTTGAGTGTCTTGATTTTTGGGTTAGGACTAAGATGCTACTTAGGGCCTCTTTGTCCCCCAAAGGTCTTGGGAACCTCATTTTGAGGCATCTTAAATAGTTCCCTTTTTGGTGTATGTGCCTCGAGTTTCATGCCTCGGGACTAAGACTCCACCTAGGGCGTCTTAATCCCCCTTGAGGTATTTTCGAGATTCAAATTCAAATTCTAGTGATATTTAGCCTCCTTTAATTAATGAATTCATATGTCAGCTTGTTGTGGTGTAATTTTAGGATATTAAGCATAGATAAGTATAAATAAAAGGTTCCTCCTCTCATTTTCAACTAAAAAAAAATCCAAGCATTCTAGCAATTTCAAGAGAGCATCACAAGAGCATTCAAGAGTAGTTCATCAAGCATTCATAGAAACTAACCTACAAGCTAAATTTGGAAGTTTTAGAACCTGAGATCAGAGAAGGAAGAGAAAACATCAACCCTTAGGACCACATTCAGATTTTTTCAAAAATTATAAATGGGACTAAGTCACCACCTATGGCATCTTAGTCCTTTCGAGGATATTTTTCATAATTTTTTTAGATCCAATTTCGACATCCGAAGATTCCACATCTGTCCTGAAAAATAGCAATGGGAGTAAGACAATAGTAAGGGTTTCTTTATCCTCTATAGCATATTTTGATAGCTTCTTTGCATTTTTGAAGTCCTAGTCACATTTCCAAACTTCCCAGGTACACACATCCTAACTCCCTATTGCATAATTTCATGATTTACATCTCTCATTTAGCTTGCATAACTAGGTTTTGTGAGTTGAAAGTTTATTTGTCTTTTCCAAGAATTTGCTTGGTCTTGAACCCCTAAAAGCTTAAATAACCCCCTCCTAGGTCCCCCTCATTGAGAGTCAACTCACCTTGTGAGGTTGATAGTTAATCCAATTAGAACTCCTAGGGCATCCTTGAATGATTAGTTGGAGAAAGAGTGACACTTTGTCCCCATTTTTTGTACCAACAATTTTGGTGAACCTGACCTTGTTGAACATTCATTTTCTAATTTGGATTTCATTAAATTCTCAGATCTAGATTGCATTCAATCTTTCATTTATCTTGCTTTAGTGAAATTGCATCTAGGGTTTCTCATATTTAGGGAAATTTCATCTAGGGTTTCTTATATTTGCATTAGTGAAAGTGCATATAAGTTGCATTTTTGCTTTCTTGCATCATCTCATCTCATTGAAAAACTGAAAAGTGCATTGTTCATCATCTTAATTGCATTCTTATTACATTTAAAATTGAAACAAATTTCATTCAACTTTACACTTAATTTCTTGTTACTAGTTGTGTTTCCTTGCATTCATTGGGATATATTTTTGTTTCTAAACATCAAAATCCTAAATAGGAAATTTTGAACACTATAGACAATCTATAATTTGTTTTTTTTTGAGAAAAAACTTTTCTAGGACTAAAATGCACTTCCTGGCGTCTTAGTCCCTATCAGGTTTTTTGATCCAAAATCTTCTCTCTTTTGTTTGTTTTTTTGTTTCAGTCCTTGGAACTTCATAATTTCACCAGTAGGACCAAGATGCCCTACCTGGTGTCTTAGTCCCTATTGACTTTGACTTTCCATGTTTTAGGATCTAAAACTACTTTTCTGTGCTTCTATTAGATTACTTCAGTTTTCCATTTCAGTTTGCAAAATTATTGTTATCTCATTTTTTTCATTTCAAGTGTAATTGCAAGCATAGGATATTGTGTTCATTGCAATTTATTTGGTTTATCCCTTGTATTAGTTATATTACTTGGTTTCCTATTGCTAATATGGTGGTTAGATGAATTGTGAAACTCATGACATCCCACGATAAAACACTCATTGTGGATCTTGGGTTATCAAGCTCTCTTACTTCTGGTGTTGGTATTAGTTCACTAGGTATGGACCATACCTTCGATACCTCTTTTTCTATGTATACCTTACCTAAACGTGTTATTCCAAGTTTTAAAACAATGGTTGATCATATCCCTCAAGAAATAATATAGAAAATTCATGAATACCTAGCTCATTTACAAGATAGCATGAGTACTGAAAACATTTCCAACACTATTATACCTACCATAGATAGTATTCACCGGATGATGGAAAGTAATGAAGGATTGGAAGTTGTGTATAACATAGCTCAAATATTTAGAAAACATCTTCCTTCCACCACTAATGGTGCTCAAGCTTTAAACAACGTGCAAAGCAAAGGAGGAAATAAAACTCCTCCCTCTTCAACCATAAGAAAAATTCCCACCTATACCAATCGTCAAGTGACCACTACAATGCAACCAACTAGTAGCATCCTTCCTACCTCAAAAATTTCCACTAGTTCTCCTTATACCTATGTAGCATCTAATCTTATATCTCCTCCCATGAGAAATCCATTCACTATTTCTTCCAACACATACAGACGACCACCGTATTCACCTCCATTGTAAACGACAACCAATGATCCTATCATTAACCACCTTTTACAAAACCTTTCATCCATTAAATGTCAAATTTCCACCATAAATCAAAATCAAAATCAAAATGGTCCACCTTCCTACTATGTCAAAAGTAACCCAGTATCCTTGGAGATATTGAGAACTCTGGTGCCACAAGGTATAGATATCCTTAGATTTGAGAAATATAGAGGAAAGGGAGATCTTTCTAATCATGTCAATACCTTTACTACTTTATGTAGTGACTTTATCCTTGAGGATAAAATTTTGGCTAAATTTTTCTCAATTCCTTGAAAGACATCGCCTTGGACTAGTTTTCTGCATTACCGAATAACTTAATTTATTCATTTAATGAACTTGTTGAAGCTTTTATTAACCACTTCCAAGTGCATATGGTTCCTAAAATGACATTAGCTAATTTGATGAGATGCAAGAAAAATGCGGGTGAAAAAGTTTGAATTTATTTCATGCTACCAATTTCTTTATTCTGAAATCAGTGTGAAGATTCCTGATTCCCACCTTCAAAAGATGTTCATAGAAAATTTACAAATTAAGATAAGAGACAAACTCACCATGATGAAATTCCCTTCCTTCATACATTTATGCACTGCCCTTCGAGATTATCAGAATTTCGTAGGTAGTAGTGAACTGAAAACCACCTCTTCCCATCCTAAAAGGTCTGAAGGTTCAAATCAAAACACCTACGAGCCTTTCAGAGGACAATCCACCTCTCAACCTACCCAACCAGTTGATACCCAAGTAGCTACTATAAAGAAGAGTAATCATTATATCTTTGGGGATCTGCAAAGAAAATTTACACCCTTACCCAACACACTTCACAATATTATGATCCATCTATTAAACAAAAACATGCTTACCTTACCTCTCATTGAACCCCTTGACCCTATCAAGCCATTACCTCTAAGATTTAGACACAATGCCTATTATTCTTATCACCAACAAAAAAGGAAATGACACATAACATTGCAAGCATCTTAAAAATCTTGTGCAAGACCTCATTGATTCTAACCATATCCTAATTAGAGTTCTAAATCACAAAGGTAATAATTTTGTAGCTCCTCCCAACCAAAACTTTCAAATCTTCACCAATCCCATGCCCGACAATAATATTTCATTCGTTAAGGCTAGTGAAACTAATCCCAATGTGAAGAATGATGACATAAATGATGAGAATATGATAAATAATGAACAAATTCCTATGGATGATGAGGAACAAAGTCCTATGGATACTAATGAACAACATCCTATTAATACAATGATAGGAGTGATTGACATCGAGCCTCATAAACAACAAACCATTGACATTACTTTCTCTTTGGAAGAAATAATCAAACATGCACCTGATGGTCATCTTTACATAGCCAAGAAAATCAATAACAAGCCCACTCCTAGGATTCTAATTGATCCCCTCTATGGAGAGAATCTAATCACATAAGATTTCTTATATGTGCATGAACTTATTCAAGATAGATATGATAAACCAAAAGCATGGATTAAAACGCATGATTTTTTTTCTCATGATACGATGGGCTCAATCACACTCCCTTTACAAGTAGGACCAAAGAAATTACATGTATCATTCTCTATCATATCTAATTCAGACCAATTTCATGTGAAGTTATGCTACAAATGGCTTTGCTCCATGAATGTGGTCCCATCCTTTGTCCATAAGTGCTTAAAGTTTCCAATTGGCAATGAAATATCCATTGTAAACCATAGTGGCTTTAGACATCCATCTTCCCATAAAAATTTCTCCTTAGATTATTTTTGGCCTGAGACCATGGAACCTATAAGACCCCATGAGGAATTCCTTTTCTTTTCCTACCAAAGATTCAAATAAAAATGCATAGCCAAGCTATCCCTTGAAAATTTTCCTCCCCCTATGATCAAACCTCTACCCATTCATGAACCTCCACTACCTAAAGAAAACAACATTGAGCCTTAAGCCCTTCCAACAAACCAAGACCCATCCATGAAAAATCCCTTACCTATTTCATGTTATCAATTTTTCACCACAACTCAAATTGATAGAGCTGATTGATTAAGGTTCATTTTAAGGTGAAGAGTTTCAATTTATTTCTGCAGATGTTTTTAACATTGCAAGCATTTGAATTATTGAGTTCTTAAGAGGAGCAGTGTGTTTTAGTTTCCATTTATCATTTGCAGAAAGGAGTGCATGAAATGTTAAAGGAAGATGATTTCATTCTGTTTTAAGTTATTCATCACACAATGTTTCATACATTTGTTGCAAGAGAAATAGAAATACAAAATTGAACAAGAATTTCATTAAATTTTGTTTTTGTATTCATTGAAGTAAAAGAGAATGAAGTGTCCTACACAAGCCATGGGAATAGATAAAACAATGATTCAAAAAGAGAACACTACACTACTGAAGATAAAAGGAGAAGTGCATATAAGAGAGAATATAATCTTCATTATCTAGTTGTACCTTTGAGTTTCCTTCAGAGTTGTGCAACCTTCCCTACCTTCGTGCTCTACGTGAACCTGTAAGTAGATGAAATTTTTGTTAGAGCTCAGATTATGAACACTCCTACATGATTCATCAATAGTAATGTATAATATTTTCTATGATGCATTGAATCAACTAGGAAAAGATAAGAGGAGTGCAAGAGAATAACAAGGAGAACATATCATGAAAAACTTTTGAATTTATTGTTTTAATCTAACATTGTTCTTTTCTTGTTTAGGTATAGGAAAATACATGTTGTTGATTTGTTTTGAATGTCATAAAGCATGTGGTGTAAAACAGGCTCCCACAAAGGTTGAGACCCGACATGTTGCCCCTCAACATACCATAGAGGTTTTTCAAAAAAGAAATAATTAAATGTTTCTCAAGGAGATATACATCTGAAGGAGTGCATCCAAATGTCATGAAATATCAAGAAAGTTATTATCTATGACAGTCAAGTCTGATAAGTGCAATGAATTGAATATCATAGGTGATTAGTTGCCCAAGTGAATCATCAAAAAGTGTATCATCATGAAGTGAGATAGTGAATAGGCATACATAATGCCTTGTTTACAAGTCACCAATAATAGCTAAAGAAATTTTAGAAGCTTTAGAACACCTTCACCATGGTGTGTATTTCAAAATATTCTATGCATAAATCAATATTTCATGTCAACATTTGTTGTTTAGGAGATGAAAATACATGAAGAGTACACAGGAACAGTTGCATCCATTAGAAACAAGATGATAAGTGGCTCCAGGTAAATCACAAGAGTCAATTAGAATAACTCGTAAATTGAAAGGTGATACACTAAGTTTGAGTTGAATTCAAAATAGGAAAACATCATCAATGAAAGTAGCTTGCAATGAATTGATTTTGTTTCAATTTTTTATGTTGCAAACATAAGGGAAGATCACATTGCATTTCTCAAAATAAAATGTAGAGCTGGAAATTCACTTTTCTAAAGAATTCAAATGTATTAAATGTGTGATAATGGATAGCAAAGTAACCTACAGGTGCACCATGATGACTAAGTGCAGCTTTGTAGGTCAAGTGAGTGTTATAGAATCATTTATTTACAATGCATTTGAGGAAACACAAGGAGATTATGTTTGTTTCCATTTGACAAGAGTATGTGCAAATTACATTGCTGAAATAATGCTAAACAGTAAACTAATATTGCATGAAATATAGAGCATGTTTTGATAAGTAATTGGAAATCATCAGTTAAGTGGAACTTCATTGCACCTATGCACTTCAAGTAAGAATAGAAAGCAATAAATTGCTAATAGTATGTACATCATGTTGGAGAGACACAAACAATGCAAAGGAAGAGGATAGTTGTTCCATTAAGAATAATCTTTAAGTTAAATGGAATCTGCATGATAAGAACAAGAAAGAAAAGCTACAATGGTAGGTTTTGAGCTTGGAGAGGGGAAGTCATTCTTGTTTTTTAGAACAGTAAGTTAGGGTTTCATGATGAAGACAACTGTAAAATGCCCAGTTTGAACTTTTAATAGAAGAACCACATGGTGTGCATTAAGAAGCTTAAAAATGTAGAGAAATAGAGGTATTTCAATCTTTGACACAGGTGGCAAGTGAGCCTAACTAAACTCTCATGGTCGTGACCTGAGAGCAAATTGCTTTCACAAATGATGATACCCATTTAGGGTATTGAACTCTAAATGCAAAATACAGAAAGAAAATAACCATGGATCGAACTTATAAGACAACAGAGCTCCCAAAAAATGGAGTATAATATAGCTAATGGTCACGGCCATGAAGGGTCTGTAGGCCCTTTAAAAATTTAAAAAACAAATGCATATTTTCTCCAGGTGTGCTTTCATTTAATTGACAAAAAATTCTACATCATGGGTTGACCCTAGGAAAAGTCATTTTTTATAGAGACAAGAAGAATACACAAGCATGACCATGGCCTATATAATGGATGAACCCAAAAAATCTACAAAACCCTCAATTTTTTTATAAGAAAATCTTGAATAAAGCTTTTATTTAAGAGGGAAATTCTTTTAAAAACAAAGAGTCAAGCTTACCTTGAACATTTTTTTGGAGAAGCTCATCAAAGCCCATGGACAAAACACTTTCAGAAGCATGAACATACCCTCCAATGATAGCCACACAGATTGGAAAGGGGTGTCAACACAGAAGAAAACACAAAAATGCATCAATAGCTAGTCATGGTCATCGCCTATGGGCAAAATTTATTTTCAAATGGAGCTAGAAATGTATTAAAATGCACACGGTAAAATTTTACCATCGAATGTAGAGGTGAGCCGACAAGAAATGACTAAAAATAGTGAAGAATCGAGCTCCAAGGCTCCAAACCCTACTATACATGACAACGGCTTGAGGAAAGCTCTCTTCCAAGTCAGTCAGGAGTGAAAAATGAAATACAAAAAGATAGGGAGATTCAAGTTTTGTTGTTAGGGTTTCCATAGCCCTAATTCGACTTAGGGCCATTTTCCATTTTTCTTTCAAAATATTAACCCCTAAGTTTATTTCATGGGTTGAAATGTCTTTTACCTAGGTCAGTATATGGTCTCTTTTTTTAGGCATTAGTTTGAATATAAAATCCTAAAATACCTTATGGTATTTTATTTATGTTTAATGCCTTTGTGTTGTGAAAAATCAAATGTTTAGTGCTTAGGCATTTCTTTTATTGATTTTATAGAAATCAAGCTTAGGTACTCAAATATTCAGTGTCTTAATATTTTTATGAGTTTTTTTAAGAAAAATAAACTGTAATAGAAGTATTTAAAGATTGTGTTTTTTTGCAAAGATTTGAAAATCTTGAGTTGCAAAAAATCAGCAAATAAGGCGAGTTGAGAAAGTTAAAGCATTTAAGCTTTATTTTGTATTTAAAACTACTAGTTTTGTAAAGAGGAAATAAAGAAATGTTTTTATAAATTGCTTTGTTTTCTTGCTAATTTAAAATAGTTTTAATAAAAGAAGAGAAAATGTGGCCTAGATCTTTTTTGATTTGTTTTTTCTTCTGGGCGAATTTGGAGAAAAGAAAGCAAACTAAAGTTCCTATTTTTAGTTTCCAGCTATTTGCATCAAATTTTGAGGGCTTTTTAGATCAAATCTTTGGAGATGGGAAGTGTCTATCCTTTTGGTGATTTTTGCAGTAGTTTGAAGCCCTCTTTTCAAGATTTTTTCCTAAGCTCAAAAGTGCAAAATGAATTGCTTTTTCGAGAAGTAGTGGGCCTAATTTTTCTATTTTGCACTACTGGGGTCACTTAATGGCTAGAAGTTTGAGAAATTTTAATTTATCAAGGGTTCAAATATATAGTCTCTCACTCTCTTGATCACTCAAAGAGTATTTTAGACTTATTTTGTACTTAGATCTAAGAGTTTCATTCCTTCATTCAATAAAATAATAGAGTTTATTTTCTCACTTTCTTTTTTATTCTTTATGATAATAATTTGATATGTTTTGTGATTCAACTCATTGAATCCTTCTTATTTCTTGTTATTTTGAGGTGGTTTACAAAATTTTCCATTTGATTCAAGTTGTGTCTTGTGTTCATTTATGAGCCTTTATGCAAATTATTATTGAATCATATGTGCTGTGTGAAATTGTGAGAATCAAGTTTTGAAGGGTGTTGAGAGTGAGTTATTATCAGAGTCTTCTTAATGTTGGTTAATCTCTTTAGGTTTTAGGATTTCAATCATAAGTTTTACCTTCTAACTCTTTTCTTTGCAAGTCAATAGAGTAGGTGATTATCAACGAGGAATTCGGCCTTCTCTAGATATTCAGTCTCACAATGAGTTACCCATAACTCGAAAACATTTCCATGCTTCAATAGATTTTTGAACCTTCATGTTCAGTAGGGTGCAAATATAATTGACAAAATTTCCTATAAAAGGCCTAGAGAAAACCAAACAAGTCCTAATCCACCTCCTAAGAAAATTTATAAAGCCAAAGAGAAAGTGGTTGAACAACCTTCCATGGTTTCCTTCATTCTTCCCTCACAAGAAGAAAAGGAACCTATGGTTGAAAAGACCACTCCTACACAAACACAACTTGAAAATTGTAATAAAAAAAAACTGAAATGCTAGAGAGTGTAGGCATAGACGTCGTGTTATTTCTCAAAAGATGAATGAAGAGAACAACATTGAAAATCAAGATACGAACTTGATAGAGGAAATAAATGATGAGCCTCCTCCGTTACCAAAAAAAATAGATCCTATGTCTCCAACACAACAAGGATCAACACCTTCTATGGATATTATCATTCATCTTCCTATTGTGGTTAAACTAGATGACGATGAAGAAATAGCTAAAATTGATGAGAAAGTGTATAATGAGTTGAATTTTTTATTTTCCTCTTCTATGAGCTTAAATGATAACAACCATAATGATCCTCCTAAATTGAGTGATGCACCATGTGTTAAACCTAGTGATTCTCCTAGTACAACACTTGGTGTTGTTCCTTTCACTACTGACCTGCATTCCACATATATTGAACAAGACTGGGATGCAGATGACCTGTTTGATGGTTGAATCACATGTGCTTTACTAATATTTTTTCTTTTGATTACATGTGTGTTATTTGATCCCCTGAAATGTTGTGTTTGATGTTTTCTCTCTCTATTTTTATTCCTCTATTTGTACCTTCATTCTTTTATATGTCACAAACTTTTTTCCCCTTTCCTTTTCTTTTATTTTAATTTTTTTCTTGTGTTTTCCTTTTAGGTATGATGCAAGGTGTTGAGACACCCTATGTCTCTTCCATGTTGACCCAAAATATCTTTCATTATTTTTTCTTTTCTTTTTCATTTTTGTCTTGTGTTTTCCTTTTGGGGATGATGTAAGGCATTGAGACACCCTATGTCTCTTCCATGTTGACCCAAAAGGTTTTTCATTTTGTTTTTTCTCTCTTTGTGTCATTCTTCCAGTTCTATGTGTATTTTGGGAGTGATGATGATTCATAGATCTCTAATATCAATGCATCAAAGATAGATACTGACCCCGAATCCATAGATCCCTTATGTGTTTCTGGGGGGAAACTCTCTTTTCCTTTTTATTTTGGCTACTCTAAAGTAATTTCTCACAACATGGTATTAGAAATTTATTTAAAGTGGGGGCATACATTGGCATGATTTCCTTTCTTCTTGCGATGTGTCCTTCTCTTGGTGATTTCATTGGGTTTGACTTCCTCAGAGAGCGCGATATTTCCTAGTCCTCTCTTGGAGACATTAGGTACAATGTTCCCTAAGTTGATACCTTGCTCTTTTCCTCTATTGGAAACAATATGAAACATTAAACATTTATCCTCTCTTAGAAACATTGGATATGATGTTCCCTAGAATGAGACCTTATGTTTATCCTCTTTTAGAGATGTTAAGCACAATGTCCCCTAATATCATGACCTCACATGAACTAAGAAAAATTCCTTTGAACATCCCTCTTTCTTATTGCATTTTATTTTGTACCATATTAAATTTATGGAGGTATGGCTTTGATATGGTTTTCCGGGGATCATCTAGTGATCAAATTACCTTCACTAGCCCTTGTGAGCATGCATTTTGTTTGCATATTGGACAACGTGTTCCACTTGTAACATAGAATAAAATCTAGAAATGATTTGCAACTAGAATAGACAATGTTAATCCTAATCTAAATCAATATTAATCTAAATCAAACAATAAAGATTGAATCAAGTAAACATAATTAAACTAAAAAAATCAATTGGAAAGCTCTCACCGAATATGCATTCACTCGTTCGAACTATCTCTATTGCTCTTCTCCATTTTTCCTTTTCAGTATTCTCGCCCTTAGATTTTTAGTATTGATCCAAGCATAACCTTGTTGAATGTCTAAGAAAAATATAAAAGATAAGTTTCTTCTCAAAAGTGTATGATTTCGGGAGAAGGAATAATGATAATGATAGGCCATTTTATAGATTTTGGGTTTTCGAACAATCGGCTCAGATTGAAAGAGAGATCGATGGATGAGATTGATGAATGTCATGTGATGTGAGTTCTATGTCAGTTAGAACATGAGTTAGAACATGAGTCAGAAAAGACTGTAGGATAAAGATTAAGTTAGAATGATAACTTAATTTTGTGTTAAGACTATTCAAAAATAGGAAGAACAAAAGTTCAAGATCTTAATCTTCAGTTAAGAGTCTTCGAAAGTAGAAGAAATAGACTTTGAATGTCAAAGACAAAGTTAGAACTCAAAGAATAATTCATTTGAATGCAAACATGAGTTAATTAATAAAGATATTTAATTAATAAATACATCATGCATATGAGTTAGAACTAGTTAACTGACTAGTTGTGACAAAGAATCTTCTCACAGAGACAATCAGGTGTTAAATCCAAAGATAACTGAAGAACTAAAAATAGATCTTGAGTTAGAAGGTGAGTGAATGATTAGTCAACTAATTGATAGAAGAATGTGACATAAATAATTAAATATGAATTAAATGTTAATTTAATTCAACATTCAAAAATGAAAGATTTAATTAAATAAATAAAGATCATTTATTTAAGTTGACTGTTGAAAAGGGTTAAATGAATAATTAAATAATAAATATTTAATTATAGTTGAAAATGTGACAAAGGGGTAATTAAATAATAATTTATTCAATTGGGAAGGAGAATTAATTATTTAGCGACATAATTAAATAAATATGATTTGTTTAATTAATCAAGTTGAATAAAGGTCATTTATGAATTAATGAATTAATTAAAAAGGGGTATTTAATTAATAGAGGAAATATGTGTTAGAAAAGGTAATTAAATAATTAACATTATTTAATCATGACCATGGATAATAGAAAATTATGTCGAAAGTAGACTTGCGGGCCTAGACCAATTTTCGGTGTCTACAGTTTTCCCCTCTTTGATACAATGTTGTTACGATGTTGTGTCAAAGAAAATATGCCCTGATCATGCCCCAACATGAAACAGGTTAGGGTATGCCCCCTTGAGAAAATTGACAAAATTTTGAAAGTTTCAAAAACAATCAGGAAATATTCCCGATAAGTCAATTTGATGGTCAGAAATGCTATGGAGTTGACGGAATTGAATTTGGAGATGTTACGGATGTGTACGGGTTATTAGAAGTTGGAAGGTTAAGCAGCCAATAGACTAGGTCAAAAGAAATTCCACCCAAACCCTAGCTATAAATAAGAATTAGGTTGAAAACCAATTCATTTGCACCTAGAGGAGTTTGAAGAACTGAGATTTTTCTCTGACTATTGGACGAAGATGGCTCCCATTCCATACGTTGTGCATCGAGGATATCGAATCCGGACCTTCAGGTAGCCAACTGATGTAGGACCACTGGTATGTACTCAAAAACGAACTCTTGAAAGTTATTTTTGCATGCAGTTTTAGGCCTCAAAAACTTAATAATCATATGCGGTCTTTCGGGATCGACGCATATGCCTTCGTATGCATCGCATTTTCCTGCAAAACGATGCATATGCTAAAACAAGCCTAGGCTAGGATAGGCATTTAAGGCATTAAACACATTTGTAAGAAAATGCTCTGCATATGTATGTATGGAATGCATCTGCATTTAGTATGTACACATGTAGGTTAGTTAAGCGCATTTGCATTAGTGAAACACATATGTAGCAGGTAGACAGGTTTTAGGAAATGCACCGCATTTTCTTTTCTACATCGCATTTGAAGTGGGTAGGAATTGGATTGGTGATGTGCAATGCATATGGAATATGTGATGCAAATGTGTTGTCTTACAATGCATTTGTATGGATGCACCGCATTTGTGATAGTGAGCCACATTTGGCTGGTAAAATTTTCCAAAATTTTTTTCTAAGAAGAATTTGAAATATTTTGACATGTTGGTTGAAATGCAGGTCATGTTAGATCTGATCTACATGCAGGAGTCACATCTGAACACCTTCGATATGAGAGATCATCTGAGCAATGCAGAGATATGACTTTTGTGGTGACTTGGTCTTCGTCATTGTCTTTCGATGCCCACTATTCAGGCAAACAAAGGGATGCTCACCGCGTTATGTGAGCAATGGCACTCTAAGACATCATCATTTCATATGCCGACTAGGGAGGCAACTGTCACATTGGAGGATGTGTAAAGGATACTTAGACTTCTGATTAGAGGAGAGCAGGTGATGTACGATACCCAGCATGGATTGACTGAGCTAGCTAGATTTTATCAGGTTGACGATATTAGTAGGCTCGGCTTTGAGCATTATGAGATCAAATGGCCGGTGTTAGCAGACAGATATGAGAGGATTGACTATATACTATGTACACTGATAGGTGGGATAGTATTACCAGATCAATGGGGTCATGGTTTTCTTGTTGGATGGGGAGAGATGTTGGTGGGTATGTTAGAGAGAGACCGTGTATGCCTAGGGTCTGTGTCTATTAGGGATGCTATATTTCCAATTACATGATATTGCATATAGAGACACACAGTCATTGACTTGTGGGACCACTCTTCTGATGGTTTGGGCATGGGAGAGGATAGCTATCTTTTGACCTCCAGTTACTATAGAGCGACGGGCGAGATCTCCATATGTTTTTCGGTACATGGGAAACATCACTCAGAGCCATGTGGGAGATACCAGATATTGGAGACATGCACGCGATATCTTAGATCAGTTCAATTGGAGACCATACATGGACTATGAGCAGTGATCTGATGAGGATAGACATTTTCCATATTGCAGACAGACATAGTACCTGATTGGGAGGATTGTTTTGAGAGTGCACATTATAGAGAAACACTTGCCAGAGTGATTTTTGAGATAGTTTAGAGAGGTTCAGGATGAGCCTAAAGGTAGAGGAGAGTTTTCTCGATCATCCAGAGAGGTTCCACACTGGGGGCCCATGATTCTAGTAGCTACTATAGAGGCAGAGATATAGGCCTTACAACCAGTATAGTGGGGATGGAGAGATGGGGTAGCAAATCTAGGGACTATAGCTGCATATGATGCATGGTGGGTGGAGCATCATCTGACTCCTTCCATAGTTCCAGCTCAGATGACACTAGTGGAGAGACGAGGTACAGGGCCGAGAGGATGGTGGAGAGGTAGAGGTGGTAGAGTTGGAGGGAGGGGTGGTGGGGATGATGGCAAAGGAGGGGGTGGTGGAAGAGGCAGTAGATGAGGATAGACAAGGTGGAGAGGGGGTCAGGTAGGTGGAATTTTACCTATTCGAGAGATAGTGGTAGAGGATTTACCGATGTTGGACATCGTAGGTGGAGCTGATGCACATGTCAGAGATGAGCATGTTGTCAAGGAGGAAGTAGCAGAGGTAGAGATTGGCAGAGAGGATATCGCAGAGGATGAGGATATGGATATGGATATATACCCTCTAGGTATTTTGGCAGGGTATGGGGAGGATGATGTTGAGGAGGAGGCACCTATGGAGGAGTAGGAGAGAGAGCTCAGAGACAAGATTGTAGAGGGGAGATGGTAGGATGATGCCCCTAGGGATTGTGATAGGGAGGCCCTGGAGGAGAGACTGAGATTGATGATAGCAGAGTTTGATGCCATGAGGATAGAGAGACAGTGCCCATGCAGAGAGAGACAGTGCTCATACAGAGAGAGACAATGCTCATACAGGGAGAGACAGTGCTCATGGAGAGGGATCAGGCCATAGCCCGATGACAAGAGATAGCGCAATAATTTATAGAGGTCAGACACCTTTTTAGTGGCACTTCATCTAATGGTATGGTACGTGAGCTAGTCAGATCAGTAGAGAGAGCTACTTATTAGAGGGATCTATATGAGGTAGTGGTACCAGTAGAGAGATGAGCTCCTAGCTTCTTAGAGGTTTGCATCCAGAGATCACAAAGCAAGAGTCACACCAGGACACAGAGTACAAAGGGTGTGGTAGGACCACCGATGGCAGGTCGGTATGAGAGGCCTTCCACCTCACAGAGAGCACCTTCAAGGCTTTTCCCACCACATTCACCATGTGACAATAGTGGCAGTGGGACACATTGACACTTGTTATATATGTAGACATTTTATTTTGATCAGAGAGCTTGCGAGCTCATTTTATTTATGGATACACTCGGACATTGTACTGTGACACTTTTTTGAGCAATATATATATATGATTTTTGGCGGCTTCTATATGATATATAGTTCTATGTTATGGATGATGCATTATTTCTATATGATTCTGTTTCCTAGATGATGTATGTATATGTGTTATGAATGAAAGTTTCTACATGTGATGAGTTACGCATTTTATGATGTTTATGATGATTCTATTTGAGAATGGATGTAATATTCTATATGATACTTATTTATATGTGATGGTGATATGTACATTCAATGTTTACATTATGTGTCTAATGATGATGAAATGCCTATTATGTCATGATTTCAAATGTATGCAATGAGGATGTTAATTTTACTATCTATATGTTTGAAATGCAATGCAATTATGTGAAATGCTTTTAGAATGTATGCATATGCATATGATCTAATGTTTTTGTTGTGTCACAGGACTTTATCTTAATGTCGAAGAAGAGAAATATTAGCACGAATGAATTTAGAATGTTAGTAAGAAATAACAAAGGTTGATTGATTGAAAAACATACGATCTTCGATATTTTTCCAAATATGCTATGCTTTCTTGTTATCATCATTGGGCGGGAAATGACACAAATGGATAGTACACACCATGATATGAGATAGACCATAGTGTACAAATTCATCCATCTGTGAAAAACAGACAGTCGTAGGCAAGGAGTTTCTGAACTCATACTAAGGACAAAGATGCCCCAGTCGTTTTGTCGAGACAAACCAAAGACAACAAAAAAATAAAAGATGGGTCATGATACATCATTGATCCTCTAAATCCTTGATAGGACATCCTTGAGGAAACTAGTAACATGACTCAAAAACCAAAGTTGAAAAAAAAGACAGTTGACAGATATTAGTCAAAGAAAAAGAGTCCTCAGACATCCTTGAGAAGGCTAGTAACCGGGCTGATTCACAAATTGATAAAAATATAAGACAAAATAAGATAAAAAGTCATAAATCCAAATAAAAGTATTTGCAAAAACTTGATCTTGTAGGACTATTTGATATTTTGATGTTTGACATAGCGTAATGTGAGGGATGACACATACCACATAAGACGTTGAGTCTGGTTTCGACTTGGTGACTATCTGTATAAGGCATGACAAAGCCTGGTTTCAGAAAAGACACGTGCCATATAAGATGTTGGAGCCTGATGAAGTTGATGCAACAAGATACATGATGCTATGAAAATTTGACAGCGTATGTTGACAAGAAAGAAATATCTTGCTTAAGACATAAGTTGATCATTCTGACAATGTGTTTGATATTGACTTGATGACTTTGAGATGTTTTTCCTTGTTGATGCATGACTTATTTTGATTCCTTGACTGATTAACAAGTGTGTGTAGACAGTGTATGACATCAAATGATACCCTAAAAGACTGACCTAAGCTAATGATATGCAACTTGTGTGATAATGATTGAATGTGATAAACCCTATTGGACTGACCTAGTGTGGTCTCGGGGGCTCATCGATTGATTAGTCTTGCCTACATTGTACACACAGAGACCTTGTAGTTCGACACGACCAATGACCTTTAATGTATAAAGAGTCATGATTTTATTGTGTGATACATGACAAACCTAGACTGATAGACCTAATGCCTCAGGGCCACATCGATCGATGGCCTTGCCTATGTCCTAGTCGCAGAGGCAACATAGTTCTACTATGTCCACGACTGACTTGACTCTATTTTTGGTATTTTCTGACCTGTTTTGTTTTTTTTGGACTTTTGAAGTTTTCTAATGTTTTTGGGATTTTTCAAGACATTTTCTGATGGGTGTAATGTTATGTACAAGGTCCCCTTGGAACAGAACAAGAATTTTCCTCTAGTCGGGAATAAGACTTTCGAGATGGAGATGGGAGTGTGACGGAATGGAATTTGATGTCAATCATTCTAAGCAATGCATAAGACAACCATTTGTTATGATGGATGATGAAAAAGTATGATTGGAATGATGGTAGACAAAAGAGCAAGCTTGACTACACATAGCGCCTATTTGCCAGGTTTTCACCATGGTACTTATCCATAGCACCATTAAAGTGGTTTTCACTATTGGACAGATTATTTCTCTTGACTATTTTGATCAATTTTTTTGGTGTTACAAAGACTCCTATTTGCTAGGTTTTCATCAAGGTAACCACTTTTTTTATTTTTCCATTTTTTGTATTTTCTAGACTAAGACACAGATTCTCAAAAGCTACACAAAGAACCTTTTCAGATGAAGACTTTTGATTGGCAAAAAAAGTGGCTTTCCTTCAAGAGTAGAGAGTTGGTACGCTCCTAATCAAAAAGCTTCTATGACTATATAGGGCCCCAACCAGTTAGATTCAAACTTACTTGGTTTTTCTCGTTCAGCTTGATTCTTAGGATTCTCCATTAAAACCAGGTCACCAATGTCAAAGTGTCTATTTAGAACTTTCCTATTATAGCTACGATGAAGACGATTCTGATATGCTTGCAAATGGTCTAGTGCTTTCTGTCTTCGTTCATCCAGTAATTCTAGCTCTTGTAATTTGGATACACAGTATTCTTCATCGTCAATGTGACCCTTCAAGGATACCCTTAGAGAAGGTATTTCAACCTCAATAGGTAAGATAGCTTCAGATCCGAGTACTAGGGAGTATGGAGTGGCGCCAGTGGGAGTACAAATGCTTGTGCGATAAGCCCATAAGGAAAGATTAAGTTGTAGGTGCCAGTCACAACCAGCATCATTGACAATCTTTTTCAGGATTCTAACAATGGTTTTATTAGATGCATCGGCTTGGCCATTACCTTGTGGGTAATATGGGGTGGAAAAATGATGTTTGATATGGAACTCTTCACATAGATGGCATACTTCGTGGTTTTTGAATGGGCGGCCATTGTCTATGATTATGGATTGGGGTACACCATACCGACAAATGATATAGTTTAGGATAAACTTAGATATTTGTGTGCCGGTGATGTAGGTCATCGGAATAGCTTCAATCCATTTGGTAAAGTATTCGGTGGCAGTTATGATGAATTTATGGTCGTTGGATGATGGAGGCTATATCTTACCTATGAGGTCAAGTCCCCATTTGACAAAGGGCCATGGTGATGTAATTGGATGAAGCTTCTGTGCTGGTGCTCTTATCAAATCTCCATGTATCTAACACTATCTACATTTCTTTACAAAGATATATGAGTCTTTCTCCATTGTAGGCCAATAATAACCTAGTCTCATAATCTTATGGGATAAAGTAGGACCACTCAAATGGGATCCGCATATACCCTCGTGCATCGCTCGCAAAGTTGTTTGTGCTTCCTCAGCATCAAGACATCTCATTAGGGCGTTATCTAAGGTATGTCTATATAGGGTATCTCTGATGATGGTGTATTTAGCTGACTTACAGATAAAAGTTTTGTGTTGGTTATTGGACAAGTCTAGAGGTAAGGTTTGGTCATTTAGATAGTCAAATACATCTTTATACCAAGGGGAAGTAGGACCAACAATCGTACACACCATCACAGTATCAGGGACATCATAGGTAGGAACCAACAACTATTCAACCAAAAACTCAAACTTAGGCACGATACTTTGAATATCCAATAAGGAACCCATGGTTGCCATAGCATCTGTAGCCCTATTCTGAATACGTGGTATTTTTTGAAAGATAATGTCATTGAAATACTACTTGAAACTATCGGGCATGTGCTTGTAGGGGGCGAGCTTCTCATCTTTAGTCTCATAATCATCATTTACTTGCTGAATTACTAGTTGAGAATCGCCAAAAACATGTAGGCTCTTAATCTTCCACTGTGCTTCCATTCTTAGTCCTGTCACTAAGGCTTCATACTCTGCTATGTTGTTGGTGCAAAGGAAAGCAATCCTGAATGATTTAGGAATAGTATCACCTTGAGGTGTAACAAATAGGATACCTACTCTTGAACCACGATTTGTATGTGACCCATCAAAGTATATTTCCATTCAGTTTTAATGTCAATATTGAAGAGAAATTCATCAAGAAAATCTGCCACTAAAGGATGGTCTACCTTCATAGGTGCCTCCATTAGTTGATCTGTAATCACTTGTCCTTTTATAGCCTTCCTCTCGACATATTGGATGTCATACTCGCTAAGTATCATAGCCCATTTAGCTAATCAGCCTTTTAATGTTGCTTTACTTAGGAGGTATTTGAGGGGATCAATCTTTGCAACCAACATTGTTTGATGATTGAGCATATAGTACTGAAGTTTCTAACTAGAAAAGACTACTGCAAGACAGGCACGTTCTATATTGCTATAATTAAATTCATATCCTACCAAGGTACGACTGATGTAGTAGACCACTCTTTCATGACCTTGATCATCATTTTGTGCAAGAAGAGCTCCTAATGTCGACTGAGTTGTTGAAATGTATAGTATCAACGTTTTTCCATCTGTAGGTGGCATTAAGATAGGTGGAGTGAGAAAATAATCCTTGATTTGTTGAAAACCTTCGTGACATTTAGATGTCCACACAAATGGTACTCCTTTCTTAGTTGACCAATGCTGACTGGAGGAGGCATTTCTATGATAGCTCTTACCTTCTCTGGATCTACTTCAATCCCTCTTCTAGAAATGATATACCCTAGAAGTTTCCCTAATTTCACTCCAAAGACACATTTTTTCGGATTTAGTCTGACATTGTAATTCTCTAGCCTCTGGAATATCTTGTATAGAACCTTCAAATAATATGCCCTTGTTTCTGATTTAGCTATAATGCCATCTACATAATCTTCCATGAGAGTATGTATAAAGTCATGGAAAATAGTAGTCATTTCTTGTTGATAGGTAGCTCCTGCGTTCTTAATGACAAAAGGCATAACATTCCAACAATATGTGCCCCATGGACATGTGAAATTTGTCTTGTGTTTGTCTTCAGGTGTGATTTTGATTTGGTTATACCTAGAGAAACCATCCATGAGGGATAGCATCTCGTATCCTATTGTAAGATCTACTATCATGTCTATATTCGGCAAAGGGAAGTCATCTGTAGGACATGCCTTGTTGATGTCTCTAAAGTTTGTGCAAATGAGAATGCCCCCAATTGGTTTAGTCACTGGCACAAGATTTGATATCCAGTCTGCATAATCTATGGTCCTTATGAATCCTACATCGAAGAGATTCTTGAGCTATGCTTTGACCAATAGAGCAATTTACAGAAGCATTTTTCTTAACTTCTGTTTGACTGACTTAATACTTGGTTGTAGTGGTAGATGGTGCAATATTAGGTCTGGATCCAGCCCAGGCATATCAGCATATGACCATGCGAATTTTATCTATCTCTTTTTGAAGAAGTCCTTAAACTCAGGTTTTTTTGTCTCTGTTAAAGAAGCTACAAAATATACCATCTGAGGATTCTCTTTTGTACCTATGTTGACTTCAACAGACTCTTCTATGAGAATCGATGAATTTTCCTGTTCAATGGGAAGAATATTTTAACCTCTATCCTTGGGTGCCTCTAAGAGGTTTTCGCCCTTGGATATGTCCTCTATTTTGATTGTTTCTTCATCCAAAGGTGCCTTTCAGTTTTCACCTAGGGACTAATCATTTTTCTTTTCATTGTCTTTTTTCTTTTTGTTCTCATTTTTGCGACTAGAGGTGTAAATAGACTCCCCAAAGTATGCTCTGTCATCCAAATCTATGGTAAAACCAGGTTTATGATCCCCTCTAGGTATGCCTTCTCGAAGTCCCATGAACTCAACTAATGATTCGTCGTTCTTGACTATATCTAAGATGGGTGTACCTTGTTGATCTTAGTCGATAAGTTCGGGATATATGAGGGGCATGTCATCATCAAAGTTAGCAAAGGTGGAAGCCAACAAGGTGAATATAGACTGGTTGACATGGTCACATAAGTTTTGGACTAACTCCTTCTTGTTCTTTCTCCTAGGGGTAGGTAAAATCTGATGTGGGACTATTGCAACGGCTAAGTCATCAGAAGATGGTTCATTAGGTGTCCAAGATGCATGATCAAGGGTTTCCTAATAATAGTGTTTAATCCATTCTTCTTTGGACAAGGACTTCTGATTATGGGGACTAGACAACTTTGGTAAGGATTTTATCATGAGGTCAAGTTCTCCAAATAGGCTATCTAGTTTCATGGTACTGGTAGAGGAAAGGGAGTCCCATTCACAATCGCTTGAGTCAGGGGATTCATCATAAATTGGGGGAAGTGGTTCATGAGATATCTCAATGTCTGCACAAGAACTCACTTCCTCTTGAAATGGTGACAAAGTACTAGGAAACCCAATTCTAAGTGGTTAAAACCCTAGCCCTAGGTATTTCGGTCATGGTGAGACAATGATTGGTTCCATCCTCCCATTTTGATGTAGGCCTAACCCACTATGTCCATCATAGCCTTTTCTTTGCATTATCTTAAAGCCTTTTTCATATTGGTCCTTAGCTATTTGAATAGATGACGAGGGGTATTCATTGTCCTCCTGGTACAACCAAGAGGTAATATCACTTTGGTCCATGACCTCTTCAGTTTACTCTCCCCATTTGGTCAATGTCATTGTAGGGGGAACATGAAATGTGACTACTGACTATCTTCTATCTGCCTTGGGTAAGCCATATGCCTTAGGTGGAATCAACTAACTGACACAATAGGAGGCCTTCAAGTGATACTCTCCATAGCCCTTGTCTTGGATCTCGACCTTAGGAGTGGATGATCGTGGTTTGAATGAAATGGACTTGGTGAGATGTGATGGATCAATGTATAGGGATAAAGTGGATGATGAAGCTTCTTGATTAATGGGTACCTGTCATTGTGGAATTTCCTTTAGGCTTGTACAGTATTGAAAAGAATCTGGATCACCATCAATCATGATCTCGATGCCATTATGCAGGAATTTAAGACATTGGTGATACGTGGAAGGTACGGCTTTCATTGTGTGTATCCAAGGTCTACCTAGCAATAGGTTATAAGAAGGATGAGATCCAAGACTTGGAAGCTGGTGTTCGTAACTGCTAGGCCAATTCTAATAGGAAGTGTGACAACTCCCTTGGATGATCTTTCCTCATCATCGTAAGCCTTGATGACTATACTTTTAGAGGTGTCTACGAATTCTTCTGAGAATCCTAATGCCTTAACCAATTTTAGGGTACACAGGTTCAAACCTCCTCCTCCGTCTACTAAGACTCGTCTGACTTTGGTTTGATTGACTAGGACTTCAAGATGTAATGGGTCATTATGATCAGACTTTTTAGTTGAGTAATCTTGTTGAGAAAATGTGGCATGATGTGAGTTGGTTAAATATCCCACCATTTCTTCGAAATGATTGAAATCTAAGTCTGTAGGAACAATCGTGTTCTGTAAGGCTTTGTCGAGAATGGCTCGATGCTCAAGTGATAAATTCAACAATTCCAAGATAGATATATGTGCGAGGGTTTGCTCAGTTGATCAAGGAGATTGTACTTAGACTTGGAAGATTGTGTAGGTGGCTCAGAAGAAGGTCCTGGAATAGTTATCTTTGTTTTGCGTGTGTTTACAGCACATTTTGGATGCTTCTTAATGATGATGGTATCGACATGTTTAGTTGCATCTCGGAGGTTATATATGATCTTTCCTTTTCCATAGTCATACTTGGTATTTGTGTAATTGGCTAACGGAGAATTCTTGGTTTTTGAACTAGAGGCTTTTCCTTTCGTGTGGTCATGTAATGGGTCCGTGAAGACTTTATGATCACTGTTCTTGGTATTTTTCTGCCCATTGACCTCTATGGTTCCATTTTCAAAAAAGTCTTGTATAATATTCTTCAGTTGGTGACATTGTTATAGGTTATGTTCTTTCATTTGATGATAGCCACCAAAAGCATTATCGTCCCACCATGAAGATTTAAACTGTACAGGATCATACTCTCTTAGTTCCAAAGGTTTGATGAGATTATGTTTAATCAACTCTTTCAAAACTGTCTCGATTGGTTGTCCTAAATGGGTAAATTCAGGTGTAGGAAATCTCCTTTGTGGTTGTTGTTGCTGTGAATTTTGGACATAATTGTTTGTTTGATCTGGACTATTCATCATGTCTTGATTGGATTTGTAACCTCTAAGTGTGATAACTAGTCCTGTATGTATGTTTTTAGCATCAACAATGCCGTCATTTGTAACATTTTTGTTTCTAGGCCAGAATTTATTCCTATCATTGGGTGCATTTTGATGTTGGACCACTGGATTTTTTCCTGGTACCTTAATTTATCCTTTGTCTATAAGGCCTTTTTCAAGGATGATGCCCTTTTGTACCAAGTCTAGGAATGAAGTACAACAATGTACCCTTAAGTCACTTTGCTGTTTTGGATTGATGTTTTCAAGGAATATCATGACTTTTTGCTTTACTGGTATTTCAACTGGACACCTGCTAGCTAGACTTCTCCATCTCTGGAAGAAAGTGGTGAAAGTTTCGCCATCTTCCTGTGTTGTGTGACACAAGGTAGCTATGGTTATTTCATTGTCTATGTTAAAGGAAAAGTGTTTGACAAACTTCTTAGCTAATTCACCCCAAGATCGTATGGTATATGGTAATTTCGAGAACCACTCCCGTGCTATCCCTATAAGGGTTCATGGAAATAGTCTCATCAAGTATGTGGGGTCCTACAATATGTCCATGCATGCCATTGAGAATTCTCTAATGTGTTCTAAAGGATTCTTCCTCCCATTATACTTAGGAAAATTCGGTATAATGTACCCATGGGGGAAGGGTGTCATGTAAAGTGCTTTCTCGAAAGGACATGGGCACAGATCTTGTGCTGACATAGTTCATTTTCTTGACATAGACATGTTGTCCATCTATTGTTGAAGCATTTGCATTTGGTTTTGCAGAACATCTACTTGTTTCAAGGACATGTTGTTTGCATTGTATGGATCAATGTAGGTGTTCTGATATGCCATGTTCTGTGACGGGTTGTGATTTGGTGAGGGAATATATCCCGTTACACTGTTCTGATTTGGCATAGGAATATTTCCTGTCTGAATGTTCTGATTTGGCATAGGAATCCTTCCTATCTGAATGTTCTGATTTGGTATAGGAATATTTCCTGTCTGAGAGTTCTGATTTGGTATAGGAATTCTCATGCCAACTTTGGATCTCTTACCAATAGTTTTGGTGCCAAAGGGGTTGGAGGAAGTTGATCCCATAGTAAATTGTAAACCTTGTGTTACATTGAAAGGGATTGTGCTTATAATTGATAATGTTTGAGTAGATACACTAGGTGGTATCGCTGTGGTAATTTGGGGAATAGAAACACTTGACATTGCAATTTGCATTGGTTGAGTAGACTGTGTTTTCAAAGTATGAATATCAAATCCTAGTGGTAGTGTGGCACCTTCTACTAGAAAATTTGCTAGATATCGTTGGGGATCATTTTCCAAACACTCATCCATAAAGGATGCAAACTGAGGATCTTGTACGGTGACATCTACGTCTTCTATATAAATTCATCCATGTGTGTCTCTAGTGACATGTTTTTCAAGCAAAGGTTTGAGTGGTCTCTCACTTCCTGATGGTTGATTCCTGAATGGATTGATAAATTTTTCGGGGTCTGACATTGCTTTATGTTTCTTTTGAGACCTTGTTTCAACCATGAAAAGTTGCTCAAATTGGGGTAATGCAGACTATGTCTAAAAACTGATATGACCTATGTCTATGTTTTTTGGATTTTTTTTTGAAAATCAGGACATTGCTAAACATTTCTAAAATGACGTATGGTAGGATGGACAATATGCAAAATCTATAGTATAATTATGATGGAAAATGATTCTAAGATAGGTATAACCTACCACCTATGGAATAAATGCATGCAATGATTTGTGTTTGACCAAGGAACCTAATTGTAAGACAAGGACAGTTGACAAGGTGAATTTTCCATACTAGGTTGTTGAGCTGAAAAGATTCACTAATAGGACCAAAGTGACTAGGTTCAATGACGAGGACAAATCGAAACATGCACGTATCCAATGACGTGGAAAGTTGTTCTATTCGACTATATGCAATTTCCTAGAAAGTATCTAAATGCATGCAACTTAGGATGACTTATGACTAAGACATATATGACACCTAATAATGCAAGGTTTTGAGCAATTTTTTTCTAGTTTCTGTCCAAGGTTGATCTTTAGAAATAGAAGCGAAAATGATAGTGATGTTTCAGACTTAGTTTGCGGTTTTCAAAGTTTTCTGATGACAGTCAAATGTGGTTCTATTTTTAACAGATGCGGTTTAGCATGCACATGTGCTGATTTGACTAAAACCTCATTTCAGATATTTACACAATTTAGACTTTTTGACAGATGCGGTTTTCGTTATGACAGATGTGATTTGTAATATGCATGCAGTTTTCTAATAGATGCAGTTTTTGTTATGAAAAATGTGGTTTTTCAATACGTATGCAGTGATAAGTATGGACTCTATAAACCTAAACTTTCTAATAGACACTTGTGGCTTGAAAATTGATAGATGTGGCTTGCATGTACACATGCGACTCAAAATTTGATAGTTGCGGCTTGTAATATCCAGAATGTTAAAATAAACTTTTTGACAGACACATGCAACATTTCCCATAACAAATGCAACTCGCTAAGACAGATGTGGTGTTAAAAATGATAGTTACGACTCACTTTGTTTGATAGTTGCAGTTTTTTGAAAGTTTTTTTGACTGACTCCATTTGTTGATCAATATTTTTGACGAATACAACAAAAAACAAGCACAAAAATCAATGTATTTTTAGTTTGTGATGATAGAACTGTTAAGACCTAGGCTTTTTGGACAACACTTGTTTAGTTCTTACTTGGATAAATCTAGCTATGCATATTTATGGAAAATGACTAGTAGCTTGACCCCACTGGCTCCCCTCCATGACACTCACTTATACGGGGCAGCCAAGCTATTGTACCCATGAAAATCCCATGGCATACATCTCATCTCTCACATAAACCGTAAGAATGTAAGATGACTTCACAAGGCCGACCTTGCTATGCCAGCAAATAGGTAGGATTTTGGCAAAACTATAACATGGTGTTTAGTAAGGGCATTCTATTCGTGGAGCACTATTTAGCTTGGTGAGAGGCCATTTCTACCCTTCTCGTTAGAATAGTGAGTGTGATTTCTAGGGTTTCTCCCAAAAAATCCATTTTTATATACCGGGTGGAAGTCGCTGGCTAAAGCATGTTACCGGTCTGATTCATCTTGGGGTGAGTACTTTTTCCCACCAAGATAGGCCCAAGTTCTAGAGTCAGTAACTGTTTCTCTTACACCCAGGATCGCATGACTACGTAAGGTGAGAGGATACTCTGATATAATGGATCGTAAACGATGACAAATATGTGCTTTCACACTAAACAAAGAAAAAACTGATTCTTTTTATTCTAAATGACAGTTATCTAGCTACTAGATAGAAAGCTTTCTAAATAAATAAAAACAAAGGTATTAGGTCCTGCATGCAAACTGATCAGTAATTCATTTTTTTTGTCTTCGGCTTTCGTTCTGCAGAAAATATTGTCTTTGGTTTTTTTATTGTCTTTTATGCTTCATTCTGCAAAAACTTCATTAATACTCCTTAACATAACTGCAAACAACCATTATCAAAAAAGGAAAATGCGGATCTACGAAAGTTTTTAAAAAAATGGAAAAAAAAATTACCAGATAGATGCAGCTTTTGGAGCCATACATGCGGCACGGGTTTTAAAATGGATGTGGTTCGTGTTGAGAGTCGGTCGTGGGTCAAAATATTGACAGTCGGATGTGGTTCTGGGTTTCATAGATGCGGTGCAGAATGGCAGATGCATCGTGGTTTATAGTAGATGCAGCTCACGTATACGGATGCATCATTTCATTAAGCAGATGGAGTGTGTCATACGATAACCTGCAAAATTAAAAAAAAATAGAAGGGCGGAAAGATGAAAAGATGTATGAATTTGAGGCATGTTCATGTTGGGTTCACCAAATGTAATGTAGAATAAAATCTAGAAATGATCTACAACTAGAATAGACAATGTTAATCCTAATCTAAATCAATATTAATCTAAATCAAACAACAAAGAACGAATCAAGTAAACATAATTAAACTAAACAAATCAATTGGAAAGCTCTCACCGAATATGTGTTCACTCCTTCGAATTATCTTGATTTCTCTTCTCCATTTTTCCTTTTCAGTATTCTTGCCCTCAGATTTTTAGTATTGATGCAAGCATAACCTTGTTGAATGTCTAAGCAAAATATCAAAGATAAGTTTCTTCTCAAAAGTGTATGATTTCAGGAGGAGGAATAATGATAATGACAGGCCATTTTATAGATTTTGGGTTTTCGAACGATCAGCTCGGATTGAAAGAGAGATCGACGGATGAGATTGATGAATTTCATACGATGTGAGTTCTGTGTCAGTTAGAACATGAGTTAGAACATGAGTCAGAAAAGACTGCAGGGTAAAGATTAAGTTAGAATGATAACTTAATCTTGTGTTAAGACTATTCAAAAATAGGAAGAACAAAAGTTCAAGATCTTAATCTTCAGTTAAGAGTCTTCGAAAATAGAAGAAATAGACTTTGAATGTCAAAGGAAAAGTTAGAACTTGAAGAATAATTCATTCGAATGCAAACATGAGTTAATTAATAGAGATATTTAATTAATAAATACATCATGCATATGAGTTAGAACTAGTTAACTAACTAGTTGTGACAGAGAGTCTTCTCGCAGAGACAATCAGGTGTTTAATCCAGAGATAACTGGAGAACTAAAAATAGATCTTGAGTCAAAAGGTGAGTGAATGATTAGTCAAATAATTGATAGAATAATGTGACATAAATAATTAAATATGAATTAAATGTTAATTTAATTCAACATTCGAAAATGAAAGATTTAATTAAATAAATAAAGATCATTTATTTAATTTGATTGTTGAAAAGGGTTAAATGAATAATTAAATAATAAATATTTAATTATAGTTGAAAATGTGACAAAGGGGTAATTAAATAATAATTTATTTAATTGGGAAGGAGAATTAATTTGTTAGAGACATAATTAAATAAATATGATTTATTTAATTAATCAAGTTGAATAAAGGTCATTTATGAATTAATGAATTAATTAAAAAGGGGTATTTAATTAATAGAGGAAATATGTGTTAGAAAAGGTAATTAAATAATTAACATTATTTGATCATGACCATGGATAATAGAAAATTATGTCGAAAGTAGACTCGTAGGCCTAGACTAATTTTTGGTGTCTACACCACTTGTAAACCCTTTTGGACAAACAACCTAGACCCGGTCCACCACATTGGATGGCCAATCGTAGCTTGATCCGTTGCATTTTTCCATTTTCATTTTTCCTTTTTTTCCTTGATGGTGTATGTTGGCAATCTGATTATGACTTCATATATCATTAACAAGCGTGTTCCTTTGTGCCTAGGTTTGCCATAGGATCTTGATCCTAGGGGCTTGGCCACTCTCTTGGTCAATTTCATCCTATCTTTCTATCATTTGTACATTTGAACCCCTCTTGACTGTGTGATTGGCTACTTTAGTGTGAGTTTGAAGCAAGTTCATCCTCTCACTAAAGTGGGGGCTAAATGTAGTGTAGAAAAATGCATACCCTTTCATTTTCACACTTTTTTGGGCCCGCCTTGCTTTATTTATCCTCATTTATGTCTTAATTTTTCCTCTTTTGCATCAACAAGCCCTATGAATTGCATCAATTTCTAGAAAATCCTAACAAACATTAATGGATATTTGATAATTTGATGATTTTGTTTAAGTGTCCCTAATTTTTTGGTCAAGACTAAGATGCCACCTAGGGTGTCTTTGTCCCCAAAAGGTCTTGGGACCTTGATTTTGAGGCATCTGAAATAGGTCCCTTTTTGGTGTTTGTGCCCTGAGTTTCATGCCTCGAGACTAAGATGCCACCTAGGGAATCTTAGTCCCCCTTGAGGTATTTTCGAGATTCAATTTCAAATTTTTGTGGGATTTAACCTCCTTTAATTAATGAAGTCATATGTCAGCTTGGTGTGGTGTAATTTTGGGATATTAAGCATAGATAATTATAAATACAAGGTTCCTCCTCTCATTTTCAACTAACAAAATATCCAAGTATTCTAGCAGTTTCAAAAGAGCATCATAAGAGCATTCAAGAGAATTTCATCAAGCATTTGGAGCCATCATCAAGATTCAAGCATCATATCAAGGATCTTCTTGCATGATGTGTGTTGTTGTGCTAACATTTGTGATGTAGGGTTTTGATTCAAGCAAGAAATTCAAATCCATATCCATTGCAGCCATTTCACACAAGTTTATAGACTTTATAACAAGGGGTTGGTGAGTTGTAGCATTGCATGTTGTCCATTCATCATTTCCCTTTATTATTTTATTTCATTTCAAGGTTTAATTACCAACATGGGGTTTGACCAAGGAAAACCCCCATTCACTAACAATAAATAATTTTTTCCTCTCTTGAATGTTTGTGATTGTAGATTTAGATTGAAGACTTGAAGATCATTTGAAGTGCAAAGTTGCAAAGTTGCATTGCAAAGTTGTCATGTTCACGGAAAGTCACCCACAGGCTAAATCTCAAAGTTTCAAAACTTGAGATCAAAGAAGAAGGAAGAGTAGAAATCAACCCTTAGGACCACAATAAGAGTTTCTAGAAATTTTAGATAGGAATAAGTCGCCACCTAGGGCATCTTATTCCTCTCGAGGATTATTTTCAGAAATTTTTTTAGATACGGTTTCGACATTCGAAGATTTCGCATCTGCCCCAGAAAACAACAGCGGGACTAAGACAACATTAAGGGTGCGTTGTCCTCCATATCATATTTTGACAGCTTCTTTACATTTCTAGAATCGTTGTCACATTTCTAGACTTCCCAAGTACCCACATCCTAACTCATTTTTGCATAATCTCATCATTTGCATCTCTCATTTAGCTTGCATAACTAGGTTTTGTGAGTTGAATGTTTATTTGTCTTTTGCAAGAATTTGATGAGTGGTGAACCCCTAAAAGCTTAAAGAACCCCCTCCTAGGTCCCCCTCATTCAGAATTGACTCACCTTGTGAGCTTGATATCCAATCCAATTAGAACTCGTAGGACATCCTTGAATGATTAGTTGTAGAAAGAGTGACACTTTGGCGCCGTTTTTTCCACCAATCACTTATGATAGGGTAGAGTGATCATTTCTGATGATGTCACTTGAAGCTTTTGGATTTCCAAGTGGATTTTTTCAAAGGGTGAGTGCAAGAAATTGGGTCCACAAAGAGGGTAAGTTTTAGCCAAAAAAAATGTCGACAGGAATGGGATCTTGAGCCTTAGATTAGGATCTCATTCCTAGATGGGTACCTGCTTTAAAATGGGTACCCATTTTAAAGAGAGTACCCCTTTATAGTTTTAGAATGGGTACCCATTCTAAGAAAATTGAAATCTTGACCTGCATTTTTATTTGATTTTGGGCTTGAGAAAGGTTTGGAAACCTAACCCTTAGCCTTTGACTTTCAATTAAAAAACTAAGGCAATGTCAAGAGAAATATCTAACTTTGGCAATATAGCTAATGGATTTTTTTAGAATTGGTTTTATGAAATTAAAACCCATTATAGGTCATGATGTCTAGTTCCTAAATATCTAATTTTTTTATGATTGTATTATTTTTTCTATTTTTTAATTAATTTCTACGTAAACTGGTCCATAAACTTGAAATGATAGTCTTTTTTAATTTTTAAATAACTTTTAATTTGTTAATTTCAATGGAAAAAATATATGCCATCAATCTACAAATAATTCTCTACACAATAAAAAAAATAAAAATGATTAGTTTAAGTCAAATTATGGTGTTTGTACACATTGGTTTTCAAAAAAAAATTAGGTCCAATAAAAAATATATTTCTAGAAAAATTTATAAAAAATATCCTCCTCAATCTTTATTTTATTACACATCTTTCCCCAAAATGAATTAGAAAAGTAATTTTATTTAGGTCAAATTATGGTGTCTGTACACATGCATTTTTTTTATTAAATAAGCAAGGAAGGGCCTTGATCCCATTAAAATCTAACAACAAAGAAAAAACAACCCAACTAAACAAACTGGAAAAAAATAGTCAATCAAAAACATCAATGGACTAAACTAGAGTTAGCAAACCAAAAGGATCATCAAGTATAGGCATGTAGTCTAGTATCCATATTATCATCATAGATCGCATGCCACTTATCCAAACCAAAAAAATATAAAAACAACAAAAATAGTAGGAGGGCATAGGCCATTAAGCATAATCCAAATAGTCTTAAGAATATACTTGCAAGTTATAATAAACAAATTATAAGCAGATAAACAAAAGCAATATATAACTAAAATATCTAAGCTAATAGTCATACTAAAGAGGGCACTCAGGCCATAATTTTTAAGAAAAAAATGAAAAATGGAGAAAAGCATAAAACATTAATAGTCTTTGATAAGACTCCAGATTCCCTAAAGCTCATTCATAGCGCCCAGTCAACTCTCATTATTCTCCTTCTTAACTACTTAAATCTTACAGAAAGACTTTCCTTTTTCTCCTATTGCTTCTTAAATTTTCCCTACCCCAACATCATTCCCATCACAGCTTTTTCATAATGTCTTCAACAAAAACACTAATATTTTTTATAGCATCTTCCATTTCCCTAGAATGTTTTGATTTGGTATCATCATTGAGATGTATTTCCACTTGAGTCGAGTGTTCATTAAGGACTTCAATTTTAGAATCAAGGATATTGAAATCCCTCTCATTACCATTATCTAGCAAAGGGGAGTTTTGTATAATAGTGTCATTCTCTTCCTTATTCATAGGGCTCATATTATTGAACTCAACCACCTCATCCTCCCCATAATATTTATCCTTTATGTTCTCATTTCCACCATCTCTATCTAGAATTTGGTCCTCCTCCCAAAACTCCTCCTCCTCCATTTCAAGTTTGTTGTCCTCCCCATCCTCCAACTCTTCAATTTCACTGAAATTGTCAAGAGTGAAATATTCCTAAAAGGTTTCCATTTGCCCCTCCTCAACCACCTTTTCTATCTTTTTTGTCTATTTCATTATCCTTAGAGGTAGCCTTTGTGAGTTGAACAAACCTTCAACCACCAAAAAGAGTAGAAACATATGACACGTTTCCACTTTCTAAGCTAGTCTCTTGATCATCAAAAATTGTGATAGTGAGGCCTTTCTTATTGGCCTCCTTTAAGTCAACCTTACTCCTTTTAGACAACCCAAGAAAAAGAGGGGATATCTTTCATTTTTTGAGGTGATTTTTAGAAGATCATTAGTGAAAGGTTCAAGGGGTGTAGAGGGAGAAATTTTATTTTTTGGCTACTTAGGTATTCTACCAAGGGAGTGGGGTTGGTTGTCAACAATCTCAAGCCTAATAGAAGAATTCAAGAGAGGGGTGTTCTCTACAAGATTCAATTCCTAATTTCTTTGAGGGGTGGTGGCCAAAATAAAATTGTAAAGGGCTCTAATCAAACCCTGGTGCAAAGGGGGCAGGACTCCATGCTCAATATTCTATTGGAGGGAGGAGAACAAAAAAAAGGGAAGATTTATCTTATCATTGTGCCTTACATGGTTCAAAAATGGGAAATGATACCCATGAACCATCATATAATTCCATTAAAGAGTAAAATACCTCATTATATGAAAGCTTATAAGAGCATAGAGAGGAGGGAGTTTCAATTCGGCAATACCCATTTTGAAATCTTTTTGGCTTCTCATTTTCTTCAAAGAATTTGTCAATGAAACTCTAATAGTTATTAGAGCTCTTTTTTGCCACCTTCATAATTTAGCCCAATTGTATGTGTTGTCAACTTAGGAGAAACTATAAAATAGATTCCACCAATCATCACTTCTCTATTAGTCCATGAATTAGTGAACTTAGTAGTAAGGGAATCATTATAGCCTTATGTAGCTTGAAGAAAAAGTAAATCTCACCTTCTCAAACATCTCCCATAACTCTGATAAGATTCTTTAATTTTTTTGTTGTTTTGGTATACATTTCAAGTTTCTAAACATCTCTATGGTTCTCTATTACATGGGGTTTTTTGTTTCATGCACTTAGGGTTCACCATGAAGGGAAAAACAAGGATCAACTAGTGACCCAAAAGTGTGGAATACATTCCCTTAACACTAATACAAAAGAGGAGAAGAGAATAACCAGTTTCTAATAGCTTTCTAAAACTACTTGAGATGAATACAACATGTAAAATAGATAACAAAATTAAGCATTCCCACATTGACACAAGATATACACAAGAAAACCTTTTCAGGTAAAAAAACCACCACACAAAGTCAAGACAATTTGTATTATACTAACAAAAAATAGTTACATACAAAATACAGTCTTCTCTAACCAGCTCACAGCAGCACTACCCGAATTATCTCTCTATTACAATGTTATCTCTAACGTATAGTTCGAACAAAAAACTCTCACTTGCAATATTGTACTCGACTTCCTTAAGTCATACATTGCATTCAATTCTATCAATCAACCGTCTATCACAAGGTACATCAATCTATGATCCAATCGCACTAATGATCTACCCATCTTGATCTTCCTACATCGAGCCACCCAAGCGTTAATGTCATCACCCAAATCAGGTTTAGTTCGCCACCCTAAGTCGACCTGCACCTGCTGCAATAACTATTTTGGTTTTCAACCAATTATCTCTCTGACACTGAGCCATGTGTCTATAGTTGATATGCCTATCACTTCTGTCACTGAGTCTAACTTGGCCAACCCAGTCATTACCGCGCTACCGCAGCCCTATCGAGCTCAACTTGCGATATGGTGGTGAGGTCGACCGAACTCACCCCAACTTCACCAAGCTCAGACAACCCTTCCTACCATGCTACCGTAGCCCTACCGAGCTCGACTGAGCTCACCTCACCTTCCCTAAGCTCAGACAACCCTTCCTACCATGCTACCACAACCAGCATCAGGACTCACCGTGGTACAATGGTAACCGACTTGGCTGACCATAGGCAGTCTTACCACGGCCACCGCGGTCAGTCATTTGACTATCTGTGGTATGGTGGTAACTATCAGCCAGGCCACTTGTAGTCTTACCATGACCACTATAGTTAGTCACTTGACTGGCCATGATACAACAGTAACCGCCAGCCAGGCTGCTGGCAATCTTACTGTGGCCACTGCGGTCAGTCACTTGACTGGCCATGGTACATTGGTAAACACTACCTAGATGGAAAGACCGTTATCATGGGCACCGTGGTGAGGAAAGAGACCACACACGATATTGAGGTAACCGCCAGAGCATAATGGAAGACCGTCGCGGTATGGCGGTAAAGGCAAAAATAGAGCATTTTTTGCCAAGTCTTTTTCTGAAAAAGGTTCAAGCTAGTAATGGAGGCATCATTTCTCAACAAGCTCCCACTTGACAAAGATTCTCAGCTTCCTCCAGAGTCTAAAAAATTATTGTCTATCATAGGCCCCAAGGCTCATTGATTATGCACACTATCTGAACTTGTTTGTGCTAACCGACTTTGTTAAAGCATCTACAACATTCTTCAAGGTGTCGACCTTTTCCAGACTGACCTTGCCATCTTCAACCATGTCCCTCACAAAGTGATATTGCACATCAATGTGCTTGGTCCTGGCATGAAAGGTAGGATTCTTTGCCAAAAAAATGGCACTTTGATTGTCACAATAGATTGAAATCTGCCCAGCATTGAATCCAATATCTAAACACAAACGGTTTAACCAAACAACCTCTTTACAGGTGTGAGTTGCAGCCATGTACTCTGCCTCTGTTATGGATAAAGCAACTATAGCCTATTGCTTGCTCATCTAACTGATTTCTCCACCATTGAGCATAAAAGTGTATCCACCGGTGGATCGCCTGCTGTCAATGTCCCTTGCCCAATCAGAATCAACATACCCACAAATGCTAAGAGCCTTCTGTGATGCAACCAAATTTCCATGGTAACAGAGTGCATAATCTAAAGTCCCCTTCAAATACCTAAATACTCTCTTCACAGCATCCCAATGTGATCTTCCCAGATTTTCCATAAATTGGCTTGGAACTCCCACTGCTTGGGAAATGTCTGGTCTCGTATAGACCATAGCATACATCAAACTGCCAACAACACTTGCATAAGGCACACTAGTCATGTCCTCCATCTTAGTAGCAGACTTTGGACAGTCTTTAATAGACAGCTTAGTTCCATGCATGATTGGAATGACAAGCTGCTTGCAGTCATCCATGCTAAACCTCTCCAGAACTGTCTTCACATACTTACTCTGACTAACCCAAAGATTTTTGCTTGTTCTGTCCCTGGTAATCTCCATTCCAAGAATGTACCTTGCTGCATGAAGATCTTTCATTTCAAACTTTGCAGACAACTGAGATTTAAGATCAGAAATCATAGTCTTGCTATTTCCAATGAATAACATATCATCCACATACAGGGTAATAACAAGCACATGATCATTCTTAGATTTATAATAAATGCAATGATTAGATTCTGATCTCACAAATCCAATTGACAACACAAACGTGTTGAATTTCTGGTACCAGATTCTAGGAGATTGTTTTAAACCATAGAGAGATTTATTCAACTTACAAACCAGATTTTGTTTAACTCTTTCAACAAAATGCTCAGTCTGGGACATGTAGATTTCTTCTTCCATCTCACCATGGAGAAACATTGTCTTCACATTCATCTGCTCAATTTCAAAATCATACACAACTGCTAAAGACAATAAAAATCTGATGGATGTCAGCTTTGCTATAGGGGAAAAAATCTCTCCATAATCTATTCCCTCAATTTTGAGAAAATCCCTTTGCAACCAACCTAGCCTTATACTTCTCAACACTTCCATCAAGGCCTATTTTATTTTTGGATATCCACTTATAGCCAACATGCTTTCGCCCTTTAGGCAGTGGTACCAAATTCCAGCTTTCATTCTTTTTCAAAGAATCCATCTCTTCATTCATGGCATCCAGCCAAGAATTTGAATCAGCCATGCTGATTACTTCTTTAACAGTCCTAGGTTCATCAGTGTTGGTAATTAAAACATAGGCATAGTTTGAATCTAACATAGAGAAACCATACCTTTCAGGTTGCCTTTTTTCTCATGTAGATCTTCTTACATACTGAGGTTGTTCTTCATCATTAGAACTTCCAGAGCTGCTTGAGCTCTCCTCAATCTCAGGTACACCATGTAGCTCTTCCCTTTCTAGAGTTTGGGGAATCTCAACTGCATCCTTCTTCTTGTCACTCTAATATGTCCCAAGTTGTTGATCACTTACTGAAGGTTTTAGCTCTCGAAATATCATGCTCCTACTGTACACAACCTTCTCAGTAACAAGATTCCAAAGCTTGTATCCTTTCACACCAACTCTATAGCTAATGAGAATACATTTGACAACCTTGTTATCCAATTTAGATCTCTTTTCATTTGGCACATAAACATATGCCTCACAGCCAAACACATGGACATGCCTCGAAGAGGGCTTCTTACTAGACCATGCTTCCAAAGGCATCTTGTCAACAAGAGCATAGCAAGGTGATCTATTTATTAGATAACATCTTGTAGCCACAGCCTCAACCAAGAACTTTTGCTCCAGACCAGCACCACTTAGCATACTCCTTTCCTTTTCCATCAACATCATGTTCAGCCTTTCAACAACTCCATTTTGTTGTGGAGTGTAAGGCATTGTCTTATGCCTTTTAATTCCATGATCAGTGCAATACCTTTCAAAATCTGCGGAACAAAATTCACCGCCATTGTCTATCCTCAAACATTTGATTTTCCTTCCAGTCTGATTTTCTACCAAAGATTTAAATTCTTTAAACCGACTGAACATTTCTGATTTACTTTTAAGAAAGTATACAAATGCCCTTCTTGAACAGTCATCAATGAAAGAAACATAGTATCTAGAATTCGATAGTGAAGGAACATTAAATGGACCAAAAACATCAGAATGAACATAATCTAGTATGCCAAAAGATTTGTGAGGACTAGAATAAAATGAAACATGGTTTTGTTTTCCATAGATACAATGTTCACAAAAATTGAACTCAAGATTACAATCATCAATCCCTTCTACAAGATTTTTATTCTTCAAGGTTTTTAAACCTTTCTCACCAATGTGACCAAGTCTATGATGCCATAGCATAGTCTTCTCAGTTGGGAGTTTTACATCCATAGCATTTACAGCCAGAGAAGTGTCCTCATCTTTCTCTACAGGTGCAATAATGCTTGACTTTATAGAGGCACTATTGCAAAGGACAGGTTGTGCATCTAGCTTGTACAAAGTGCCAGTACGAACACCCTTAGCTAGCACCATTGTACCTCTAGCCATTTTACATCCCCTACTTGAGAAAGAAACTTCTACACCAACATCATTTAACTTACTGACAGAAAGAAGATTTCGAGCTAGACCTGGTATGTGAAGTACGCCACCAATACCTTTGACTCTCGCATTAGGAAACTGAATTTTGACTCTTCCTCTACCAACTATCTCCAACGTTGAATCACTTGCCAAGTATACCTTTCCACCATCATACTTCTCGTATTTATAAAACCATTCTCTATTGGACGTCATGTGAAAAGACGCCCCTGAGTCAACTAGCTAGACATCATCAGATGCCTAAGTTGTCAAGGCTACTACAATGAAGGCATCTGCATCACTTTGAGAAGATTCATTGTCAGAAGCATTCTTCTTCTTCTTCTCCTTGCAGTCCTTCTTGATATGACCAGGTTTCCCATAGTTCCAGCATCTCACCTTGAACTTTTTACCAAGAGACTTTGATCTCCCTGCAGATTTGGATTTTGACTTCTTATCTTTCTTCTTGCCTTTCTCCCTTGGTCTACCTCAAACAACAAGAGACTCTTTGGCCATATCTGAAGACTTCCTCTGCATCTCTTCAGATAGCAATGAGCCAACATCGTCTTCCATATTGAAATCAGCGATAGTGCTTCTAATGGCCATCACAAGATGATCCCAACTGTCAGGTAATGAACACAACAGGAGCATGCAACAATCCTCCTCCTCTATCTTTACACTTATAGATGCTAGTTGAGTAACACTCATGTTAAACAAGTTTAGATGGTCTACAATAGATGCACCTTGATCCATCTTCAAGGAGTACAACTTATTCCTCAAGAATAACTTATTTACCAGAGACTTTCCTTGATAGATATTACCAAGCTTCTTCCATAACAAAGTTGTAGACTGCTCCTCATGGATGTTCAGGAGTACAGAATCGGCAAGACTCGGTCTTATCAAACCTCTTTCTTTCCTATCAACAAGATCCCAAGCTTCTTGTGTTGTACTTTGTGGCTTAGTTCCAGACACTACAATCCAGAGGTCTCTATCCACAAGCAAATCTTCTATCTTGAGTTTCCATAACTCAAAGTTATTGCCATTAAATTTTTCAATGTCTACTTTACCAGATGTACTCACCATCTCAAATAGAAACAAGTTTTAACAATGCAAGACTCCCATTGAAATAGTATTGGCACAAAAAACTGATCTTTCCTACAAGGATAACACAACTAACCAAGCTCTGATACCACTTGAAGGGAAAAACAAGGATCAACTAGTGACCCAAAAGTGTGGAATACATTCCCTTAACACTAATACAAAAGAGGAGAAAAGCATAACCAGTTTCTAATAGCTTTCTAAAACTACTTGAGATGAATACAACATGTAAACTAGATAACATAATTAAGCATTCACAGATTGACACAAGATATACATGGGAAAACCTTTTCAGGTAAAAAACCCACCACACAAAGTCAAGACAATTTATATTACAGTAACAAAAAGCAATTACATACAAAATATAGTCTTCTCTGATCAGCTCATAGTAGCACTACCCGAATTATCTCTCAGTTACAATGTTATCTCTAACATACAGTTCGAACAAAAAACTCTCACTTGCAATATTGTACTCGACTTCCTTAAGTCATACGTTGCATTCAATTCTGTCAATCAACCACCGATCACAAGGTACATCAATCTTTGATCCAATCACACCAATGATCTGCCCATGTCAATCTTCTTGCATTGAGCCACCCAGGAATTAATTCCATCACCTAAATAGGGTTTAGTTCGCCACCCTAAGTTGACCTCCACTTGCTGCAATAACTATTTTGGTTTTCAACCAATTATCGCTCTGACACTGAGCCATGTGTTTGTAGTTGATATGCCTACCACTTCTATCACCGAGTCCAACTTGGTCAACCCAGTCACCGAGCTCACCGAGCTCTTACCACACTACCCCACCCCTACCGAGCTCGAATCACTGTATGGTGGTGAGCTTGATCGAGCTCACCCCGACTTCACCGAGCTCAAACAACCCTTCCTACCATGGTACCACAACCCTACCAAGCTCGACTCGCGGTATGGTGGTGAGCTCAACCGAGCTCACCCTAACTTCACCAAGCTCAGACAACCCTTCCTACCACACTACTGCAGTCGGCATCAGGACTCACTATGGTACAGTTGTAACCGACTTGGCTGACTACAAGCAATCTTACTGCGGCCACCATGATCAGTCATTTGACTATCTATGGTATGGTGGTAACCGTCAGTCAGGTCACTGTCGGTCTTACCGCGACCACTACGGTTAGTCACTTGACTGGCCACAGTACAGTGGTAACCGCCAGCTAGGCTGCTGGTGGTCTTACCATGTCCACCGCGGTCAGTCACTTGACTGGCCACGGTACGACAATAAACACTAGCCAGATGGAAAGACTGTTACCAGGGCCACTGCGTTGAGGAAAGAGACCATGCAGGGTAACGAGGTAACCACCAAACCCTTCACCGTGGTATTGCCAGAACAGAATGGAAGATCGTCACGGTATGGCGGTAAAGGTAGAAATGGAGCATTTTTTGCCAAGTCTTTTTCTAACAAAGGTTCAAGCTGGTAATGGAGGCATTGTTTCTCAACACACCATAGGGTTGAAACCCTCTTTAAACCCTAACAGTATAAAATCCTTAGTCATTTTATATTTGCTTATTGACCTATCACTGCCCATTTTTACTTTTTTAAGTTACAACTTATGCCATTAGCGTCATGTTTCCACCGACCCCAATGCTATAGTTTGGATCGTTACCACCATGTTTAAAATATTTCATGAAATATTAAGTCTTACAAGTTCTAAAATATTATTGAATAATTTTTATTATACCTTATCTTAGGTTTCAAATAAATTTAAATCCTAAGCCTTGTGTTGACCTATTAAAAATGTCCCTGACTTAAGTTACAACTTTAAGAATGTTCTTAATAAACCCTTAAGTGAGGCACAACCTGGTCCCGTACTTAATATGTGTTCAATATTCATTGGTCCTCGCTAACCTAAATAGATTAACATATTCATTGAATTTTTTTAGTACGGGGAAGTGGGAAGGCACCATGTTTCCAAACTTATGCAGTGGGCTTTATGATTCTTTATAAAGCTAAATGGTGGGACCATGATCTGAAGGTCCTTATTGTGCCATTTGGCACTATCTTGACTATCCCCCACAATCCCATGGGGGGCCATCTCTGAAGACCTCGGTTGAATATAGGGGTGTGGGATGATGCCAAGTCGCAATATTTCAACCATCGAATGATGTGTTAAATCAAATTAAATATTTTACTAAGTCTTGAGGTGGTGTATGGAAGAGTAAAAGATGTGTATCTAAGTACAATTGCCAATTTTTTCACGAATCTTTTATTAGATTATATAATCTCAATCGTCCATATTTTAGATGGATAAAACATATGAAAAGATTCACCTAAGTATACGAGAATACATGGGAGGTTAAAATGTGTTCAAGTTATACATGTGGCAGTATCTAGTTGACTTCCCCATAATCTCGTAGCCCTTGATCTATTTCTCAATGCATGTGTGTGGGGATGTAAGGAATTTCCACGTTATCTTATTTGATGACCCCAAGAGCAGTAGGACCTAGTATGAAATAGGGTAGGCTTTCCCATGTGGTTAAATTCTATTGGTTTAGTATGGAGATATATATGATAATCAATATTTTTGAAACTTGGTTGACTCGATCTAAACCATCCAAAGGTACAGATTGTCCACAAATCAATAACTCAAATTTAAAATGAAAAAACAGGTAGATGCAGTCATTCTACTTTTTGCGAGCAAATAGTAATGGTAGAAAAGATGATAGAAATCTTGAATTCAATGCATTTTTCCATAAAATATGACTCCAAAGAATAATTCTAATTCACCAAAGTATTCAAGAGTGAATGAAGATCAAACCTTGCGAAGAACGACCCTTTTACGGAGGAAATCAGGGTTTGTGCTATCAAAACACATGTAAGTTCATATTCACCTTTTCTTTGCCCAATTTCATACCAAATCTTGTTCTATTACTATTTTTAGTTCTGAAACTATGTTCTACTTTAGTTATATATCTTCAAAATTGGTTGATTTTGTGGTCCTTTCCTTCATTTCTATCACAATTTTCCCATTTTATTCTACACTCAAATTAAAACCTAGTTGCACCATAGAGAACCCTAGTTGCATAATTGCTACTAAAATATCATCCTCAAAATCTCAAGCTTCTTGTTCCACCCCCAAAAGAGCGCTCCATGAAGACCTTTTAGCCCAACTGCCTAGTTTTAAAATTGACAAAAACATAGGCAAATAGTTGTTGCAAGGCTCAAGGAAAAAAAAGGTATTGTGGATAAGAACTTTAAAATCAGAGATGCTAAGATGAAGGTGACTAGATGGGAATTATTCAAATATTGGTATGGAAAATAGAATTTCCAAAGTTCCAAGTTGTAATGGCTAGAACATATACTTAGGAAAGTTGGTGGTTCCAAACATGTACCTATATGTAGACCTGGTTAAATCCATTGCTACAAATTATGACCCATGACCCAAGAAGGAATTATAGGGTTTTCAAACTTAACTCTAATGCAACCAAAAAAATCAACCTAGAAGCACTAAAGGATTATGAATAAAACAAAAGCACATATAGAGTGAAAATATTGCCAAGGTTCATGATAAATAGAAAGGGTATAAGTACAATCAAGATCACACCTGAAGAAAAGGAACCTTTCAAAGTGTATTTTTTTGAGTTTTAATTTTCCATAACTTATCCCACTTTGTGCCAAATCCTAGCACTTGACCCTCCACAAATGGTACATATAGCCTTCATGTTCATTGTTGCAAACATACAAAATATGTTGGTCAATGAAGAATGTGATTTTTCCACTTATTTATCTAATTCTATTCACAATTTATTGGTGGCTATTAAGGATGGAAATGGTGGTATAAAGTTCTAGTGGTATTCCTTGTTATGCCACATTTTCTTGGCATATAGATCTAAAGATTTGTTCCTAGGGCTACAACTTAAAAGGAAAGATAAGAATGGAACATGTCTCCTAGTCCAAATGTCGACCCATGTACTAGATAAACATTATGCAACATCAAGTTTTGTGGCATTCATAAACTTATTTTCAGAAAGGTTGAAAGGTTATTTTGTTAAAGATATACCAAGAATACTCAAAGAACTACATTAATTTATAAGGCCTAAATAAAGGAGGCCTAACTTAGGTATTTTCCACAATTGGGGAGATTCCATTTTGCATGATAATTTCACCATCCTTAGGGTGTATGGGACCAATGTGATACCACATGTGCTTGTGCCACTCATATTGGGTTTTCTTGTGGTTATGTGGCAATTGGGAAGAGTGGAGAAAATAAACTTAGAAAATCAGAAGAAGGGATATATTTTCCCTCAGTATATAGTGTTTTTAGACTTTGTGATGGCCAAGGAGGGGTGGAAAAACATTCTTGAAATGATTGATCCCCTAAAAATGAAGAGTTGATGTCGATTGACAATAATAATTTCAATAACTAATCTCTTGCTGTCATGATTCAAAGATTGGACATCTGACTTGAATAACCATCATGAAGGTACATTTAAATTCTCAACCCAGGGATGTGAACTTGAAATGGGTCAGCACAATATGTGCACTAGGAATTCTAGAGTAGTCATCTCAATTCTATGCCTAATAAAAGCTTAAGACTAAAAGCAAACTGCATGAAAGGAAATAAAGAAAATGTTGAACATCACTTAAGAAAATCTAAACTAATTATGCATAATAAGAAGGAAAATCTAAGCATCTAGCAAAAACTACTCTGCTCACTTTGGTTGTAGGAATAGTCACAAAATAGAGTTCTAGTGGCTACAGGAACAGTCAATGCCAGGATCTTAACTAAGTACTGAACATAAACTAAAACTAATCAAACTAAACTAAAGGAATGTATTACTCACCAAGTGGCCTCCCTTGGATGAGTATCCTCTAAACTACTGTAAAACTTGGACACTCAACTCAGAATCTCGTTTCATTTATCAGAAAATGCAATTATAGAAATATGGCTGATAATCAGCTTGTACAAGAACTTGCTGATCAACTCACTAACTCGCTATCACTTGCCTGAGGAAGGAGGATTCAAGCCTTATTTATCAACTAAATAGGGCCATCAACTCCCACTAACTAAGAGGATGCCATTTAGGGAAAACGAGAGAAAACAGAAGGAGCGGTTACGCATGCAGGGGAATCCATTCGGACATGCATGACCAAACGTGGACTCAACCACTACAGTAATGGCCGCAATGCTCAATGCCATTAAATATTGGTGGAAGGTGGTTACATGTGGCTGACACAGGAATCTTTCACCGTCATCCTCAGTTAGACCCTTGTGCAACTCCTCAACCTGACCAACCAGCGGCTACATTTCTCAACTTAGTATTTCAATCGTGTATGCAGAATAATATCAGTACACATAGTAATTGCATAATCATAACAACCTTAAAGAACATTCATCAATCACATGCAAGATCAATATAGATAGTCCACATAATGGGTATATATCATTAAAACCAATCAAAATTAAATTATTCCATATGTCATATAAGTAGAGAAACTATATGAAAGTGTCAGCATATAATGTCAAAGTCTATGGTAATTTCAGAAAATAACAATAAATTCTACCCCTCTGACTAGGCCAAATTCTAGACTCATCAGTTGCAAACCTAGGAATCATGATCTTGAAGGTTTTATTTTTGCATTAAGGGTAAGGATTAACATAGGTAAATTTTGGCATAATTTTGATTATCCAGAGGATATTATCATAAAATAGTTTGATCTAAATAAGGTTGAGGATAGAAATATAAAGTGGCTAGCCTTTGAGAAATTGTAAAAGGAAAAACAAAAAAAAGACCCCACTTTCAAAGTCACATATACATATATTGAGGACCCAAATATCATAATTGAGGAAATTTTGCTTAATTTTGACATGGTTGTTAGGCAGCCTAAGGAGCAAAGAGAAGAGAAGGATAAGGGGAAATCCCCTATGATTAAGGAGAGGCCCACATATCAACCACGAAGGAAACAATATGTCTTCACAAGAAGACCAAAGTGGATTTTCATGACAGAACGGACAAAGGCTACTCCTACTCAATCCGAGGAGTCAAGATCCTCATCACCTATGTCTTAAATTCCATCATCACCCCCACATGATGTCACTGATCTTGATTCACTTGTAAGGGAGTCTTCTCGAAAAAGAAGGAAAATTGAAGCAATAGGAATTGTTGACTACCATCCAAATTCTGATGATATTATGTAAAATATGACACCAAATCGTAGGAAGATTGAATTAGTTGCCCCAAAGAAAAGGTTAACAAAAGTAGTTTTGATAGTTTTGGACAATGAATATGTCATAATGGATAAGTCTTGCATATAATTCATGATAGATGATGCATTTTTAAAAAATTATGTGTTCAAGGAATATGTCTGGAGAACTAAAAGATATGAGTTTGAGAACAAAGTGTGAGAAGAAGTGGCCAAATCTCTTGAACTACCTAAGGAAGTCATATCTACAAAGGTATTTGCACAATTGAAGACCAAGTAGAAGGAATTGACCCGTACAGAAGGGAGGAGTTTGGTGAGAGAAAGTGGCTTACTCTTATTTCCAAAATGGGATATGTAATTTTTCGTTTCCTTTGATACTATGAGAAAACATGACTCACAAGGTTTTTGTTACTAATGAGGAAGCTCTATGTGCACTACAAGGATCTACTTTTAGTACACGATGGGACACACTAGAAATTTGGGATTTTCCCCCCAATACTAATAAACCTATAGTAGCAAAACTTGCAAGAGACCTAAGAGGAGGTCTCATCATTAAGAGAGTTTCTAAAACTTCAATAGTGGAAGCAACCAAATTGGTTGTAAATGTTGTAAAATTCACAAAATCCACTATTGAGTCAATGTAGGAGAAATATGATGCAAAGAAAAATAATTACAATGATTTTTTAGTTGAATATAACAAAGATAAACAAAGGCTTGCAAAATTGGAGTTAATGGTGAAAATATTGTAGAGTCAGTGGCCACAAGTGCAAATAGTGCAACCAATTTTTCCTACTACTCCATATCCTTCTCCACCACCTCCTCTAGCTTAGTCACCTCCCCCACCATCTATGGAAATGGTTGTTTATTCCTAGAATTCCTCCACCAAAGAAAAGAGTTGGTTGAAAGGATTTGATTCAACAATTGAAGGCATATGAGGAAATTATTGGACTTCATGAAGAAAATAATATGCTCATTGTATCCAATGTACTTGGACATTGTATTGGGAAGGCAATAAATATGGTGAATAGTTTTCACTCCAACTATTCTTTAATTTTCAATGTAGTTAGTATGTTTGAATAGGACAAATCAGAGGCATACCCATCGATGCATTTAAGAGTGCCCACATTTAGTGCATTGGGTGGCATGATTAAAGGGTCTACTCATGAAAAAGGGAGTCCTGTATTACAATGGGATGGTAGATATCATCGAGAAAAAGGTTATAGAGTTTCTCCTTCAATTTAATGAGATTGATCTTGGCCCCTTTCTAAACAAACCTATGACTACTGGACATCACAAATGGATAATTTCATTGCTAAACAAACCCCCTTAGTTTGTGATGGTGGGGATGTTAATGTTGATATGTTGAAGAATAGCATGGAAATTTTTTCACTCATTATTAATATTTTGGAGGACTTTGATAAGGAAGCCAACTAGGTAGTAAAAAGTTATGGCTCATATAGAAACAAATTGGATGAATTCATGCCATTTAACCAGCCTTCAGAGGAAGATTATGACACATACGATAAGAAGTATAACAAGATTCCTAACTTGTAGAGCTTTCTCCTCATGATGTGGATTCATTTTTGTCTTTTATGCACATTTAGAATTGTCTAGCAATTTTAATAACACCAACAATATGAATTTTTATCTTTTGCACAACAAGATTTTTGTCTTCACTTGCCAACTCAACATTCTCAAGTTCACAATAAGAAGAATGAAGAAAAAGAGTGGAAAAGAATCAATAACTAGCATCAAGACACTTTTGGTAGGGACAAATATTACAAAGAGTAAATATAACTATATTTTTCCTTAGAATATTCCATCCACGAGCAAGTAATTGTAGTCATATTTTTAAATGTAAGTAAATGTCAAATGAAAAAGTAGCATGCATAATTGGCTCGAAGCTTGTTGCTCCCTTGTCTTATAAGATGGAATTAAAGGCCATTTGCATGATATGATTGATCTCTCAAATAATTTTATAATGTAGTACAGAAATAATAGATTTTGAATCTTTTCTTAGGTTTTTGAGTATGTATGTATGCTTCTATTTATGCTCTTATTCAAAGAATAGGTGAAATTCTTTAATGAAAGTGTAGGTTCATGTAACATTGTGTAGGGATTTGATAAGTAGGATTGGTTAAGTAATTTGAGTATGAAATTGTAATGCAATGTTTTAGATCTCTATAATGCTTATATGAAATTCTATTATACCATATAGTTTGCATTGTTTCTTACCCCATGTCCTAGGTTAAGGCACTGATCTAGAATCTATGTCTGAAGTTGCAATTCTAAGATCTCTCACATTTAAAAGAACATTCAAAAAGTTTCTTTTTAGTTGATTTTATTTCTAGAAGTTTCATTTGATTCCATATTATCCTAATTTATATTTCAAATTCTTTAAAGTATTTTCTAGATCTTCTAAATTCTTCATTTATCACGAAAATTATATGAGAATATATTTGTTATTTATAATGTATGAGATAAATTGGGACAAGAGATCATAATTACATTGTAAGGGATCACCCTCCTAGGTTTTTTCAGAGCTCAGAGTGTAGAGGGAAAGCTATTTTAAATTTCACATGTTCATTGGCCAATCCCTCCAGATAACTAATAATTGAAACTGGAAAAACCATAGGTTATCTATGTTATTTAGTGGGGATTTAAAAAACACCAAAAAATTGGTGATGCTTCTAGGGAATGAACTTATGCAAAGTCTCTAGTTCAAGATTATTTAAATGCATAGTAATAAATTTTGAATTTTTGAGTTCATCCATGGATGAATTTGTCAAATTATCTCATCATTCACCAATTTGAAGTCTATTGATTAAAGTTTCATGTTTCCTTTGAATTATCTCTATGATTCTTCATACAAATTGTCATAAGTTTGTCTAAACTCTCTCTATATTTGCAATTTCTCCAAATATTTACAAATATTTTCATATTCCCAATTATTTGGGTGGCAACTTTGAATCTCATGTGTCGGTGCAAGGAAATGTTTTAAAGAAAGTGAGAAGAAAAAATATGAGAAGTTGTAGAGAAGATGAGATAAACCAGAGGACACAAGAAGAAACATCCTAAAGAAAAATTGGAGGGAGAATTTCTGATAAATACAAGGAAATTATAGAAACATAAAGATGCAAATACAAGTAATGCAGATCCACATCCCACTCCTAAACCTATAAATTCTTATAGTAGTAGTCATGAAATTCATGAAATCCAAAGAAATTTGTTAGGTATTTATTATGAGGATGAAGAAGGTGTTGCAAATAAGTCTATTGTAAGTGTACATCAGTCTAGGCCCAAATAAAGAAGAGATAGAAGTATAAGTGCTCAATATAATCTTACTTCTAGTAATTTTAGGAATTTTGGTGATACAATTCCCACAGCCAATAGCTGTACTCCATTGTAATTTGATCTATTTATTGGATCTATTGATACTACTCCTAATCTTATATATATATATATATATATATCTAAGACTTGTGATTCTAATATAACATTGCCTAATGAGGTAGATATTTTTGTTGAGATTTATGAGCTTAAAAGAGAAAACAAAAGGAAAGATGAAATAAAAGATTAAGAAGGAAAAGGAGAAGGTAGAAATAATCAGACATGTTTTTAATGAAAGATACATGTTGAGGAGGAAAGTTGAACAAATGAAATTGTTGAATCAAGAAGAGCCTAAACTTTTCCCTATTGCATCGTCTAGCCCAATGATTACCCAAATATATGACAATAACACTACTAGTGCTCCAATAAAGAATACCAATACCACTACCTAGACTAGTTCTATTATCACTAGTTCAATTGTTGAACCTAATACCACAAATTTTTAATCCCAAACTATTGGCAAAAGGAAACAACCTATGAAGAAACTAGCCATTAATGAAGGTGCATCATCTCAAAGGATTCCTACATATAAGGGGTCAGAGCCATTATAATTTAAGTTGAAGAGAGAAAATGAAGAATTATAGAAGGAATCGGAGAGAATACAAATATTGGCTACAAATGTTGAATTATAGAGAAAGATTGAATTCCTTAAATCTTCATGTGATCTTTGGAATTCTACAGCCTCTAGTTCCTAGAAACTACCAATTTATTCACCTCAACCAATAATAACAATCAACATAAATACTTCATCTCACATAATTAAATCCATCCCATGTTACCAACCTCAAAATATGAGTGAAAGTGATAAACATCATGAGTGTGTACACAAACTCAATCTGATGGAAAAATGTGAACCAACAAGGAAATAAGAATGCAAGGGGAAGTAGAAGTAATAGACAAATTAAAAAATGAGAGAATTAATTTAATAGAATATCCCTACAATTGGAAAGATAGAGGTAGTTTTTTGATTGGATACTTGGTTTTCCTAATCCCTTTTCAAATGATATTACAAATGTTCTAGTTAGATTATCTAGGAATAATGCTAGATATCAGGGGACGATCACTTGAGATTATTCAACAATATAATGGATAATTTTTAGGTTGAAGATGAATATGTGATTATGAATCTATTCATATAGTCACTTGTTCAAGACATAAGAGATTAGTATAGACGCATGTTGGAGGCTAGTATTGGTTCTTGGGAAGAATTCAAAAGAGTATTCAGGGAGCAGTATGGTGATAAAATAGACCCTAGGTTCATGTTAAATGATTTCAACAATATTTCCAAGAGACAAAATGAATTGGTTTCAAATTTTAACACTATATTTTAGAAAGAAATGCATAGAATCTCTGGCGGTTTGAGGCTAAATGATAAAGTATCCTTGGTCACTTATTGTAATTATTTTGATTCAAAGACGAGTTATCTCTTGAGATATAAAGACCCTCAAATTTTGAGTGAGGATTTTATGACCATACTACATATTTAAAGTAATAAGAGAGCTTTAGGGAAAGTAGGTAGAAGAGGTGATGTGAAAATCTTGAAGGATCCTAAAGATCACAAAGAAAAGGGTTCCTCTTCTAAAGATAAGTGGGATAAAGTAATGAGTACTGATTTGGACTATAAAATCACAAAAAAAGGAAAATGGATTGAATAATGTGAGATAGAAATTTCAAAGAAATGAAAGGCCACCTAGATTGTAGGATCACCCTTATAATACAAATTGGCATAATGTGTAGAGTAAATATCCTCATGATCCATTAAAAAGGAACTCTACTAAATTTGTTGATGAGACCCCATGGTGCATAGCTTGTCATTTCCCATATTCTCCACCTCAATGTGTCGTAGAACAACCCTTAGAAGAGGAGAAAAATGCATCTAGTGATTATGATTCATCCCATGAGAATGATGGAGAAATTCATATTCTGAAAAGAAAATTAAACCTTGATGATGGAGAATGTTCTTCTAATGAAGAATCCAATGAAGTTGATATTGATAGTCAAAGAAAAAATGTAGATGCATATCATCAACAAGTTACTTCTGATGAGGATTATGAAAAGTATTATAATAAGTGTACTCTTCAAATAGATCAACTAGATATAACCTTGAGGAGACCATCAACTAAAGAGGTTGAGATATTGATAGTTGCAGTATTGGCTCAAGCTAGGAGCACTTACCATTTGATAAATAGGATTGTGAATGGTGATCTAGGTAAGGCTGGTGACTTATTCATCAAAGACAAGAATAATGAAAAGATGGGGTCTCAATCAAAAAACAAGGTGGCAAAGCCTAAGGTTAAAGATAGTAAGGGTACAAATATGCAGGCTAAGAAAGATGAGGTGGTAAATATTGATGAACATATTATTTGTCTATCCTTAAAGGAAAAGGCTTAGAAATGGAAAATTGAGAAAGAAAAGAAAGGTGGTGACAAAATAAATGTGAAATATGAGCAACAAAGGAACAATACTATTTAAAAAGGTATAGAATGATATGAATTTCCTAAATACACCTCTATGAATATGTTTCATTTGTTATCATAAGTAAAAATTTACAGTTCCTTTGCTTGAAATGATGAGAATTGATGAACACAAGTAAAAGATAGTTTCCCTCATCAATGGTGCAACTAAAGCCTCTGAAGAGAAGAAGGTATCTAATCCACCTAAAGTGAGTAGGAATAATTTAAAATATGGAGATGTTGAAGGTGTAATCAATGATATCCCTCAAATTTATCTGGGTACTACCATTACATCCTCTCCTAATTAGGTGGACCCATTTTATGTAACCCTCATAATTGATGACAAGATAGTGAAGAATTGTATGATTGATTTTGAGGCTTCATCTAATATTATGTATGTTTATATCATGAGAGAAATGAGATTGAAAATCAAAAAAATCATATAGAAAGTGTTATGATATGGATTCTAGGGAAGTACCAATGAATGGAATCATTAAATATGTAGCTTTTAGACTTGTTGCATACCTTGAGAAGGAGTTCACAATGAGTATTATAATGGTAGATATTCCCCCAACATATGAAATTCTTTTGTCAAGGAAATGGAGTGCTACAATGGCGGAAGTATGCAATGTGACCTGTCTTTTTCTACTTTTACAATTGATGGTAAGGATATAAAACTTGTTAGGGAGCCAAGGGATTCACAAATGATTGAAGAATTGGTTCCTAAGGAGAGAATTCATTTTGTTGACATTGGACCAAGTAATTTCAGAGTTGAAGAGTTACAAGAGGAAGAACAAAAGCCTAAACCTATGGAAAATATCATGAAACAAGCTAATGAAAATGAACTATGGAAAAATATTTTGATGGGACTTATTCCAGAGAAGGATCTAGTGTAGGAGTTATTTTCATTGTATCCAATGGTAAAACTTGTTGCAAGCATTGTGGTGTTGTCATTAATATTTGCATTGATGTCAACATAGTTCAGATTGGTTAGAGAAAGGAATCATGTGATTGCAGGTGGTAAATGTATAGTTGAGATACTATAGAAGTGTTGAGATTAAATGGAGATATATTTATGGTGTTGTAGGTGTGTTGATATGAAGAATTGTCAAGTGCTTTTGAGAAAATTAATAAACAGTGAAAATAGAGTTATGTGTGTGTTTTGAATGTTCTCTGATAATGTGCTCTTCATTTCTTTTGTGTTGATCCTATACTTGTTTGGATTTGTAGTGTTTCTTATGGGCTTCATTGGGTAATATATCCTGATTTATAGCTTCTATTTTGATGGAGAGTGAAAGTTGTGTCCGTCGGTGTGTGAACTAGTCTAACAGAGTGTTTGTCTATGGACTGGGAGAAATGTTTTTGCTCTATAGTCCTCTGGTGGTTCATCTTAGACCTTGTAGATCTATTGGAAGATGCATAATGTTTTTGTCTATGTTATAGCAGAAGTGTTCATTGTTTGGAAATCTGGAAGACTTGTTCTAGAGCTACTTTGTGTGTCTGCATGGTCCAGTTGGACTATTGGAAAGAGATTTTTGTATGGAAGTTGGTGCAGTTGTTGTGGATGTATATACAAGTTTCTAAGAAGTGTTTCACTATCTGGTGACACATTTTATGTGATCCACAACTCATCATATTATTGTGGATGTGTGCACTTCAAATTTCATTGGTGTTTTCATTATGTTTGGCTAACCTAGTGTCTACACATTACATGAAATATAAGCATAAATTAAGGAAGTGTGTGATTGATCTAAGATGTTGTTTGGGTCCTAATTAAGTTTGTAATTTTTCCACTCTCATTATTATCCACCATGGGAATGTTAAGTCACCAACCTAATTTCAATTTGTAAAATGAAGAATGTGTAGTTGACCTTGGAAAATGTTTCTAAGGTTGAAGTTGATATAAATACAAGTCAAGATGTGAAATAGATGAAAAGTATGTTGAATAATCAAGATACTGAGGGGGGGGTGAATCAATATCTTATAAAACTTATTAAAAAATATCATTAATTATCTTAATGCATATAACATTGAAGAGAAATAACACAACATGAAATCACATACACATAAACACTAGATTTTTACGTGGAAAACCCAATGAGGGGAAAACCACGATGAGGATTAGCTCACTATATATAGTTGTTTCAATACTGGTTACAAAAGAGGCTCACTGCTAGAGGGCTCACTTCTTGGATACAAAATCTCATTGCTTACAAGGATTCGTTGTCCAAATTGGAGGCTCACCGCCTACAAAAGATATAGAAACAAAAATGGCTAACAACCAAAATATGAACTGATGGAATTACACCACAAGTGTTGATTTGGTTCCTTTGATGATTAGAATATTCACTCACATGACATCAGACTAATCTTTGCTTATACTCGCACACTTTACATATCAATTTTGCACCATGCCTTCTTGTAATATTCATCTACAAACCATCTTATATATACTTGATCTATCTGCATGCATCAATTAGGTTAGCCTAATTGGATGCAACACATATTTACAAAAAGATAAATGCAGGCTTCATTCAAAGCTTCTCCAAAGGAAATTCAACCATGTTTCATGCAATATTGTGTCGGCTAGGACCAAAGCTAGGTCGCACATATATCCACAATATATGTTAAGCTATTAACTATTTATTAGGTCAGCTATGATTAACCGAATAATGAAATGAAAATACCAAAACTGATGCCAAATCATCATCCAATCATATCATCACATGAGAATGCATCCATACATGCATCTAGTTATTATAATCCTTTTCTCAAAACCTTAAACCATGAAGATTATCGGAGGAGATATGTGGACCAAAATATCGGATCAACAACCAAAGAAAGCAAACCTATTTTGTAGACTAGTTCAGGGTACCGAACTAGCATGGTGACATCAATGACAACATATAGAGTGATCTTCTCTATTCTTTCAACAATCTCCCCCTTTTTCATTGATGGCAACATGTGCCAAAAATTCTAGATAAAAAACTCTCCTCCAATATTTCCAAAAACTCTTCCAAATCTCTCCCCCTTTGACATCAATGGCAAAGGACGCCAAAAACATGTAAACATGGTGATATCCAAATTGGGAAAAAAAATTCAAAAAAAAAACTTCTAGAGTCTTCCAGCCAACAAAATATTTCAAACCTTCAACTTTCTCTCATCTTGTTCAGTTTCCCTTTTTCTCTTTCTTTTATTTTGCCAAAAAAAAAATGGTAGAAATTTAACATTTAGGATTCAAGTAAAAATTAAACTCTTCACCTAAAACACCTTCTTATACCTTTCTTTGATAACATGATATAAATTCTTCCATTCAAATATAGGATATTCCATTCTTGCCCATATGCTTTCTAATATGACCAACAATGTGAAAGAGGACGACCAATCTACAGATGAGAACTGTCTTTCACAATCTTTTGGATCAACAAGTATTCTAGAAAAATGGTCTAATCGGACCTCAACAATCTCCTTAAGGAGCCAAGAATTTTTCACAACATCATCTCTTTGTCTCAATATAATGATCAATTATGCTTGCAATTCACCAACTCTCAGTATTTGCTTCCTTTCTTTGTCTTCAAATATGTCAAAGTTCTTTCCAATGTTGTTTACCTTAGATTCAATTTCTTAAATCTTACTTCTAAAATTTACAACCGTAGCAGGCCACTGGATACAATACCTATAGGTATCTGACATTTATTTGATGTATTTATTTGTCTCATTTATATGTTCAGCTAGCCTCTATTTAGCTTTAGAACATATTTTTTCAACCAAGGCTTCTAACTTGCATCCTTTTAGACCTTCCAATAGCCTTATTTCTTCAACAACATCAAATAAATTATCTAGTAAGGAATAAGAAACAATTAATACATCAATACCTTTTCGAAGTAGATGCTCAACTAGAGCATCATCAATCTTGAGTCTATCAATCGGAGAGGCTATATTCCATAACTCATGAATCTTCTTCATCTTTCCTTTAACTAACATAGACCAAATGTCATTTGGATCAGAGGATTTGGATCTAGGTAGAGATTCTTCTCCTTTTTCCTTCACTTCTGGAATGACAATGATATCTTCGGCGATAGTTTTTCTTTTCTTCGATTCTAAAGGGGAATCACTAATGGAAACTTCCAATTCTTTTGTTCTAGAGGAAGAGCCTTCCTCAAATCGACTAGACATAACCAAACCATAACTCATATCTTTCTGCAAGGATAAGAATTTTTTTTTACATGTACTTACTTTATCTTCCAAACCTTCCAAGTATCTGTATATTTGTCTTGCAACAAGAATCTCAAACTCCCACTTAACACCTTCCTTACCCGGTAATGAGTCCATATAACAAAGTACCAAACATGTAAGTAAGGACCCAAAATGGAAAGGGTATCCCTCTACCAATGACATTCATATGTTTTCAGTAATATTTTCAGGGATTAATCCACACAAATCAAACTGCTTATTCTATTTTACCATTTTATGTGCAAGATACATGACAATGGCCAATGTAGAGCCATCTTGATTTCTAAAATAAATTTTATAGGAAATTTCATATGCAACATACCTAATAGAAGGATCGATAATGGTATGAATCAAAAATTCTTAAGGATCTTTATCAAATCTCGTCAGCTCCTCTACTTCCTTGTACTTTATGGTCTTTTTTATGGGAAGGTCTCCATTGCTACATAACCTGGTGATAGCCTTCATCACTTCCTTTGTAATGGGATAGAATTTATCCAACATAATGTTACCATCCTTGAATTTACTCAGAAGGAACAAGATGAATTCTTTTTCAATAATCCAAGGGAATTTTCCCCAAAAATACAAACTAAGGGATTTTATGTTTTATAAGACACACGATTCTAAGCCTAGTTCCATTTTCTTTATATTTTGATGATTGAATTCATCCAAATCGACTACCTTTAGCCTCAATGGGATATTTACACTCAATCCTCTGCTAGAAAGTTCCATTATAGCAATAAAATTCTTCAAATTCAACAAAATATTTCCTCTTTTACCTTCCTCTATGACTGCAAGAGAGAAACTTTCATTGCTTGATTTCGAATGTCCACAAAGATCTCTCAGAAATGCTTTGAATCATTGTAGAATCGCTCCAAGAGAGAGTTCCAGGTCACTCTTCAAATTCCTCAAATTCTTTAGGTGAATAGAATGGTGTGCAAATATTTTTTGTATACCTTATCATTTTACCCTAAAACACATTAATTACAAAAAAGCTGACAAAAAAATTCTTCCACTACACTGAGAAACCCTAATTTTCTCCACAAAAGAACACGCTCACACTTTTTCTTATAATTTCTTTTGCGTCACCTCTATTCAGCCATTCCTTACAACATATCCATGTGTCAACATATCACACACCGTATTTCTAGGGGGTTTAGGTGATCTTCTAATAAATCTCCCCCTAAGACCATGCTAGGTCTAATTCCTGAAGGAATCATCTACACTGGATGAGGGTACATATGAGGGCACAAATGTGTCTATCATCTCTAGTTCTTCTTTCTTCTTCCATTTCTTATCCATCTCCTACTTAACCTCATCTTTGTCAATATTCTTTATCGGTTCAACATATTTCACCAAAGTAGAATATTTCCCCTTTCTACTTCTACATACTTTTGAAATATGTCTCAGTTTTCTACAATTGTAGCAAACAAAAATTCTTTGATTTGTTTGTGCTCCATTTACACCTGATCTGCACTAATTTTCTCTATGTCCAAACTTGTTATAGTTATAGCAATAGCCATCAAATGATTGATTCATTCTTCCACCATGAAACCTATTCATCTTCACTCGAATAATCATTCTCACTTGTGATCTACATTTAGTAGTGTTGGGTCTCAAAAATGCAGGCTTTAACCAAAAGAATTTTCCAAGCTCTTTCAACACTTTTGGCCAATGTAAAAGGACAATTGATGCAATTGTACCTTCTGCTCTTCAGGCTCTGCTAGACCTAGGCGAGTGAACCTAATGAATGATGCAGATTTGAAATGAACTTATTGATGCAACAATCTACCCACAATGGCAAGGGAAATGGATAGACATAAACACTAAAACTATTCCTACTCCTACTACACAAATGAAAGGTCTTTGAATGAATTGTTTGATATGAAATTCTATCTCTGGGTTGAGGCAGATCAGTGCCTTCTATCCACATGGGCAATGGAGTCAAAATAGAAAATGATACATGTTCTCTCTTATTGGCTTAACTCTAGTTGTTAGGAACATTAAAATGAAATCTTACTGACTAGCATATAACTTCATTTATTTATGTCTTGCATAAACTATGTTGGGATGTTTCTTAATCTGGTTCTACTTCAACAATCCAAATAAAATCCTTAAATCACTATGATTTATTAGAAGACTTTTAACTCTGATTTCCAGACACCAACTAATTAAATCACACAAAATGGGAGAACACTTCGATAAATCAGAAATATACTTGATACATTGATTTAAATGACAGAAAGATCTCAAGTTGAAGACAACCAAAGATAAAGAATTTAGATTATTTTAACATAACAATTGAACACCAAAAGAAATTCACCAATTTTAAAACATCTTCTCCATTACACTGTTTCAAGAAAGATCTGTATATTTTTTACATTCCCCAGACCCTTCTCGGGAAAAATCTAACTACTACCTCCTTAACCCCAACTCCTTTTTTTTTTCAGATTTTTGCAAATATTTATACATTACATCTCAAGGGTCATGACCCTTCATACTACAATTATATTCATTTACATTTTCATGTTCATGCCCATTTGTATTCGATTTCAAAATAAAATATTTAATTAATGCCTCATCGGCAAATTAAATATTTTATACTATAGTCGTGCTTTCGATTTTCTCTTATATCCCTTTCCCGCTTTTACTTTTATTTCCTGTGGCTTTTATTGCTTTACCGCATTACCATGGGCTTGACTTTTCCACCCACGGTTGCACAGTGATTGGCCTTTATTGCTTCCTCGCCATCTATTCCCATCCACCACAATCACTGTAGTCTAGTCGGAGACCGTCTGCAGTACCGCAGTGGCTTCCCCTCCACTGTTTGCCAATCGCTACTGCGGTCACTGCGATCTATGGTTGATCACGCATAGTGGCATGGTAAACACTTTCTACCTGCTCCTTAGCCACCACCGCCATACCGCGATCCCATTGTGTGAGGCCGCGGTATATCGGTATATGATGCAAAAGGAAATATTATAGCACGCGATAAGGCATATCTTGATTTTATGAATGACGATAAAATGTATTAAAGAAGCACGAGTGATAAAATGAATTTTATTTGGAAATGATAGGAAAATGTGAGGTTCAAATGAGAATAAAACTTTAGCTTTTTATGGATTTTTAAGGAAATTTTTGGGAAAACCTCAGGGTTTTAGATGGAAATTTTCAGTTCTAACAGTGGCTCCTGTTGGGGATGAGTGATTTTGCAAATCACTGCAAGAATCCAGGATTCTTTGGGAGAGAAAATCGAGTGAGGGAAATGATAAATGAAGGCAATGACAAATGGAGAGAATGAACAGAGCATGATATGAAAATGGAGCATGGAGAATGGAAAAACACTAGACTACTATGCATGGAAAATAATTTTTTAAAGAGGCATTGCTAAGAATTGTCCATGCACTGGAAATCCTTAATCCTCTGTACCTGCTTTGGTTCAAAAAATCAAACCACAAGGAATGGCCCTAGGCCACTCGAAAAAGAAAATCTTGCACTTTCCTCTGTCATAAAGTTTGTTCTGATTAGAGCTCATTAGGTCTCTTTTGAAACTATCCATTCCACCTGCCCTACAACATATACTGCCATTGAAAACCTTCAAGAAATCATTGCAATCAACCTAATTCATATTCATTTTACCATTCTGCATTTCATCATTCTCATTATCATATAAAAAATAGTTATCAATTTATGCATACAAAGTGTACCCAAACTCAACAAAACATTCATAGGCATGCTCACTGTCATATATTAATGAATGTGCCTGCAACTGCACTGGGACCAGAAAATCTGAATACTTCACATTGCAATCAAAAAATTCTATCTCATTAATATTCTCTTAATTAATAAAATCAAAATTAATTTCCATTTCTTTTCTATCACCAATTGGAAATGACATACACCTCTGATCCATACAGTCATCCTCATACATACTTGAATCAACAAATGTTGGGCACTCATCATCAATAACATGCAAACCAGTATCACTATCTTGCAGGAAAAAATCATTCAAATTACACACCTCTTCTTGGACACAAATAGATTCATGATCAGCTTCAAAAATTTCATCACTGTGAGAGATACACATGGAACCATTTGAATCACTACACACAGTATCTTCACTATCAAAGCATTTATAGGCTAGGACCAAAGTCTTGGAACCATTTTCATGTGCATACTTTTGGTATTCCAGAGTTAACAAATCTAAAACTTTCTCACTACTAAGTGAACAAGTCTTTGCTTCCATATCTTCTACCATGTCTCCAACCTCTTCTTGATCTTCATAATAGATACAAAAATCATCTTATTGAAGATCAATATCCACTATTTCATCTTGACAATTTGACTCACAATTTGTTATGCTAGTGGTACTCTCCATATCTTCATTGTTGGATAGCATGACATGTTCTTCTGTTTCAGCTTCTGAAGCACTATTGGTAGTATCCACATACTTTGTCCCAAGCATGGAATCAATAAATTTATTTGCTACATCAAAGGCTTGCTGTTTTAATGACTCTGACCAATAAATTGATTCGGGCTCTGATGCTTTTAGGAATTGTGCAACAAATGTGGATCTTATAGGCCTAAAATGAGGAGGTAATTGCATACAAATTTCTACCATCCTGTTGTATAAAAAAATCGTAGACTCTCCCTTATATCTTCTTATATCAAAAAAGGCATCCACAAGATTTTTACCTCTCTCTTCAATTTGAAAATACTCATAAAAATTATTTTGTTGTGAATAGAGTATATTACCTTTGTTTCTAGAGTTCTTGGTTGTATCATGTGGTGTTTTTGGTGTCCAAGATATCTTGGCTCTTGTTTCTTCATTCTCATTGTATGATGGCCTATTTTGTGGTGTACTTTGAGCACCTTTGACTTCTAATTGCAACAATTGTTGGTTTTCTTGTAGCATCTGTTGTTCTAATTGTAACCTTTGTTGTCTCAATTCCTTCAACTCTCTTATTGACTATTGTCTTCTCTCTTCTTCTACCATCTTGAAAAAATGTGATTGTTCCACAATTTCTATGCATTATTTATCAAATCTAAAACAGAGTTGCCACCTACTTTTCAAAAGTAGGAAAATGAAATGGATTTCCTTGGTTTACCCTAGCAGAATCTCAAAAAATGTAAAACTTTGCTGACTCTACAAATGGAAAGGCTGAAAACTTCCTGAGTATGTCCCCAGCAGAGTCGCCAAACTGTTGGGTTTCAAAAATGTAGGCTTTAACCAAAAGAGTTTGCCAAGCTCTTTCAACACTTTTGGCCAACGTACAGGGCCAATTGATGCAATTGTACCTTCTACTCTTCAGGCTCTACTAGACCTAGGTGGGTGAACCTAATGAATGATGCAGATTTGAAATGAACTTCATGATGCAACAATCTACCCACAATGGCAAGGGAAATGGATAGACATAAACACTAAAACTATTCCTACTCCTACTACACAAATGAAAGGTCTTTGAATGAATTGTTTGATATGAAATTATATCTCTAGGTTGAGGCAGATTAGTGCCTTCTATCCACATGGGCAATGGAGTCAAAACAGAAAATGATGCATGTTCTCTCTTATTGGCTTAACTCTAGTTGTTAGGCACATTAAAATGAAATCTTACTGACTGGCATGTAACTTCATTTATTTATGTCTTGCATAAACTATGTTGGGATGTTTCTTAATCTAGTTCTACTTCAACAATCCAAATGAAATCCTTAAATCACTGTGATTTATTAGAAGACTTTTAACTTTGATTTCCAGACACCAACTAATTAAATCACATAAAATGGGAGTTAGAAATATACTTGATACACTGATTTAAATGACAGAAAGAGCTCAAGTTGAAGACAACCAAAGATAAAGAACAACTGAACACCAAAAGAAATTCACCAATTTTAAAACATCTTCTCCATTACACTGTTTCAAGAAAGATCTATATATTTTTTACATTCCCCAGTCCCTTCTCGGGAAAAATCTGACTACTACCCCCTTAACCCCAACTCTTGTTTTCTTTCATATTTTTGCAAATATTTATACATTACATCTCAAGGGTTGTAACCCTTTATATTACATTTATATTTGTTTACATTTTCATGTTCATGGCCATTTGTATTCGATTTCAAAATAAAATATTTAATTAATGCCTCATCGAAAAATTAAATATTTTATACTATAGTCGTGCTTTTGATTTTCTCTTATATCCCTTTCCCACTTTTAATTTTATTTCCTATGGCTTTTATTGCTTTACCACATTACCACGGGCTTGACTTTTCCACCCGTGGTTGCGCAGTGACTGGCCTTTATTGCTTCCTCGCCATCTATTCCCATCCACCGCAATCACCGCGGTCTAGTCGGAGACCATCTGCGGTACCGCGGTGGCTTCCCCTCCACTTTCTACCAACCGCTACCACGGTCACCGCGGTCTGTGGTTTGACCATGCACAGTGGCACGGTAAACACTTTCTGCCTGCTCCTTAGCCGCCACAGCCATATTGCAAGCCCATTGTGGGAGGCCGCGATATAGTGGTATATGATGCAAAAGGAAATATTATAGCACAGGTATAAGGCATATGTTGATTTTATGAATGATAGTAAATGTATTATAGAAGCACGAGTGATAAAATGAATTTTATATGGAAATGATAGGAAAATGTGAGGTTCAAATGAGAATAAAACCTTAGCTTTTTATGGATTTTTATGGAAATTTGTGGGAAAACCTTAGCGTTTTAGATGGAAATTTTTAGTTCTAACAAGTAGCTTTATGCCCAATTTTCTTGCATGTAAAACATTATCTAGAGAAGGAACCAAAAAATTGATTCAACTTACTCCTACACTAATTTTCCTTATGATAAAATTTATTACGTGAAAAACAAGTACCATTGCACGATGGGCACCTTTGTGAATTTGGTTGTCTGATAGGTGGTTTCCTTCCTACATTTCTTTTATGATTCCCTTCATTCTTTTGATTTTCTTCAAGATTTTAGTTCTACACAATTTCACCAAAATTATTTCCGAATCCACCTTTTTCTTTAGAAGGTCTTTGTCCTACTATTAGTTCATCAAGCTTGGTGGCGCTTGTCTTGAAATCATCTTAATAGAGTATTTCTTTCTCTAATTCTATTTTTTAGATTCATCACTTCATGTTCAAGCCTTGAGCACACATCAAACTTCCTTTGTATAATTGTTTTCAGACACTCCTCAACTTTCTTCTTTTCATCCACTTTCATATTTAGTCTGATATTTTCTTCATTTTCTTGTTTTAGTTTTTCACTTACTTCTCTATGTCTTTCTTTGAATTTCTTTAATTTATCTTTCAATTTTTGGATGCATTCATTTGCTCCATCAATATTTTCTTTCAAATTTATGTTTTCAATTTCAGCCTTGTCAAGATCTTCAAGGGTAATCCAGAGCTCTTCTTTATCCATTTGTTTAATCTCCACGATCTCCTTCAAGTTGCTAGAATTCTCCAAAGGAACCATATCTCTTATACCAATTGTTGAATAATCAAGATACTGAGAGGTGGAGGTGAATCAATATCTTCTAAAACTTATTGAACAAATATCATTAATTACCTTAATCCTTATAATAGTGAAGAGAAAGAACACAACATGAAATCACATACACATAAACACTATATTTTTACGTGGAAAACCCAATGAGGGAAAAACCACGGTGAGGATTAGCTCACTATATAGTTGTTTCAATATCGGTTACAAAAGAGGATCACTGCCAGAGGGCTAACTGCTTGGATACAAAAGCTCACTACTTACAAGGACTCATTGTCCAAACTGGAGGCTCACTACTAGCAGAATATATAGAAACAAAAATGGCTAACAACCAAAATATGAACTAATGGAATTACACCATAAGTATTGATTTAGTTCCTTTGATGCTCAAAATATTCACTTGCATGTCAACAAACTAATCTTCACTTCTACTCGCACACTTCACATATCAATTTCATACCACACCTTCTTGTCATAGTCATCTACAAACTATCTTTTATATAGAGTTGATATATCTGCATGAATCAATTAGGTTGGCCTAATTGGATGCAACACATATTTACAAAAAGATAATGTTTGGCTTCATACAAAGCTTCTCCAAAGGAAATTCAACCTTGTTTCATCCAATAATGTCGGTTGGGACCAAGCTAGGTCACACATATATCTGTAATATGTGTTAAACTATTAACTGCTTATTAGGTTAACCATTATTAACCCAATAATGAAATAAAGATACCAAAATTTATTCCAACTCATCATCCAATCATATGATCATATGGGAATACATCCATACATGCATCTAGTGATTATAATCCTTTTTCTCAAAACCTTAAACCATGAAGATTACCAGAGGAGATATGTGGACCAAAATACTTGATCATCCACCAGAGAAAGTAAACCTATTTTGCACACCAGTTCAAGGTACCAAACAAACATGATGACATCAATGATAACATATAGACTAGTCTTCTCTATTCTTCCAACAAAGGAAGTGTGAAGTGTGACAAGTGAGAAAAGCGAAGTGAGGGAAAGTGAATCAAGGAAGCAATACTTTAATGTGTTAGATTCTTGAAAGGAGTGAGCTAATGGTCTCTTCAATTATTTGATCAAGGATGCAAATGTGTGGACCTTTTTGTGGTGTATTTTCTATTATCTTTCCTTTTTTTAAGTAGTGAGCCTCCTTCTAGACAATGAGTCTTATCTGTAGGCAGTGAGCCTTTGTATTCAGATAGTGAGTCCATTCTGGGTAGTGAGCCCTCTAGCAGTGAGCTTGTGTGTCCAATTTTTTATTACTATTATATTGTGAGTTAATCCTCACCATAGTTTTTCCCTCATTGGGTTTTCCATGTAAATATTTTGTCTCTGGTATTTTCTTTTTGTTATTTTTATTTCATGTTTACACTTAATAATATATTAAAGTGAATGTGGAATTGATTAAGTTTAGAAGTGAATTTATTTTGATACAACTGATTCACCCCCCCTCTTAGTTGTCTTGTGAATTTCAATAATTGGTATAAGAGCTTTGGTTAATCAGAGAAGAGCTTAACTATTTGAGGTAGATCAGATGGCACACAAGCTGAAAATCCTTGGGTTTGATGGAGTTGACTATAGTGACTGAAAAGTGAAGATGAGAGGTTACCTAATCTCTCTTAGTTTCAAGACTTGGAAAGCTATTGAGACAAAATATATTGAGATGACTAGTCGTCCTTCTTCTATAGATGATATTTCTACCTATGAGGAGAATGAAAAATCAAGGTATGCTATCTTTAATGCTTTATCTAACATTGAATAGACAAAAGTTATTTATCTAGGAACTACTTATGAAGTATGGAAAAAATTGAAAGATATCTATGAAGGAAATAATAGAGTCAAATTGTCAAAGAAGCTAACAACAAAGAACATATATGAGAACTTGAAAATGGAAGAAGGTGAAGACATTGCAAGCTACTTTCAAAGGGTTGAACTTTCAGAAAATCAAGTCAAAAATGAAGGTGGTAATCTAGAAAATTAAGATATAAAAGAGAAGATCTTGATGACCCTACCAGAGAATTATAGTGACAAGGTCTCTATTATTTAAGAAATATATGATCCAAATAAATTCACTAAATAATGCTATTTGGCACCTTGACTACATTTGAGATGAGGAAGTTTGGAAAATAAAAGGAGAAAACAAAAACAACCTTGAAAGCAACTAAGATAGGAGATGATCCAGATAGTGATGGTTCAAAATAATTGGAAAGAAACTTTACAAGGAAGTTGAAGAAAGGTACTAGTAAGTACAAAGGTATGTTACCTTTTAAATGTTTTAGTTGTGGAAATATTGGTCACTATGCTTCAAGATGTCCAAATAGAGTTGTACACAAGAAGAATAGAGATAATAATAAAGACAAAAATGATAGAAATTTTAAGAAATTGTATTATTTTAGAGAAGATACTGGAATTTTTGATGACGAGTCTGATTTTGAGGATGATAAAGATGAATTCTTGTTTCTAGCCTTGGAGAATAAATTTGTATCTACTAACCATGGAAGATGTGCAAGGGAATTTGGTCCAGAGAATAAGAAGGATAAGATGGAAGGTACTTTGGTTACTACCTTTCATGCAAGAAAAGATGAAGATTATTGGGTAATTGATAGTGGATTTTCAAATCATATGATTGGAGACAAAAGTAAGTTCACTAAACTTGAAAAATATGATGGAGGATTAGTCAGTTTTGGAGATGATTTTGGTGCTAATATTGTTGTAAAAGGAACAATTAGTCTTGATGGAAAACACAATACTGATGGTGTCTATTATGTTAAGGGTTTAAGGCATAATATTTTGAGTGTTGGACAAATGTGTATCAAATTATTTAAGCTACGGTTTTAGGATAACACCTATGAGATTAGAAAAGGGTCTGGAATTGTGGTGAATATAGGAAGAAGAACATATGGAAACATCTACTAGCTTAAGATTGGTGATGTTCAATGCTTCATTTATCAAGTTAATGAAAGTTGGCTATGGAACTGGAGGATGGGATATGTAAACTTTGACAATTTGATCAGGATCAGTTCAAGAGAAGTTGTTAGGGATGTTCCTATAATCACAAAGCCTACTAATATAGTTTGAAGAAGTTTTCAATTGGGAAAACAATCAAGATGTATATTTAAAGGAAAAGAGCATTCATCTACTGTAATGTTGGAATTGATTCATATAGACCTATGTGGTCCTACAAGAACTGTAAGTCTTAATTGTGACAGGTATTTTATGATTTTGTTGATGATTACTCTAGAATGACATGGGTTACTTTTTCTTAGGGAGAAATCTCAAGCTCTAGATAGATTCAAAAGTGTTCAAGGCAAGGGTAGAAAATGAAGTGAACCTGAGAATCAAATGTTTAAGGTCTGATAGAGGTGGATAATTCACTTTTGCTGAGTTTAATGCATTTAGTGAAGAGCATGGTATAAAGAGACATTTTTTTCTCCTGAAACTCCTCAACGAAATGGAGTTGTGGAAAGGAAGAACTGAATAGTTCAAGAGGATGAAGGACTATAATGAAAGAGGAAAATTTAAGTGATGCATATTGGAGAGAAGCAATCCACACTATTGTTTATATTCTTAACAGAGTTTAGATCAGAGGTAACAACACAAAGACCCCTTATTAACTATGGTTTGGTAAGAATCCTACTATTAATTACTTTTAGGTGTTTGGAATTAGATGTTACATTGAAAGAGATGATGAGAATCTTGGAAATTTTGATGCAAGATGTGATGAAGGAATTTTCCTTGGATATTCAACTAACAACAAAGCATATAGATGATTCAATAAAAGACTGAGGAAGATAGTTGAGAGTACAAATGTAAAATTTGATGAAGATATGCATAGTCTAGTTGAAATGTGTGGAATTGAACCAAATGATCCTATCTATAAACAAGCAAAGGAAGAGAAAGAATAGAGTGAAGAAGAAGAGACTCCAAAACCTATTCCTAAGACTCCTAAGTATGTACAGAAGAATCATATGGAAGAATAGATAATTGGAGATAAGAGTAAAGGTGTAAAGACAAGAAGTAAAGTGGTAGTAGCTAAAGTAAATTTGTGTTTACTTTCTAAGAAAGAACCTAAAATTGTGTGTGAAGCCTGCAAAGATGAGAGTTGGGTTAGAGCAATGAAAGAGGAATTTCAGTAGATAAAGAAGAATCAAACATGGGAATTGGTTCCTAGACCTATAAACAAGAATGTAATTGGTACAAAATGGGTGTTCAAGAATAAACTGAATGAATATGGTGAAGTAGTAATAAATAAAACAAGACTTGTATGCAAAGTATATTCATAGGTTGAAGGAATAGACTTTGAGGAGACTTTTTCCCTAGTGGAAAGAATGGATGTCATTTGGATGTTTTTGGATTTTTATGCTCACAAAGATTTCAAAGTATACCAGATGGATGTTAAGCCCACATTCTTGAATGGAGAATTGGAAGAAGAGGTTTACATGGAACAACTAGAAGGATTTCAATTATTAGATAAACCAAACACGGTCTGCAAGTTGAAAAAGGCACTAGATGGACTTAAACAGGCTCCCAGAGCATGGTATGCAAGGTTGAACAAATACTTGACACATCACGGATTCAGCAAAGGCTTTGCATACAACAATCTCTATTTCAAAGTTGAAGGTAAAATAATGTTGATAATAGTTGTGTATGTTGATGATATTATCTTTGGAGGAAATGAAGGTATGTGCAAGAAATTTGCAGATGAGATGCAAAAAGAGTTTGGGATGTGTATGATTGGTGAGCTGAATTTCTTCCTTGGACTCCAAGTGAATCAAACTACTAAGGGAATATTCATTTCAAAATGTAAGTATGTTAAAGAATTGTTGAAGAAGTTTGGAATGGATGACTAAAAACCAATCTATACCCCTATGATGACTGGATGCAAATTGAGTAAGGATGATGATTATCCTAAAATTGATCATATCATGTACATATCTATGATTGGTGGGCTGCTATATCTTACTACTAATAGACCAAACATCATGCATGCACTATTTTTGGTTGCCATATTTCAAACAAAACCTAAGGAAACACATGTTATAGTTGTGAAGAGGATATTAATATATCTAAATGGCACTCTAGATTATCGCTTATGGTATCCTAAGGATATTGATTTCACCTTGAATTCCTACATTAATGTAGATTGGTTTGGTTGTGTAGATGACCAAAAGAGTACAGGTGGTGGTGCATTCTTTCTTGGAGGAAGATTGGTTTCATGGTTGAGCAAGAAACAAGATTCAGTTTATTTATCCATTATAGAAGTTGAGTATATTGGAGCAACATCTTTCTATACACAGGTACTTTGGATGAAGCAAACATTGAAGGATATAGGTGTGATGTGTGATTAGCCTTGATGAATCCATTTAATGTCTCGATTTTGATAGGATTTATTGTCTATTTGTTATTGTGTTACCTTAGACTTTGACACTTGGTTGTTGGTATTTTCTATGTTGTTTCCTCAAAACCATAGACATTGGGCATAAGTTTATCCTTGTGATTTTAATGATATTAACATGTTATGCAAATTATCTAAGTTAATTTTACATGTGGATTAATGAATTCTACTTTAAGGTAGTTATAGATATTCAATTGGTTGTGCGAGCTAATTTTTTAATGCAAATATAATTAAGAGCCTGCATGTTGAGGAAGTTTATACTAGCTACTTAGGTTGCCATGAAGTCAAGAAGATGGTGATTTTATAGGTCAATGGAGGGAAGTCCTAGTGCAAATTAGAGAATGTAATTGCCTTGTAAATGATCATAGTTTTGATTTGAGCAGATATAGGACTTCTTGTTATGCTAAATTCATGTTCAAGCAAGACTAGTTTGACCAGATTGCATGCTTGCAGAACCTCCCTTCATTTTCTTATGCTTTCCATAATTGGCATCCTCCTAGTCTATTGGAGTTGACCGCTTGGATAGGTTGATTAGTTAGTTGTTTTATTCTATAAATAAGACTCAGATGTGCCTTCTTAAAAGGTTGATGAATCTAATGTTGTACTCACATTTCTAGTTCTCAAGTAATACAACTATGTTACTATTCCATTGTAATTACATTTTTAATGAATAAAATGATGTTAAAATTTTGTTTCATATGAGTTAGTTTCAAGGGAGACTCACCCAAGGGGGGACACTTGGTGAGGATTCCATCTCTAAGCTTAGTTATTACTTTTTTGTTCAGTAATAATTTTAATTTTGGCATCTATGTGTTCCTGCAGCCACTAGAATTCCATTATATGACTGTTCCTGTAGCCAAAGCTGACAGAGTAGTTTCTTGTCTATTTGCTGATATTTTTATTCCTATCATGCAATTTAGTTAATTATAGTTTTTGGTTGATGTTCAGTCCTTATGTTACTTCCTTTCAAGCAATTTACTTTTAGCATCATGTCTTTTCTAGTTTTAGAATTAATATGCCCACTATAGAAACCTAGTGCATATACCATGCTGACCCATTTCAATTATATGTCCTTGGGTTGAAATTTAAATCAACCTTCATGATGATAAAGATAGTTATTCATTATGGATGGCCAATCACTAAGTTACAGCTTTAAGGGCTTAGTTATTGAATCATTAGAGGAGGCCAACATTTTGTTGCAAGGTGTCACCCTTGGTCTCCTCAGCATGGGCCAACATGATGGTCAGGAATTGTGACATGGTTTAACCAACTTCTATGGATCTTGGATCTTGTATAAATCAAACGGTTGGATCAAAAATTAAAAATTCGATCTTTTGGTGCAACGATAGTTGTCTTCGCAACAATTGGTATTATAGCCAAGGTCATAGGTGTGAACTCCTTACTTGCGCTGGTGGGAATTGTTGAAAGGTGTTGCCCTTGGTCTCCTAGCTGTGGGCCAACGCAGCGTTCAGGCTTTGTGAAATGGTTTAACCACCTCCTGTGGATCTTGGATCTTGTATAAATAAAACGGTTGTATCAAGAGTTAATAGGTTGATATTTTGTTGCAATGGAAGTCATCTTTGCAACACATTTTTGGTGCTAGGGATGCAAGTTCGGCTAGGGCTAGATTTACTAAACATGGTGACCCTCCATTGGAAGTGAATAAGCAAGGTACAAGGAGAACCTCTTTGCCTAAATTGTGGAAGTAGGTAGTTGTTCACATTGTGAATTATATTACTTGTGAGAGCCACCAGTCAAACCTCCATTCTATACATTTCAAGCTATTGAATCACATGCATCAAGGGAGAAGAATGAATGTACCTAATGTGCTCTGCAATCTCCTTAAAATTATGGTAGTTGAAACTTAGAAAGGTAGGTATAACTCTGTCTCTCACCATTGTTTGATCAAATTGTTAGTTAAAAGATCTTTGCAAGAAGTTTATAACATGACATGGGAAGAATTTGTAAATATTGATCAATTTAGGCCAGAAAATAGGCAACTTGGAGGTATGCCTCAACCTTATAGGGTTAATAGGAGAAGGAGTGTTGTTAAAACTAATCCTGGTGCCTCAAATTCAAATGCAAACCCTATTGTAAACCCTCGTGTGGTTGAGCATACTATAGAAATTAGTTCTTTTGAGTCAGAACATTTTGACTCTGATGATGATGTTCTTCCTAAAACTGAAACACAAATTCAAACTAGGGACATAATTAGGAGAGAGGAGGCACAAAAGAAAGAGGCATAAATGAGGAAGGGGAAAGCTAAAGAGAAAATGATAGAAAAAGAAACAAAAAACCCTAAGAAAAGGCAGGCTGAAACTGTTCTTCCTACAGCCAAAGAAAAATATGAAAGCCCTCCTCGAAAATCAAGGCCAGCTAGGTCACCTGCTGAAATTCCTCCAAAAATAATCCCTAGGCTTTGAAGAACATCTAAGGAGGACACAGAAGCCCCTATGGGGCAGGTGAATGTTGGCAAAAATGATGTTTTTGAAGAACCTACAAATATAAGGTTAGCAGAACTTTATGCTATTGCAAAGTAAGTTGAAAGCTAAGAGCATGATATGAATCAATAGTTCCTGCAGCAAGAACAAGAGATCCTACAACAAGATCAAGATTTCTTGCAACAAGAGAAAGAACCCTTGTAGCCAAAATGGGATGAACAGTCAGCATCATTGCAGTTGGTGTTGTATGAACAAGAAACATTGCCAAAGAAGAATTTGGTAGGAATACATAGGCCTTCTGGTTTTTCATGGAATCAAGTAACCATGAACCTATGGATTCAAATGCAGAGGAGGGAAGAATAATGGAAGGAGGAAAAACATAAGTTAAAAGAAGAAATTAAAAAGAAAGATGTTGAAATTGAAGAAAAGAACTCAGAAGTTACTGTCATGAAGGAAAAGGTGGACAATGTGATAGCCTTAGTGCCTTAGATGCTCACATCTAGGACTCCTCCCAGATTCTATGCCATGCATTTGAAGGAGTAGAATCTTACTTTTATATTGTCAAGGATAATTTCAGGTTTGAATCCTTCTATTGAAACTCCCCATGAATTTTTCCAGGCTTATCAATTTTCACCCCCTGAAGTTAAAAATTTATTATGTGAATTATATCTACACAATTATGTTGTGTCCCATGACCATGAATGGAACCCATTATTGTCTATTGGGGATCTTCATTTGAGGGAATTTATGTCCTGGGTTCAAAATGAGATTAGTTGGGGACAAAAGTTTAGGGCTTACTGAGAAAAAGAATTCAGTTGTCCCCTGTCCATTAGGGCTGAATCTAGGAAACCTACAGACATTTTTCATGAATGGCACAAATTTCTTTACTAGCCAAGCTATAACAGGAGGATTATTCCTGTTAGGGAAGAAACCTACAAAGAATATGAGAAGATGGAAGACACTATAGGGAAATGGGTATCAGGAAATCTGTCACAAAGGTGGAATAGTTTATTTGATGAGTTAAAATAATACAAACCTCACTCTCTACATAACTATGTTGTAGCATGAAAAATAATTGATAGATATATAAATTGGGAGAAGAATGTAGTAGCTTTGGCTTCCACTAACCTTTCAGCCACCTGCACTACTATGGCCTATCCTAGAATTTAGTTATTACAAGTATGATATAGTTGTTGAAAGATAGAGATGGAATAGGTTGGAGAGGCAATAGGGGTTCTACTAGGATCCTAATTCTAATACTATAGATACTGATGTGGGACAGCTTGCGGTTGCTAATTCTAGGGTGTTAACTAGGTAAAGGGGTAGTTCTTCCTTTGTTGGAGGACTAGAAAGATCTTAGGTTGGGGGGAGTGATGAGTATAGTTAATGTCTCAATTTTGATAAGATTTATTGTTTATTTTTTTTTGTGTTACCTTAGAGTTTGACACTTGGTTGTTTGTATTTTCCATGTTATTTCCTCAAAACCATAGACATTAGGCATAAGTTTATCCTTGTCATTTTAATGATATTAACATGTTATGTGAATTATCTAAGTTAATTTTACATGTGGATTAATGAATGTTACTTTAAGGTAGTTATAGATATGTAACTGGTTGAGTGTGCTAATATTTTTATGTCGATATAATTAAGAGCCCACATGTTGAGGAACTTTCTACCAGCTGATCGGGTTGCCATGAACTCAAGAAGATGGTCATTAAAGAGGTCAATGGAGGAAGACTCTCAATGGAGGGAAGTCCTAGCATGAATTGGATAATTTAAATGCCTTATAAATGATCATAGTTGTTAGTTGAATAGATATAGAAGTTGTTGTTATGCTAAATCTATGTTCAAGTAGGATTAGCTTGACCAGATTCCACGCATGCATAACCTCCTTTCCTTTTCTTATGCTTTCCATAATTGGCATTCTTCTAGTCTGTTGGAGTTGATTTCCTTGATAGGTTGATTAGTTAGTTGTTTTCTTCTATAAATAAGACTCATATGTTCCTTCTCAGAAGGTTGATGGATCTAATGTTGTACTCACATTTCTAGTTCTCAAGTAATGCAGTTATGTTAATATTCCATTGTAATCACATTTTCAATTAATAAAATGAAGTTATAAGTTTTTTGCATCTGAGTTAGTTTTAAGGGAGACTCACCCAAGGGGGTCCACTTTGTGAGGATTCCATCTTTAAGCTTAGTTATTAATTTTATGTTCAGTAATAGTTTCAATTCTGGCAACTGTCTGTTCCTACAGCTACTAGAATTCCATTATGTAATTGTTCCTACAACCAAAGCTGACAGAGTAGTTTCCTATCTATTTGCTAAGATTTATATTCTTGTCATGTATTTTGGTTAAGTATAGTTGTTGGTTGATGTTCAGTGTTTATGTTACTTCATTTCAAGCAATTTACTTTCAACATCATGTCTTTTATAGTTGTAGAATGAATATGGATATTATAGAAACCTAGTGCACATACCATGCTAACCCATTTCAATTATGCATCCCTAGGTTGACATTTAAACGAAACTTCATGATGAGAAAGATAGCTATTCATTATGGATGTCCAATCTCCAAGTTACAGCTTTAAGTGCTTAGTTGTTGAATCATTAGAGGAGGCCAACAAGCCTATCCCTATCTTCTATGATAATACAAGTGTAATAAAAATTTCAAAGAATCCAATAATACATTCTAGGACAAAGCATATATCTATCAAATGTCATATCTTGAGGGAGAAGGTGTTGGAGAATGAAGTTAGGCATGAATATGTGTCTAAAAAGGAATAAATTGTTGATATATTTACTAAGGCTCTTTTGAAGGATACTTTTGAGTATCTCAAGGAGAATTTAGGTTTACTTCCCTTTCTTCCTTGAACTAGGTACACATGGAGGTGCATCAGTCTAGTGGATCCATAGATTTTTCAATTGTCTAGACTGATGGTTGAGGTCTAATCCTTAGGGGGGGTAGAGAGTATCATTTTTGTAGTATGAGATGTGGGTGCACTCCTAAGGGGGAGTGATCAGAACCTTATATGGCTGAAGTTTCATGCAAAACTTTTCTTTTCCATTGATTTCAAAGGGGGAGAGAGAGCCATGTAAAAAATCCTATCTCTATCTGAAAGGGAGAGAGAAGTTATTAAGGAGAATAGTTTGTAAGAAGGTTGTGTAAGTTTTCTAATCTGAGAAAAAAAAAGAGAACAAGAAGCAAGAAATTGTGTATACTATCTTTGATAGTTTTTGACATCATGTGTTGCCATCAATGACAAAGGGGGAGATTATTGCAAGTATGGTGGTTTTGTCATTAATGTTGTCATTTATGTCAACATAGTTTAGGTTGGCTAGATAAAGGAATCATGTGATTGCAAGTGGTACATGAGTAGCTGACATATTGTATAAGTGTTGAGAGTACATGGAGCTATCTTTATGGTGTTGCAGGTGTGCTGATATGAAGAATTGTCAAGTGCTTTTGAGAAAATTAATAAATAGTGAAAATAGAGTTGTGTGTGTGTTCTAAATTTGCTCCAAAAATATGCTTTGCATTTCCTCTATGTTTATCCTATTCTTGTGAAAATATTTAGTGTTTCTTATGGGCTTCATTGTATACTATATCCTAAGTTATAGCTTGTGGTTTGATGGAGAGTGAAATTTGTGTTCATTGGTGTGTGAAATGGTCAGATAGGTTGTTTGTGTATGGACTAGGAGAAAAAAAAATTCTCTGCAGTCCTCTTATGGTTTGTCTTAGGTATTGTGGATTTGGTGGAAGACCTATAATGGTGTTGATTGTGTTATGGTATAATTTTCATGGTTTGGCACTCCAGAAGGCTTTTTCCAAAGCTACTTTGTGTGTCTACACGATCTAGTTGGACTATTGGAAAGAGCTATGTGTATGGAAGTTGGTACAATTGCTACGGATGTGTATAAAGGTTTCTAAGAAGTGTTTCAATTTCTAGTGAAGTGTGTTATGTGATCCACATGTCATCATCTTGTTGTGGATGCAAGTACTTCAAACTTCATTGGTGTTTTCATTAGGTTTGGTTGACCTGGTGTCTACACATTACATGAAATATAAGCATCGATTAAGGAAGCATGTAATTGATCCAAAATGTTGTTTGGGTCCTTATTAAGTTTGTATTTGGTCCACTCTCATTCTTATCCACTACGAGAATATTGATTCACTGACCTAATTTGAATTTATAAAATGAAGAATGTGTAGACGACCTTGGAGAATGCTTATAAGTTTGAAGCTTATATAAATACAAGTCAATACGTTATGATTTGGATGAAAATGAAGTGTGAAGTGTGAAACAAGTGAAAAAAGAAGAGTGCGTGAAAGTGAATCAAGGAAACAGTACTTTAATGTGTTAGATTCCTGAAAGCAGTGAGTTGATGATGTCTGCAATTCTTTGATCAAGGCTGCGAATGTGTAAAAATTGTTGTGGTGGATTTTCTATTATATTTCTTTGTCTGTAGGCAGTGATCCTCCTTCTAGATAGTGAGTCCTATCTATAGGTAGTGAACCTTTGTATCTGAATAGTAAGTCCTTTCTGGGTAGTGATCCCTCTAGAAGTGAGCCTTTGTATCCAGTATTGCATTACTATTATATTGTGAGTTAATCCTCACCATGGTTTTTCCTTCATCGGTTTTCCATGTAAATATGGTGTCTCTGGTATTTTATTTCTGTCATTTGCATTTTATGTTTAATTTTAACAAATTAAAGTGAATGTGGAATTGATTAAGTTTAGAAGTGAATGTAAGTTGATAAAACTGATTCAACCCCCCCTTAGTTGTCTTGTGCATTTCAACAAAATGTACATTTTTTTATTCTCATTGTTGTTTTTTGTATGCAAATAATGTTTTTGAGTATGAAGCTTTATTGTTGGGATTGATATTAGTAGAAAAATATGGAATTAAGAATTTGAGTCTTAGGTGACTCAAATTTAATTATGTCCCAGGTTAGGTCAAAATTTATGTAAAAAAATAAGAGATTAAAATAGTATTGGAATGTTGTTTGGGACTCAATAGAAATGTTTGATGCTTTTTGCATTGAATGGATAGAGAGAGGTAAGAATGCTAAGGTAGAATTTTTGGTAAATATAGCATTAAGGCTTGATGATATAAATTTTTCTACTAGATCTCAAAGTTTGAGGTATAGACAAGGTCTTTTATCCCTAACAAAATTCAGAATTCACAAGTATTCGATGATGATGATGATGACATATTGGAGTTCTTACAATGTGTTGATCATTATCAGAGTCAGGAGATAAATTTTGGAGCATTTTTTGAGACTATTGATGGAAAGGAAACAATGTTTGGTAATGAGGTGATCCAACTTAAGACCAATAAGATTTTTAAGGGTTTAGTTGCTTTGGAAAGGGTTTTTGATGGTCCATACAAAAGTACTTTTAAACAGAATTCCACACACCAAGATGACCTAGAGGAGTTCAATCTAGGAACTAAAAAATGCTCCAAAGAAAGTCTATGTGGGGAAGAAAATGAAACCCCAAATTAAATAAATTCTCATTTCTTTACTAAGAAAATATAGGCATGTATTTTCCTGGTCTTATGATGACCTAAATGCATATGGGGAAGAATTGTTTTAGTATGAGATTTTTATTAAACCATATGCAAAACCCTTCAAGAAAAACCAAATACTAATCAATCCAACCTTAGCACCCAAAATGTAGGAAGAGTTAATTTAGTTGAGGGATAGTGAGATTATCAATCCCATTAGACATTCTACTTAGGTTTCAAACCTAGTTCCTATTAGGAAAAAGAACGGTGATATTAGACTATGTGTAAAATTTAGGAATTTAAATATATCATCATTAAAAGACAACTACCCGTATTCTAAACATGGAGAAAATGTTACAAAATTTCATTGGTTGTAAGTTACTATCAATGATGGATTGATTTTTAGGGTACAAACAAGTGAAATTTAAGGATTCTGAGTAGTATAAATTAGTGAAACCTATGAAAATGGGGGATATGAAGATCAAGTGCTATCACACCCAGTTTCAAAGTTATTTCACTCAAGGATAACCCTAGAGATCTCAACACAAAAGAGAAAGAGATCTTAAAAAAGCTCTATTTTAGGAATTGAATATGATCTAATGAGGGGTTCACCACCAAGTTTAGACTTGGAAAAGACAATGAAATGCAAGATGTAATGAAAAACCCTAATTTGATGCAATAACCTACAAGATGACCTAAAAATGCTAGTAAAACAACACATAAAAGTAGTAAGATAATTAGTGTGCACCTGGGAATCTGGAAGTGTCTATTTGTAACTTTAAAACATTAGAAATTTTAAATTTTTGACCAACTCGGACTCATTCACCAACCTGGGTGAATCAATCCCATATCTGGGTTTTTGCAAAGGAGTTTGTTTCGGGAAAAAGGGTATATGAATCTAAAAATAGATCTAAAAAATAGCTATAGTGGGACTAATTCACCAGTCTTGGCGAATCAATCTTGTTCTACTTTTTTGAGAATTGAAAGTTCTGATCTACACTTCAACACCTGCACTTTCCTTACAATTTGAGTTCTAGATCTGAATCTACCAAAATACTTGCAAAACAAAATATAAACTTTATTTGCTAATGGGGGGTTTGCTTTGGTCAAACCCTTAGTTTGGTAATTAGACCTTGATAGAAATAATGAAATGTATAAGAAAACCCTAGTCTTGAGTGTGTCTAAGATTAAGAAATTTGAAAAATGATGCAATCCTATTCTAATGTATAAAAATATGATGCAATAATGGAAATATGAAGATGAATAACTAACTTGGAGAGATCTCTAATCTCACTAAATGAGCTCTAATGATGCTTGTACCTTAGGCTAAATTTAGAGTGATAATGGATAATGGAAACACTTAGGAAATAAGTCTTTAGGCTTGGCTTGATGGATAGTTGCATCTCCCCAACCTAGAATCCATCATGATTCACCATAGACGACCATGATCAACCCTTGAAAATGCTAGATCTTGATTGAAATTGATCTTGAATAACTACAAAAACACTTTAATGCTACTCCAAGACTTCAACTTTGCTTGCTTTTGAAACTTGAATACTCTTGTGAAAGATTCTCAACACTTGTCTCTTGAATTTTCTTTGGAAAATGCTTGCTCTAGTTGCTTAGATGATAAAAATGACTTAGAATCTTGCTTATATAGGCATTAACACCTATTTGATCATTATTTAGATCTCAAAGGCCGACATCCACCAAAAAATTGAATTGAAATGGTGAATTTCCTGCACAAAATTGAAAAAGACCCCAAATGGGACCCATTCACCACCCTTGGTGAATGGGTCCCACCTAAGGGGACTCATTCACCCAAGGTTATGAATGAGTCCCACCTTAGCTTTTTGAGGTGGTTTTTCAAGATTTCCAGTGATTTGAGTGATTTTATGGGAATTTTAAGTGAAATGAGCCTTAAGATCCAAAATAATGGGTCTTAGGGGCCTATAAATGATGATTTAAAGGATAATTAATGCAAGGGTACCCAAGATAGGTCCAAATTAGCCCAGGGATTGTACTATCACCAAGAAGGGAGTACAATTTTGGTGGTCACTTTTAGCCCCCACTTTAGCACTCATATGACTCTACGTGGATACATAAGATAAATGAATTTAAATAGTATACTTTATCTCATAAAAGGATACTCATATATGTTCAATCGTGATATAGGAGAATGAAGCCCCTAGTGTAATCATATACAAAAGCACACATCAAGAACTACATCCTACAACATGAATCTGTTAGTTGTCCAAAAATCCTCTTTACCTAACTTCTTTCTAGAAATCACATTTGAGGGTAGATGTATGCCCCCCTTGATTTCACTTGCCTAACAGAGGTGGAATCAAGGTAGCACTCTAGCCACGTTGAATATGGTTAGTCATATCATATCTTTTTTCCAAGTACCATACCACATAATGATAGAAATTTGATGATGCCAGGAGCGGAATCACAATTTCAATGCAATAAATGACATAAAAAATGGAGCTCTCTTTACCTTTTGTAGCTTGAAAGTGATTGAAGAGTAGTGAAAGATGCCTAGCAGACTGGATTGTAGGCTTGCAAGACTAGATGTGCTACGGGGCCAGGTGGCATGTGATGAGCACCATCATGAGGTGAGTTGATTTTTCAGCCTTAGCTTTGTACTTACGCATTTATTTTATGATTTTTATGTATTTCTAGGTTAATTTAGGGACTTGGAAAAAAGTTTGCAAAGTGTCCCTCTTTTTTGCAAAGTGTCCCCTTTGTTTGCAAAGTGTCACCTTTTTTGCAAAGTGTCCCGTTTCTTTGTGAAGTGCCCCAAAAGGGTTCTAAAGTGTCTAGGACCTTTAGGAAAGTACACTAGAGCAAATTTAGTACACTTTTATGATTTTTGATGTAAAAATTTAAGATTTTAGATTGCTTATAAGACATATTTTTTCTTTTTTATTTGGTTCCCACTCATTTGCATCAGCATCTGGGTGGCAAGCAGATTAGTCTTCTCAAAGATTTAGCCTCTACTCTTTTAGTGGAGGATACAAAGCTTTTGAAAACTGCAAGACTATATTGGGTGTACCTCATGCCCCCCATGAAGGTACCATGATCCAATGTTGATGACACTAGCAGAGCATTGGGATGTCAATACATGTACATTTGACAACATGACCATTATGCTTGAGGAAATGCATCGCATACTCCAATTTACTATTCGAGGTGAGAGAGTACATTTTCGAGTGGAGCACTCATTTCACAAGATAAAATATGCCATGCAGTATTGTCTTTGTGGACCAGTGCATGATAAGAGAGTGAGGCCACAGATAGATCTTGTGATGCTACTATATTCATGGGCCCCATTGGTTAGATGTATTATGATGCTAACAGTAGCACTAGTACTTGTCCCTAATGGTCGAGGAGTGAACTTGGAGGGAGGAATAGTACACTTAATATGAGGGATGGCAGAGCATAGGATAGTATACACTTAGGGGTGCAGTATCCTAGCACACCTATATTATGATCTTGAAAATTTTGTCTGTCAAGAGGTAGATAGCATAGTACACTATACACCTCTGTAGGTTTGGTGCCTTGAGCATATGATATGTACTAGACCTATCGGGATCTTGTGTCTAATAGCCTTGGGGTATCCTCAAGCCTTTAGCTATCCTCTACGATGGTTTTGGAAGTATAGTTATTTTCACTTCTGGAGAATCCAATTTGACTAATTGGAGGAGGATGAGATCCTTTGGAGACCTTATCAGCTTGTGCTTTAGTGGCTAGATGACACTCGATAGATGAGGAGATTGCAACTAGATAGGTTTTTTATTGTCATACACGATTACATAGTGTGTCCTTTCTACTATGATCTTGTAATGAGATAGTTTGGGCAGGTCTATATAGAACCTAGGGAATGACCATTCTTTAGGACATCAGTGTGAAGTGCTTGGAGACGCGGTGATTCTAGATAGTTCACTATGGAGGATGTTATCTATAGTGACTCTGAGTATTCAGATCATGATATGCTTCTAGTCTCTGATGTTGATGATGTTGGTGCCATAGATGAGTATGAGGAGTGGTGGACAATATCATGACCAGCTCCCATATTTCTAATGGAGGAGCCAATAGGTGATGCAGGACCACTCCTAAATGAGGAAGATGAGGTAGAGGATACGGTCGAGGAGACACACTATAGGGCTATAGACATATTTATAGATGTCATTGACAAGGATTACGATGAGACTATAGATCCTGACTATGATGGCTAGAAGGGAGGAGATGAGGAGGAGGATAGGTTGGAGGATGAGGAGGAGTAACAGCCAATGAATGAGAGTGGTGACACAGTAGATAAGGATCCAATGGGTCACAAATGGAGAGAGCCCTCTCCTAGTCGTATTAGATCATGAGTAGCAGCTACAGTAGGCACCAGTTCCTGTAATCATAGAGAGGCCAGCACATCCTCCATGCCCCCTGCATAGGAGGAGGTTGATTTCACACAACCTACTAGAGAGATAGGTGATGATATTTTATTTATTGTTATATGCTTATGCTCATGTTTTATTCTTTAATACATATATATCATCATGTGTACTAATTATTTTTGTGTTTTATATATTGTAGGATCTATGAGAGATCTTCAAGATCTCTATCGTTAAGTGGCTATAGAGATAGTTCCCCCATCAGTCGACAAGGAATCCATAGACTCAGAATATGTGCCCCCACCCATCGTGGATCAGGACCCAAATTTTTTCAATCCATACATCAAACTACGAGCAACATATGAGAGTCTCAAGAGGCATGTCCACCGAGCTGGTGCTTCCCAAGATCCATAGTCATCTCAGACCCTTGTAGAGGTTGAGAGACTAGAGTTTGAGGTAGCTAGACTACAGGTGAAGAGAGATCAGATAGCAAGGGAGCATTGAGAGGCCCTTGGATCGGTGTGAGGCTTATAGTTTTGTCTTAGTACACTCAGTAGATCATGGTCATGATTACACATCATCATCTCCCAATAGACTGCTACCAAATAGATGTGAGCACTAGGTCTCGAGGGATTTGACAATCACAGACCTTAGTGATATTGTATATATTGATGACATGTACACAAAACTTTGATATATATGAGCATTTTATTTTTTATTACTTATGTTTATATGTTGAATGTTAAATGGAAATGTGATTAATTAAATAACCTTTGTAAGATTATTTAATAAATGCTTTCATGATTTAACATGCTTTATGTGATCTAATTAAAAATTATTCTAGTTTCTCTTAGATGCAACATTGTGATTAAGTATGTTATGTTAAATTAAATGCACCTATGATCTAATTAAAGAACATTAGATGCATATAAGGATCTAATATAACACAACATACAAGATGAACTTAAATAAGATGAAACCTAAATTAATTACTTAAAATGAATTAAATAATCACTTTAGTGTTCAATACACACAAATAATTGTTTGTCAAGAATGAATCAATGAAAGAGCACATGGAGTATTAAACACTAACTCTAACACCCCTGCGTTATCATTCATACTATTCAAAAGGGTTAGGAATAATACCGGTGCAGTTGCATAACATTAATAGGTTCTTTGAGGGGTCTATCATCTAGTTATGTTAACACATATGCACCAGACCCAAAACTTTAATTTATTATATAAGGTCCTAAACAATTAGGACTTAATTTTCCTTTTTCATTTAGGTCAACATTGGTGTTACCTTGATTTTTAGATAAGACTAGGTCACCTTTGTTGAATACACGAGGGATGAAATTTTCATTGTAAATGTGTTGTCTTGTTTTACAATAATCCTGAAGATGTTCAAGAGTGTTGATTCATTATTCATCAAGCATTTCAAGTTGATGCAATCATTATTCTTTATAATTATTGTCATCAATAAGTCCTTGAAGAGCGATTCTTAATGTAGGAGTCTCTAACTCCAAGGGCATTATTTCCTCACTACCATAGACAAGATTATAAGGTGTAGTTCTTGTACATGATTTGACACTTGTGTGTGATAGGCCCATAGTGCATATTGTAATTGCATGTGCTAATCCTTATGATGCTTGTTAATAGTTTTCTTTAAGATTTGTTTGATAGTTTTATTAGTTGATTCGGCTTGACCGTTAGATTTCTGGTAGTATGGTGTTGAGAAGTGATGTTTTATATTAAAAATTTCCAATAATTTCTTCATGTCATTATTCTTAAATGGTGTACCATTATCATAAACTAATGTAGAAGGAAGTCCAAAATAATGGCATATCACATCAACTGTTGTTGATCAAAGGGGAATAACCTCTACCCATTTTGTGAAATAATCTGTTGTGATGATTATAAATGTATTTCTAGTAGAGGAAGGTAGTGATATCTTTCCAATTATTTCCAAACCCCAAACCGCAAATGGCCAAATCAAGACTTGAGATAGAAATTCATAAGTAGGAGAATGAGTCAAATTGTTATGTTGTTAACATTTATGGAATTTTCTTACATATTTGAAACAATCTTGCTCCATATGTCTCCAGTAGTATCCAATGTGGATAAGTTTTTGAACTAATGTTTTTCCTCCAAAGTGGCCACCACAATGACCTGCATGACTTGTTCAAGTGTTGTTGGTATATCATATTTTTTAAGGCATCTAAGTAAGAGACCATTAAATGATCTCGGATACAACACATTGGTAATAATCATATACTTAGATGCATGTTTTTGCAGGAGAGCTAAGATTTTATTTGTTTTTGGCTTAGGAAAAGTGTCATCTTTCAAATAGTTAAATATTATATCGTACCATTTGTAAGAGAGGGGGACAAACCATTGCAAGGCCCCAGGTCATGAAAGGCCAAGAGTAGTATGGCTGCCCTAACTTACCTCAATTTAAAAGGAAGGTTAGGATAGGAGAGGTGAGAATGATGAATATATGTCCTTTGACCACTCTGCAAACCTAAGAGTTGAAAGGAGACTAGACAAATCACTTTTTAAGGTTAACTCTATGTCTCAGGTAGCTCTTTGTTAAAGGACAAAAGTGCAATTTTGGGATGATAGCGCAGTGTGCTAGCGTCCGTATGGACAAAAAACCAAAGAGACAAGGTTTAAGACTTAAGTAAGGACTCTCAACCTAGTTTAGAAGTTTCTAGATCAACAAAATAAGATTAAGAAGAGTGAGACATAAAGACGAACGTGATAAAGGAAATATATTACCGTAAAGGTGATGAAGACGATCTTGCACAAAAATCTTCTCACCAGCTTGCTCCAAGATCTCTCCACCTACACACAAAAAAGAGGGAAAATTTTGGGGGGCTATTTATAGGTCTACCTCAGTCAAACCCACATTTTGGTGTTTCCACCTCCATGGAAAACAAAGTTTGCAATGATAGAAATAATGATAAAGAAGGGAATACAAGCTACATAAATAAAAGACACTATAAAATAGTACGTTATTACCCAACAAAAATGATAGAGAGGATAAGAGGAGCTTACCACCATTGTCTAAAGCACTCAAGGCTAGTGGAGGAGAAAATGACAGGAACTCAAGCCTCTGCTACAATGGTGTTTGTCCTATGCTCGCACTATCAGAGTGATGGAGTAGTGGATTTCTGCTATGGATTATGAAGTGCTACTACAAATCTTATGGATGGATGTTTGATGTATGGAGAGAATGTGTCCACTTGTGGAGAAGATCAGCCAACTTGAAAATGGAAAAAGAGATGGATAATATGAAGAAAGAGGATGAAAAATAGCCATATTCAGGTCAGCCAACCAAAGAGGGGCATTACACTTCGACTTCCAATAGGAAGTGTAATGTCCCAGTAGACTCCGGCCACAAGAATCTTCCAGGGACATAATAACATTGCACGGATGTTTGTGCACCATGTGGGCATCCTTGACAAAAATGCACCCACTAACACACAAAGCAAGTGCCAAGTGTGATGTTAGTAGCAGGCTTAAGTGGAATTAAGCCTCTGCCTTAGGTTTTCTAAAGTGTAAGGGGGTAAAGGGGAATTTATGTTAGGGGTGCAAATTCATGCCTATACATTTTTCGCCCACTTTAATAAGCACAAGCACTACAGAGTCCTTTAGTAAACTAGAGTAGTAAGAAGTAATAAGGTAAGAGATGTATACCTGAAATGACGAGGAAGCAGAGCATGGTCTGGAAAAATTGGAAGTGTAGGAAAAGGACTTCATAGTTTCATGGAATTATAAAGCTGAAGAATGAAAGGGCCTTATAGGCTCACGGTCCTGTAAGGGAGGTATCCTTCAAGAACTATCACATGAAGGAGACCGAGCAAAGGGGAATCCGCAAAGTCATAGATGGCGATATGTTTACCCATAGATAGAACATGTCAATAAGTGGCCACGCAAACCAGTGAACGAAAAACCATGCAGACCATCACTAAGTTAAAGGATTTCAAAGGGCTCCCTCGGGAACCCTTCAAAAGGAAGGAGGGTCCACTCAAGGGATGTGTTGTTTGAAAAGTGAAGTCTAGTCAGGCTGCCCCGAAGCTAGATGTAAGGATGTGAAGTAGGTCTAGTCAGGCTACCCCCAGACTAGATCCAAAGATGTAAGACTGGTCTAGTCTGGCTGCCCCTAAGCTAGACACAAAGATGTGAAACTAGTCTAGCCAGGCTGCCCCTAGGCTAGACACCATGGGATTTTACAAAAAAAATTCAAAGGGGTCTGCTAGGAACCCAATGTGAAAGGGAGGGGTCCACTCAAGGGATGCACTATTTGAAAACTAACTCCTTTTTGAATCGATTTATCATCAAGGAATCCATTCAAAAGATGTCAACTTCATCAAGGAATTCTAAAGGAACAATATGCGCCCATGCGAGGGGAAGACTAAGATCGTTCCTGATTAAGAGGAAGGTTTCCAAGTCCTTTCTTTATAAACCCATGTTGAAGGAAACACATTTTGTTAGGCTTTAAAGTTGAGAATGCAATTCTAAATAAGAAGCGTGTGAAGGGTCTTTGATAAATTATTTGTTTGGAAATGAATTCATTTTCTAAAGTAATGTAGAAGTAACATTGTCACACATGAAAGGGAAATTTCAAGTGAAGAAGAGAGAAAGATAAAAAGAAAGGTAAAAGAAAAGAGATCACACATAAAGGGCATAGGGGATCTAGTTTTGTGGGGTTAGATATACCTTTATTTATATATGTAATAGGTAACCATGGTGAGAGGTGAAATATCATCAATCCCCAACTAGATCAGGAAGAATGCATGAAAGACAAAGTAAAAATAAAAAAATTGGGTCAACATGGAAGGACACCTAAATGCTCCTGATGCTTTGCATCATCCCCAATTTACCAAAATTCAATCACAAACATGGAAGAATAAAGATACATATAGAAGAAGGTTTACAACATAAACACTAGGCCTGTATGTAAGCACCAACAAGGGTGATGAGGGTCATCCAGGCACATATAGCACAATTATAGGGGAACACATCACAACACACACATCTAATCTAAAGATCAAGAAGAGGGTCTCCTCCTAACATTGGTCAACCAAGAGTTCATTAGCTTCCCACTCTAAATCATTCTAGGAAGAATGACAAGCCTCCAATGGTGTAATGTTAAGGGGAGGAGCTTCTGATCCTTCCGCAACAAGGGCCAAGGCAGAAGGACCTGTGAGGTCTATGTCACTCAACTCTTGTGGGTCTAAGCTCAATGAATTCACGAAGATCACTGACAAGGTAAAAAATTCATCCACCAAGTTAAACATACACTTAATGGGAGTGCCATGTTTCACCTTGGTGGATGGAGGATTTTGCACCTAAGGCTCACTTCTAGGCTCACTGAGAGACTCAGGGGCAATGATAAACTCAGGGGAGGTTGGGATTGGTTTTGTCACTAGGATAGAACAAGTCAACAAGGGGCTGCCTTTTGGAGAAGGTGGGATCTTCTTACGTCCTCCATTATTGGAGGGACCATGCTCTACCTTCTTCTACTTTAGATGAGATCAACTCCCCATAGACAAAGCAAGGAGGGTCGAGGGAGAAGAGGAAAGGATTATAGTGGATACAACTGAAGTATTAACTATATCCATGGGCTTTGGAAAAGGTGAGATATTTGGAACGGAAGTCAATAGAGGCAGCTCCACATAAGGAGTGATAAACACCTACACCTTTCCAAGCACATGTGCACTCGTAGCGGAAGCCGAAAGCGATACAGAGTTAGTTTGGATAGAGACATAATGGAGGAGAGAGGAGGACAAAATAGGAGATGTGGTCATCTACTCCTATTTATTCTATAGGGAGGCTTGCTCAGCTAGGAGATCCTTTCACCGAATTTTCCACTCACATGTAAGGCGGTTCCTATGACTCTTCGAACCAGAAGCCAAAGCTTGCGAAGGGAAAAAAAAGCTTCTGCTCAACCATGGGAGTGTCCTCCATAGATATTTATGGCATAAGCATAGACTCCTGGATGGGAATAGGAGGAGAAAGTTCAAAAATGGTAGGAGGAAACGACCCCAACACCTTAGAGGTGGACCTCTTTCTGTTCAGGGGAATGGGAAGAGGTTGCAGGGTGAATTCTCTTCGCGAGCCTTTATTTCTACCATACAAATAGTACCAGGGTCTAGGGGACCCATTAGGGAGATCTGATATCCTGATCTTTGGCTTTCACCAAGGAGGCATCATCAAACTCAATGGGTAAATTCTAGGCTTGTTCATCTAATACTCTTCCCAAGAAATGGGAGTAGACGAGCCAGCTTGAGAGGGAGTGAACTTCTCCTTTCCCTTTCGAGAGGAGGAGGCAGCTAGAAACTTAGCTATAGGAAGGGTCAACTTCAGCTATCCTTTACCTCCAGTATTATACTCCACATAGTTCTTGTAAAGTAGGTTTGTTCTTTGTGGGAGAGGACCGACTGGTGGGTCAAAAGTGATTTAATGAGTATCCCCCATGAGATACCATAGGCTAATATCTAGTATCATGCACAATATGCATGACACCTTCATGGGAAAACTTAAAGCATTTATGAATTAGAGAGGTGATCCAATTCATGGAAGCTAGCCAAGGTATACCTAGCTTCACTCTGAATAGGTCCGACTCAGGAATGACATCAAAGACCGTGTCTACATTCCTAGGTCTAATTAGGATGGACAACATTATTGATCCATAAGGCTTAAGAGAAATTCCATCATACGTACGAATGATGGATTTTGTTTTTTCGTATTCCTCCCTTTGTAGTGAGTTCAAGAGTAATGTCTCCTCTATGATGACATTCACTCTACTCATGGGGTCGACTAAGACTCTTGTCATAATGTTTCCATTGAGGTGAGTGAGAATGTAAAGCAGAGAAGGTTTATCATTTGCCGACACATATTGCAAAGTCAATGTTACATATAGTGAACTTGTCACAATACAAGGAGAGGGAGTAATAGTAACCATGTTAACATATGCATTGGGGTAAGAAACAAAATCATATGGATCGATAATCATGTTAATAGAATATGATAAAAATGGGTTTGTGTATATCTGCAATTCACTGTTAGCTTTTGTCACTGATTTGTTCATGTTTTGTTTATTTCCATCAAGACGAATAGTACCATCCTCGATGTGGTCCGATATCTCATGATGCAGTCGCATGCACCGTTTGGTATCATGTATATTTACTCGATGGTACTGAAAATATGTATTTCTTCATACTAGTTAGGGTATAGTTCCCTAACTATTTTACGGGGTGGCAGGCTACGGATCTTATCTTTCAACAACTTCTACAAGATAATAGAATAAGATTTTGATAGATTTGTAAACTTCTGATCACATTTGAGGTTGTTGTTATCCGTAGCGATACTACATTCATAACAACTTTACCTCTTCCAGAGATTGATATGACATACCTCCCTTCAAGATGGGAGTGCGAGGGAGGACCCTCGAACTGAACCATCATTTGTTGGTATGTAAAGCTGCACATAGATGTGTAAAACAAGGGTATTTCCTAAGGGAAAACTTCTCTTTACAAGGCCTTGATAAGTTTCCTATGAACACCTTCTGCACATCTAAGTCAGGTAATGGGTACAATATTTGTGAAAAGAGCACCTGATATCGAGCTATAAATTCTATAATAGTCTCATTGTACCCTTGTTTGCAATGAACAAGGTCAGAGAAGGTCATCTTTGGTCTGATATTGGCTTGGAACTATCGTGGGAACTCGTTCACACTCTGATCGAATGTAAAGATGGAATTGTTAGGAAAAAGAACAATACCAGTCAAGTGTTGTATCTTTGAGGGATTGGGGAATTTTTTTTTCCATCAACACATCTTGATGGAAGAAATCTATGCACAAGGCGTTAAAGGCGGACATGTGTGTCTGTGGGTCCCCTTTACCACCATATTTCTCAAATTTATGAATCTCCATCCCTTTTGGGAAAGGACTATTTAGAATTGCAACCAACAACAGGATGTGTCAGAAGAAGGGCTGGAAAATAGGCTAGGTTGAGGCCTGGGAAATGTTGCCAGTTGATTCTGCATCTTCCCCATATTCTGAAGAAGGGTGTTCAAAATAGGGTCATTAGAAGGCATAAGACCAGTGGAACCACCACCAGAGCCACTACCTAGACCACCGTCATGACTACCATCAGAGCCACCACCTAGACCATCATTGTGACTACCGCCAGAGCCACCACCAATGCCACTGCCACCAGTGTGACCTCAATCAGAGCTAATGCCACATCCAAGGCCACCACCATGACCTCCACTAGAACCACCTCTGCCAATACCCCCTCCACATCTAAAGTTTCCACCACCAAAGCCACCATTGATCATCGTGGAAAATCCTCCACCACCGAAGTCGACTGAATGGGTCAAGTGGAAGCCTAAAGGGTTTCTGTTCACTTTGCTAGTTTCAAAGTTTTTGGAAGTGGCGGGCACACTAATTGAAGGGACTATGTCAACCATGTATACGGATGTAGGAGGCATCCAAATTTCCAACTGTCTTTCATGTTCCTCGAAGGGGCCACCTTGTACCATGTGACTATGGTTTGAAGGGGCACATGCTTCACCTAGACCTATGAGACTAGATAGGAGTTCTATGCCTATCTGGTCTTTACGTATCATGTATTTTATTTCACTGATCACTTTAGCAACCCTATCCATCTTCGGGTTTCTTTCCAGGTGATTTTCCAATGCACCTAACCCTTTACTAAGAGTAACAACATATTCGGAAGGGATATGGATTACCTCATGCTCATCTACAGATGATGAGGTCGATGACAAAGGAGGGGTAGGGATGTCATCATTTTTTTCAAGGAATCTAGATTAGCTTCATGATACATGCTCCTATGTAGATAGATGAACCACAGAACCAAAGAATAGGTCAGTACTGTAACTAGAAGAGACCTTCATCTTCTCCATCAGAAGGTATCATAGAACTTCTCCTGACAATATGCCCAGAGGTCATAGACTAGGTTGTGAAGCTCATAAAATTTCACAACACACAAGGGTACAATGACCAATAACTATAAGAGAAAAAGCTCAGAACATCGACAAATGGGTAGACGTTGGTTCACTTCGGGTTCACCAAAAATGTAAGAGAGGGGTCCAACCACTGCAAGGCCTCATGTCACAAAATTCAAAGAGTATTATGGCTGCCCTAACCTACCTTAGTTTAAAAGGAAGGTTAGGATAGGAGGGATGAGAATGATGAAGACTATATGTCCTTCGACCACTCTGCAAACCTGAAACTTGAAAGGAGACTAGATGAGTCACTTTTTAAGGTTAACTCTATGTCTCAGGTGGCTCTCTATCAGAGGACATAAGCATGGTTCTGGGATAACAATGCTACACACTGAAATCTCATAGGTGCACTCGCGTCCGTACATCCAGAAAACCAAAGAGATGAGGTTTAAGCATTAAGAAAGGACTATAAGCCTAGTTTAGAAGTTTCTAAAATGATAGAATAATATTAAGAAGAGTGAAACATAAAGACAAATTTGATAAAGTAAATATATTACCGCACGAGTGATGAAGATGATCTTGCACAACAATCTTCTCACCATCTTGGTCAAAGATCTCTCCACCTACACACAACAAAGAGGCAAAATGTTGGGGGGCTGTTTAGGGGTCTGCCTCAGTCAGACCCCCATTTTGATGTTCCACCTCCATGGAAAGCCAAGTTTGTAATGATAGAAATAATGATAAAGAACGGAATACAAGCTATGTAAAGAAAAGACACTACAAAACAGTACATGCTTACCCAACCAAAATGATAGAGAAGATAAGAGGAGCTTACCGCCTCCATCCAAAGCACTCAAGGCTAGTGGAGGATAAAATAAGAGGAACTCAAGCCTCTGGTGCAATGGTGTTTGTCCTATGCTTGCACTATCAGAGTGATGGAGTAGTGCATTGCTACTATGGAGTGTGAATTGCTGCTACAAAGCTTGTGGATAGATGCTTGAAGTATTGAGAGAATGTGTCAACTTGTGGAGAAGATCAGAGAAATTGAAAATGGTAGAAGAGATGAAGAATATGAAGGAAGAGGATGAAAATCGCCATATTCAGGTTGGCCAACTGAAGAGGGGCATTAAACTTTGACTTCCAATAGGAAGTGTAACATCTCTGTAGACTCTAGCCATGGGAATCTGCCAAGGAAATTTGTGTGTCGCACGGTCATCCCCGACAGAAACGCCCCCACTGACACACAAAGCAGGTGCCAAGTGTGATGTGAGTAGTGGGCTTAAGTGGAATTAAACCTCTATCTTATTTTTTCTAAAGTGTAAGGGGGTAAAGGGGAATTTTCATTATGGGTGCAAATGCATGCCTATACACCATTCACTCAAGTCTTCCTTGGTTGTTGTTAATACTTTTTATGATTTATATTCGATCGATAGTTTCATGGTTGTATGCACAATGAAGGTGAAATATATTGAAGGATCTTAAGAAGAGATAAGGGAAGTTTCACTTTCCATTGCATCTGCATGTCGATTATCTTTTCATGGGATGTTATCAATGGTAAATGACTCAAAATTCTCTAACAAATTCATTGTGAGATCCTTATATTTTCATAATTTTTCAAGCTTTTCTTGATATGCTCCATTTATTTGTGTAATGACTAATTGTGAATAACCAAATATATTAATGTGTTTTGCACCCATGATTAAAGTGGCACACAATCCAACGAGCAATGCTTCATACTCAGTAGTGTTGTTTGTATATAGGAAGTTTAACTGATACGACAAGGGAACAAGTTCTCACATGAGAAGTATTATTATAGCTCTTGTTTCAAAACCTATTCTACACTTTGATCCATCAAAATATAATTCCCATGTATGAGCTTCAATTATCAACACATTATGATCCAGAAAGAGTCATTTCTAGGTAATGCTAAAGGAGAAGGAGCACCAGCCAATTGGTCGATCAAGGCTTGACCCTTAATTACTTTTTGTGAAACAAACTTAAGGTCAAACTCAATCAACATCACCCATTTAGCTAAATGTATTGATAAATATTTTTTATTGAAAAGATGTTTGAGAGTGTCAAATTTCTTCATCACATGTATTTCAACATTCATTAAGTAATGTCGCAACTTACTGGTAGCGAATACAAGAGCCAAAAAAAAAAATTCTATTGTTGTGTATCATTTCTCACAATCAATCAAAGTTCTACTAATATAATAAATAATATTCTCTTTACCGTTTTCATCTTATTGATCCAACAATGTTGTGAGAGCATGGGCTAATGTGGCTATGTAAAGGATGAACGGTTTGTTTTGCATAGCAGGTTGTAAGACTGGTGGAGTTGTAAGATATTCCTTCAAACTCTCAAAATCCTGTTTACAATACTCATTCCAATAAAAGTGCACATCCTTTTTGAGGAGATGTGTAAATGGTAATGTTCGATCTGCTAAAGATTCCACTAAATGATGGATAGCTTGAATTCTTCCTTGTAATGTGTGCAATTGAGAGATGTTTTTAGGAGGTGGCATGTTGATTATAGCATCAATTTTCTTGGTGTCCACCTTGATGCCTCTGCGAGATATGATAAAACCTAGAAGTTTCCCACTATCTACACCAAAGTCACCTTTTCAGATTCAATCTCATGTTGTATTTTTCGTATTCGCTCAAATATTTTCTGAAGGAAAATCAAATTGCCTTGTCTTGTTAAATATTTTGCTATAATTTCATCAACATAGTCTTCCAAAATCTTATGTATGTAATTGTGAAATATTAATGTCATCACTCATTGATATGTTGCGACCGCATTCTTTAATCCAAAAGGCATCATGACCCAAAAAAATGTTCCCCAGACTATTGTAAAAGTTGTTTTGTATTGATCTTGAGGGTTGATAAATATTTTATTTATCCAAAAACATTATCCATGAATGACAAAAAATCATGTCCCACAGTCGAATCTACTATCATATCTATATTAGGAAGGGGAAAATAATTTTTTAAAGATTCTTTATTCAAATCACAAAAAATTGTACACATCCTAATATGATCGTCAGGTTTTGCAACTACAACAATAGTTGAGATCCAAAGAGAATAATCTATAGGTCTTATGAAACTAGCCTCAAGGAGATTTTCGATTTCTCCTTTAACAAGAAATCCTATCTTAGGATTCATCTTTTGTATCTTTTGTCTAACCAGCTTAGCATTTTCAAAAAGGACTATGTTGTGTGTCACAATCTTAGCATTGATTTCTAACATATCCAAATAGTTCTGAGCAAAAAGTTCAGGAAAGTCATGGAGTAACATTGTGTGATCCTCTTTTTCTTCATCATCAATTCACTTTCCTATCTTAATTACTTTATCCTTATCATTAATGTCCATTGGTATGTCAATTGTATCTCCTAGAGGAAATGCACTTGGCTTTGGAAATTTAGAGTTGTATTCTTCTTTACTTATGTATGTCTCATCACTTTCATCTTCTGCATCTTTTTGCTAGGTGCCAATCATAGCACATGTGACCTTATTATTTTGAGGAGTAGTAGATTATTTTTCATAAACTCCTAGAATTTTCTTCAAGGCTTCATCATCCTCAAAGTACTCCCATGATGGTTCAGAATTCATATCAAGCAATTTAGGATGTTTCAAACTGAGGTTGGTTTTTGGCTTGCACATGATAGTGTTGATGTTTAATGATCTCTTGCTTGCTTTTTCTATCTTAGAAGGACAATATCCCAAACCATTTTTTGTTTCTTGCATGTTAGGTTCCACAAGAATACAAATTCATTGTTATTTCTTTCCATACCATTTTCCACTATAACCCAATTACTTCATAAGTTCATAACCTCTCCCATATTTTTTTTCTATTTCCTTCGGGTTTGGTGGTTTTTGATATTCTATCTCATCAAATTTTGTTGTATAGCTTGTATCTTCTTCAAGATTGGATGGGGTATATGTTTGTAAATTTTTTTCCGAATTCTAAGTTGACATGACCATTGGTTGCTTTTGTTTTTCTTCTTTTCTAGTGATTATGTATTCTCCCATGAAGGAGAGTGTGAACTCCAAGGAACCCCAATCATCATCTAATAATTTTGAAAATGTTTCCCCTTCTTACTTGTCAACTTCTATAGGTTCTATGTTGGATGTTGGAATCAATGTTTTTAGAGGACTTGTCATTCCTTTTTCAACTTGTAAGAAAATTTTAGGCTCGGGGTCTATTTCAACTTGGTATACCTTGTTTTTATAGATATTGTAGTCACCTAAAATTTACCAAATCTTGTGACATTCACTTTTGACATCATTTTTGACATATTACAACACATTTTATTCTAAACCTCACATAACCCCTTTCATCATCCCTATTATTTAATATCTAGCCAATTAACTAAATAAATTATATTTATTTAATTAATCTAATTATCCTTTAACCAATTAATTAAATAATTTTTATTTATTTAATTAATCCACATTCCCCAAATAATTTAAATAGATTAAACATTTATTTAAATTAATCCTTATCCTATCACATCTCTTATAATTTAAATAATTCTAAATTATTTAAATTATTTTCCTAAATGACTTGATTCACTTTCTAAATCAATCACTTTCCAAATCATCTTGTAAGTTAACTCGATCTCCTTTCCATTCTCCTCTTTAGTTAACTTGATCCACCTTCAATTTCTTCTCCCAAGTTGCATGATCAACTTGCTAATTCCACTACCGCTCATAAAAAGGAAAGTTTTATCCCTTCATCCTCCCATCTTCACCTATAAATTAACCCACAACCAAGCCATTTGCATGGATGAGCATTCAAGTACCCTTACTCTATCGAATTGTCTCTACAATATTTCATCCATCATATTTCATATATCTATTTTCATCTATCATTTTCATCTTAATCTTATGCTGCTGCAACACTGAGAAACCAACATTCCTACATCAACAATCCTCTGAAATCTTTCATTCTCATGTGAGGTTCAGAAGAACAATGGAGATCAATCAAGTTTAGCATGGAGATCGGTTTGCATTTGAATTTATTATTTTTATTTTAATGTTATCTTGTCCTTCATTGTGCATTGTTAGAGTTTCATTATAATTTGTTTATGCATTTTCCCTAAATTTTTATCCTAACTACATTGGTGAACCCAAGGATCTAGCTTGCTTTTTGCAAGTTTCGTTAACTTTTTTTGCAGGTTTATGTCATTTTTGGATAAAACCCTAGGTTTTACAAATTTCTTCATATCTTCTAGACGGCTACGAATTTTTTTATAATATTTTAAAAAAAATCTTGCTCATCATCTCAAGAGGCTACAGGAAAAAAATTGTGGGTTTATCACCATTTTTGTAGGAGTTACCACGATTTTGTGTTTTTTTCATAAAATTGACTTTCTAATCTAAAATTAGTGAATTTTCCAAAACAATTTACATTTATAGAAAGCTCTTAAAGTTATAATGGGGGTCTATGTTTTATAGATTTAATTTAAAGGTCAAATACAATGCAAAAAATCCAAAAAAAAAATTGTTTTTCAAAAATACGGATTTTTGGGTGCAAAACAAGGAATTTTTCTGACATCTTTACATTTATGGAAATCTCTCAAAAAATTAGTATGGGTCTCTTCTTTGATTTTTTATTTTTAATATGAATAATTTCTTCAAATAATTGAATCTAATTCAAATATGTTAAAAGCATGTATCTGAAATTACAATTTTCTTTGTCTAATGAGCTTTTTTTTTATGGCAGCATTATAATATTATTTTCTTATTTTGTCAGTGAATTTAAGGAGTTGGAACAGCATTGGAACTAGCATCTACAGTAGATTTAAGGACGAAAATAATTAGGTGCACACATTCCATCTTTCATCTCTAATCATTGCTTGGAAACACACTTCGATTTGGGGCTTAAAAAGAATGTTGTTCTTCGATCACACACTTAGATTTTGGGCCTAAAAAGAACATATTTTTTCTTGTCACATCGTTGAAATTAGGTTAAAACGAACAACTTTCTTCCTACACATTTTGCTTTGGGATCTAAAAAGAACAAGTGCTTGAACTATTTTACACACATTTCAATTTTCTAAAAGGAAATTAACAACTTTGAGTGTGAATCAAGTGTGTGTGTGATAAAAAAAACCTCACTTGGTTCTCTTTTTTCATACCCTTCTTAGGAGGCCTACTTGGAGCACACACCACTCCAAGGGACAACCTCAATTGAGGTATGAATTGAAATACACACTTCTTTGGGAGTTAAAATCTTGTCACTCTTGGCTAAGCCCCAAAGAACTTTATACCTTTGGGAAGTGAAGGTGAAGGGTGGGTTACCCTTTTCTCCCAATTGTGTGGAAGGATTTTTCTTTCAAATCATCCCTAGACAACCTCGTGCATCCTAGCTTAAGACCTAATTGGTCATACCCACTTGACTAATTCTAGGACTTGTTGATGTGTCTTCTTGAAGTGTGTGCTTAATCGTCACATTCATAATTTCAAATTCAAACTTGCGTATGTGTCTTGTGTGTGTGATTCATGTGTGTACATGTGTAATCATTTTTTTGAAAATTTCCATATCAAGCTATAAACACCAAAACATAAACATATCATTCTAATCATCCTAATTATCCTCTTTCTAATCACATTCCTATCAATTTTATCTGAATCAATCCAGGTCATCCAACTTAATCATTCCACATCATCATCACCCCAATCCTAGTCAAGCACTTGCTAAAATGGTCCTAATAATTAACAAATCCTAGTCATAATCCCAAGGTCATACTTAGAGGATCCCCTTCGCCTAATCATGGAGATAATCCAAAACCATATATCCTCCAAGGTGGGTCAAGATTTTCTCCTAGTGATGATGAGAACTTTGTAGAAATCTTAGGTCATCTTAATGATACTATTAACAATGGAAATACCACCTTAAATTTGGAATCATACACCACTCCATTTACTAGTCCTCCATCACCATCTAATAAAATTCCTATCTCAAATCATATTAGTCCTACACCAATACCACCATCCAACTTCCCAAGCTCTAATCCATCAACCAAAGAATCCTTTGATGATTTTCTCCAAAGAGTACTAGCACGGAATAGACCATCCCCATGTCGAGCACCCATTAATGAGCTTAGCAAAGAACCTTTTAATTCCATGCCTATTCTTCCAACTCCATCATGTGGTCCACAACCTATTGATATTATATGTCTAAGTTAAATTCCATCATTCCCTCATGTTGTTGATCACAAAGAGCATACTAAGCCTCTTCTAGATCCTTCCACTTCCATTTCCACCAAAATCCAAGAGCTATGTCAAGAGAATTATCTTAAGCATGAGGAAACATTAACCTCTCATTATAATCAAGATCTAGGCCCTTCTAATGATACCACTCATAACATACTTGGTCCTATTGGTCAAGCTTACCTTTATGATCTAGATCCTACCTATGATCAAGAAGGCCATGATGATCCTCTTATCCAACTCTATGTATTCCATGGTCAAGATAATATCACTTAATCTATCCATGAGCAAGAAACCTCCATTGATCATATACACACCCTACCTAGTCCTATCCATGATCCTGCATTATCCACTTGCCATGTTGAGACACATGTCTCCCAAGTAAATGTAGAAGATCAAACCAATAGTGTGGATCTAAATGAACATAATCAAGATCCTAATGATCCTTCCACATCCACTATCAACCCCATTTCAAATCCAACAACCATTATCCTACACTTCACCTTCTCCATCAAATAATGAACTCAAGTCTAGTATCCAAACTACACCTAATCCCATTGTCCATCGCATACTCCAAATATGAACTACAAAGGTAAAGGATTAGGCCTTCATGAATAAGGTATTGTGGAGCTTATCCATGTTAAAGTCCCTCCACACTCATATGGCCTTGGATACACACCCCCAAGTAAACAATCTAAATATTTTGGTACTTCCTCCATCCATCCTAAGTCCTCTTTCCATCATAAGCCCTATTATATACCCAAAATAGATGTTGCTATTCCACGTCCATTATCCTACCAATGTCAAAAGCATGTGACCATACACCTTCCACCATCCACTTTATCTCCACTTATTCTAACTCCTAATATTCCACCATCCACTTCCTCCACTTCTCCCAACACCTAATATCTCCATTATACAATCCCCTTATCCATTCATCCATGAATCTTCTAAAATCCTAATCATGAATAATTAATGCACACATTGTCTAAACATGAAGCTTCCACTCATTCCACCATAACCTTTGGATTCAAACATAAAAAATTTGATGCCTCTTCCTATAAAGAAAAAAATCCTAAGATTCATCATGCCTTAGGACACAAAAGAAAAGGATCAAAGTAAAATCCATCTAAAAATCTATATAAGCCCATACCTCCAAAAGAAAAGGCCAAAACTAAAATGGTTTGGGTCCCTAAGAAAAATTAAAGCAAGTCAAATGAGGCGTCTACATCTCAAAAATCCCAACCATCCTCTTCCACCCCACATTCTCATTCCATTCAAAAATATTAAATTCCTAAATCCCACAAGAAAAATAAAACTCAAAAATACTAAGTCTATGTGGGTACCTAAAGCATTGAATCAACCATCTCCTAAGAAAAAATTACCATTTCTTCCTACACCACCTTACCATTAAAAACCTTAATGTTTAACACTGTGTGTGCAACCGTTGGTCATGATTCCTTTCCCACATACCTTCATCTCCCCATTCTTTAACTACTATCCTACATATCTTCCCAATCACCTTCCTATGGTCCATGATTTTGCATAAACCTTTCATCCATCCTTTTGCATAAGTTATATACAATCCACATCATAATCCACTAATCCCCATCCATCCTTGCATAAGCCTTTCATAATCCACCATCTACCTAATCTATCTCACACTCATGCAATTCCTTACCAACATCTATGAGCATACTTGACATGGTCCATGTGACAACATCCATCTAGTGGGAATATCACCTTTCATGGAACTAAATACTTGAGTCCGTCGCATCTTTATCCTATTCAAAAAAACAAAAAAAAAATTAAAAAAATCTAAAAATAAAGAAAAATAAAAAAACGTAAAGAGAATTTCCTTCATCCAATGGTGAAAACCTGGTAAACAGGCACCCTAGATAAGTACCATGATGAAAACCTAGCAAACAGGTGTCATTTGTAGGTTGATCTTCTATGTCACTTACACTTGGGGGCATGTTGTATCATCCTATTATATCATTTTTATCCTATCATGTCTTATCTTACCATATCCTATCTTATCATCCTTTCCCATCATACCCATATACTTATCATATTGAGTCCATTCATCATCTCTTCCTCCTTTTGATCTTGATAAAAATAGGGGGCAAAATGTTGAAACATACTTTGGATATATTTTGATATACCTCATCCTTCCAAACAAGACTATCACCATCCTATTTTTCTAAGCATTATCATAAAAATCCTACGTATTGTACCTAGAATGGGGCATGTTATTCCTATGTGACATAGTGTTTGGAGATCACATCCTTGCTCTCTTATGATGCATACATCCATTCTATTCACTATGACCTATCCTTTTTATCTATCCATCTATCGTGAGCCTTCTACCCCTTATCCTATCACCCACCCTTTCATCCATTAATCCCATCTATCTCCTTGCACCTAGACTTGGTTTTCCCTTGTCATTGGTATCTAGTACAAAGGCTACCCAAATTTTCATCCATTGACATCTCAAAATATTTCAAAAATCCAAAAAAATAAAAACATTTCAAAAATCCAAAAAAAATCAAATATCCATCAAAAACCCAAGCAATAAAATCAAATCATTTCTTCATCAGTCTAATCATCAATCAATTCCATTCTTCAATCAAATCAATCCTTTAATGAAACTGCTCCAACTTAAATCATTCCAAGAAAATCAATTTCTCAATTCAATTCATCAATCATCATCCAAATCTTCAAATCAATCATCTTCAATCATTCCAAGCAATAAATCCAAATGTAAACCAATCCTTAAAACCATACCAACCAAGTTAATCAATCTTGCCAAATTATCCAATCACATCCTTTGGTCTTGATCCTAATCTTTTTGTAAACCCAACTAATTAATCAATCAATCAATTAATCAAGCATCCTTGTTTTGATCTATGGATATATCGTTCCCCACAATCACAACACTATCATTATCATTAATCAATCAATTAATCATTGGTTACAGCTTGACAGGGGCAATACCTTGTTTTTTTTTTAATTATTTTTGTATGCTTTATTTCTTGTGTGTGTTAGCATTTTATCCTGCATTTATATCAAATATGTATCATTCCAACTAATATTCATATCTTGTGTATGTTGGAATAGATTTTTTCACTATCCTTTGCATCTAAGGTCATATCATACCTTTTGTGCATTAGGACTTTAATGCTCTAATTTTACTTCCTCATACATTTAGACAAGGTTGTATTATGCTGGGGCATGAGACACATCATCACCTTGGTCTTTATACCTTGGTGCATAGTGTCTAGTGCTACATCAAACATATGATTGCTCATTTTACTATAGCATAACGTTTCATTCTTCTTTTTCATCTACTTCTTATCTTGTATCATTCATCTTATCCCTCCTTTATCATTTCATTCATTTCGAGAGCATACCCGTGTTTGTTCAACTTGCCTATCCTCTCAATGGGGCATCATCATTGTCATCACCATATCCTTACATCATCATCCCATCATCATATCTCTACATCATCATTATCCTATATTTCCTTCATCCTCCATTTTCTTTTACCTATACCTTATTTTCTTTGAAATAATGTTACTCGGCACAAATCTCATCATCTCAAAGAGGGGCAAAATGTAGTCACCTAAAGTTGACCAAATCTTGTGACATTCACATTTGACATCATTTTTGACATCTTCCAATACATTTTATTCAAAACCTCACATAACCCCTTTCATAATCCTTATTATTTAATCTCTAGCCAATTAATTAAATAAATTATATTTATTTAATTAATCCATTTATACTTTAACCAATTAATTAAATAAATTTTATTTAATTAATTAATCCACATTCCCCAAATAATTTAAATAATTCTAATTATTTAAATTATTTTCCTGAATTACTTTATTCACTTTCTAAATCATCTCTCAAGATGACTTTATCACTTTCCAAATCATCTCAAAAGTTAACTTGATCCCCTTTCCATTCTCCTCTCTAGTTAACTTGATCCACCTTCCATTTCTTCTCCCAAGTTGCATGATCAACTTTCTAATCCCACTACTGCTCACAAAAAGGAAATTTGTATCCCTTCATCCTCCCATCTTCACCTATAAATTAACCCACAACCAAGCCATTTGCATGGATGAGCTTTCAAGTACCCTTACTCTATTGAATTGTCTCTACAATATTTCATCCATCATCTTTCATCTATCTATTTCCATCTATCATTTTCATCTTAATGTTATGTTGCTGCAACAGTGAGCAACCAAAATTCCTCCATCAACAATCCTTTTAAATCTTGAATTCTCATGTGAGGTTGAGAATAGCAATGGAGATCAATCAAGTTTATCATAGAGATAAGTTTGCATTTGAATTTATTATTTTAATTTTCATGTTATCTTGTCCTTCATTGTGCATTACTAAGGTTTCATTATAATTTTTTAATGCATTTTCCCTAAATTTTTACCCTAACTATAGACATATTTCATGATATGATGAAGGGTCAAAGGAACTGCATGCATCTCATGAATCCATGGTCTTCTCAAAAGAATATTGTATGAAAGGCCATGAGGCATAAAACGAGTAGGCGTTTGTAAAGGTATCCTTTTTTACCATAATAGGTAAAGTAATCACACCGAGCAGTTTCTTTCCTACATTGTCAAATACTTGAATCGATAAGGAGTCAGGTTCAATTTTTATTTGTCCACGCGTAATCTATCTAAAAGTTTCACACTACACACATTAAGGGTTGAGCCATTATCAACAAAGATCTTTTTATGCCTATTTTATTGAATTGAGCTATTATCACGAAGGCATCATATCTCTTTCTCATCTCTAAAGGAGGGAGCTCATGTTGGTGAAAGGTAATGTCTACATTAACTATATTCATTCCTTGTATTAGAGCTGCCACATCGTTTACATTTCTGCCGAGAGAAACCACTACTTGTAAGGTTTTTTGAAGCATAGTGTGATAGTTAGGTGAATTTTGAATTAGGTCCCAAAGAGATATCTTTGTAGGAGTATTCTTAAGTTTTTCAACAAGATCATACTCCTTCCCACTATGTAGAGGTACATGAGGAGCACTAGGCAATATGGGATTAGGAAAAGGTAAGGTTTTTGGAGTTGGTTGTTGTGGTTGTGGGTTATTCCTAGTGTTATACATGTGAGCAATAGTATTATGACTCGGTTGCTGCAAAAAATTATTCCTAGGTGGGTAAAGGATAAGTTTAGGTTTAGTTTGAGTTTTAGTTTTGTGTGAAGGTGGGTAAAGGGTGAGTTGAGGTTGAATCACATTAATGTCTCTTGTTTTTGGTTTCTCATAACAAGCCTTAGTGGATGAGCCTTATGAGATGAAATCCTTAAGGGATTTATCTAACATATCAAATCCATCACTACTAAGAGGCTTGAGGGTTAGGTTAACTTGGAAAGAGAGATTTGACATAGTCAAATAACTATACTATCTCCAAGTGGCTTAGGTTTTTTGGTCTTGTTTTTGGTTTTTTTCCTGATGTATGTCTAATGTAATCTAATCTAAATCTTGAAAATGAAAAGTGCAAAAATATAACTCTATCCACAATTATAATGAATGTAAATGATGTTATTTTTAATGATTTCAATGTAACAAAAATAAATGAAATTGAAACAAAAAAGCAATAAAAGCAAACAAAAGCTTGAAAACTGGAAATTTAACTTTGTAAACAACAGTTCAAAATTTTCACTGGGGCTGATTTTCCTAAGGTGGTGAATGAGTCCCAGTAGGGATTTTTTTGGTTTATTTTTTATTTTTTCTATGTCGTATAATCTAGATCTGAGATGCAAATGCAAAATATGAATGCTTTTAAGTGAAATTAGATGCAAAAATGCAAGCTAAATGAGCTTTCACTAATGTAGAATTTGAAACCCTAGAATGCAATTTAACCAATGCAAATCCTTATGCAATGTTAATGCAAGATAAATCTAGGATGTAAATGCACTCCAAATTATAAGTATGATGTTATAAGGGTATTTTCACCAAAATGGAACCTACAAAAATGGGGGATATGGAGATCAAGTACTATCACACCCACTTTCAAAGTTATTGCACTCAAGGATAACCCTAGAGATCTTGCAATAGGGTTGTCCTAGGAATTGAATATGATCTAATGAGGGGTTCACCACCAAGTTTAGACTTGGAAAAGACAATGAAATGAAATATGTAATGCAAAACCCTCATTAGATGCAATAACCTACAATATGACCTAAAAATGCTAATAAAACAACACAAAAAAGTAGTAAGATAATCAGTGTGCACCTAGGAATCCAAAAGTGACTATTTGAAACTCTAAAACACTAGAAATTTTGAATTTTTGACCAAGTGGGACTCATTCACCAACCTAGGTGAATCAATCCCAGATCTAGGTTTCTTCACGAGAGTCTATTTCGAGTAAAATGGTATTTGAATCTACAAAGCAATCTAAAAAATAGCTAGAGTGGGACTCATTTGCCACTCTTGCCAAATTAGTCTTGTTTCACTTTTTTGAGAATTATAAGTTTTGATCTTCACTTCAACACTTTCTCTTTCCTTCCAACTTGAGTTCTAGGTCCATATCTGCGAAAATATCTGCAAAACATAATATAAACTTGATTTTCTAAGGGGGGCTTTCCTTGGTCAAACCCCTAGTTTGGTATTTAAACCTTGATAGAAATAATGAAATGTACATGAAAATCCTATCCTTAAGTGTGTCTAAGACTAAGAAATATGAAACATGATGTAATCCTATTGTAATGTATAATAATATGATGTAATAATAGAAATATGAAGATGAATAACTCACTTGGGGAGATCTCTAATCTCACTAAATGAGCTTTAATGATGCATGTACCTTCCTTAGGCTAAACGTAGAGTGATAATGGAGGATGGAATCACTTAGGAAACAAGTCTTTAGGCTTGTCTTGATGGCTAGTTGCATCTCCCCAACCTAGAATCCATCATGATTCACCATAGACAACCATGGTCAACCCTTGACAATGTTAGATCTTGATTGAAAGTGAGATTGAAGACCTACAAAAAAACTTTAATGTTGCTCCAAGACTTCAACTTTTCTTTCTTTTGAAACTTGAATGCTCTTGTGAAAGATTCTCAACACTTGTCTCTTGAATTTTCTCTTGAAAATTCTTTCTCAATTTTCTTAGATGATAAAAATGACTTAGAATCTTTCTTATATAGGCATTAACACCTAATTGATTGTTATTTAGATCTCAAAGGCCGATATCCACCAATAATTTGAATTAAAACGGTGAATTTCCTGCTCAAAATTGAAAAAGACCCTAAATGGGACTCATTCACCACCCTTGGTGAATGGATCCCAAATAAGGGTACTCATTCGCCGAAGGTGGTGAATGAGTCCCACCTTAGCTTTTTGAGGTGGGTTTTCAAGATTTTTGATGATTTGACTGATTTTATGGTATTTTTAAGTGAAATGAGCCTTGAGATCCGAAATAATGGGTTTTAGGGGCCTATAAATGATGATTTAAAGGATAATTAATAAAAGGGTACCCAAGATAGGTCCAAATTAGACTAGGGATTGTGCTATCTCCAAGAAGGGAGTAAAATTTTGGTGGTCACAAATAGAAGACACAAATCCTTGGGGAACTTATGTTTATATCAAGATGCCTTTTATCCTAAAGAATGTTGGAACTATATTTTAAATGGCTATGGATGTAGCCTTTGGATATTTTATTGATATCTTCATGGTAGTCTATCAAGATGATCTCACTACATATTCTAAGAAGGAAGAAGAGCATTGTATACACTTGGAGAATATTTTTATCAGAGCTTTGAAATATGGGATATCTCTCAATCCTAAGAATTATTCCTTTGGGGTTAAACAAAAAAATTGTTGGGGCATATAGTGTCCAAGGAAGGAGTGAGGATAGACCCAAAAAGAGTTTTTTCCAGAGACAAAATACCACAGACCAAGAATGTGAAAGGCATCCAATCATTCTTTGGACAAGTTAACTTCTTAAGAAGGTTTGTCACCAACTTTGCTGAAATCACAAGACCAATTTCAAAGATGTTAAATAAAGGAGAGATGGTATCTTGGGGAGAAGAACCAACTAAATCCTTCAAGGGTATCAAACAAGCCATCAAGGAGACACCTGTTTTGAAATCCCCTAACTTTTCAAAGTCATTCCAATTAATCTCCTTTGCCTCATTTCACACAATTGGTATGGTATTGTTGTAGAATAATGATCAAGGCTATGAGAAACCTATTGCATTTTTTAGTAAGTCATTGCAAGTAGCTAAGTTGAAGTATGACATGATTGAAAAAAAATATTATGCTTTGGTAAAAAGGTCAAAAAATTTAGAACATGCCTAGTTGGAGCAACCATTGTTGCATATGTACCAAGTGTTGCAATAAAGGATATCTTCCCATAACAAGAATTCATTGGGAGAATGTATAGGTGGATTAACATGATACAGGAGTTCAACATTGACATGCAAATTTCCAAATTGGTCAAAGGTTAAGGATTGGCCAAATTGACGGAAGAGACAAACTTAGAGGCCAATCAGGTAAACAATGTTGACTATGTTGATGTATCTCCTATTTATGACATACAAACCTCAGGGTGGTATAGGCACATTGTATAATACTTGCAGAATATTTCATTTCATGAAGGAATGATCGATAATCAAAAATTATAATTGAAGCTAAAAACTATAAAATATGTGATAATGGACAATCAGTTGTGGTGGAGAAGTGTAGATGGTGTGTTGCTAAAATGTGTTGATGGGAAGATAGCCTTGGAAGTTTTGACATAGATGCATAGTGATGTTTGTGGTAGCAACTATATGGCCAAGACTACTACTCATAAAGTACTAGGTTATGTGTAGGATCGTGATGGGCCAAAAAGTGGCGATATCCAAGTGATATGATGGCCCATGTGGCTGATGAATTTTTTTTACCCAAAATTGATGAAACAAATGGGGTTTTTAAAGGATATTCTCAGCTTTCTACCAATATAAATTATGCTTTACTTTGAATTTAATAAATAATTATTATTCATTTTCTATTTGAATTATAACTAAAGTCTTGATTGATAGCCTGACTGAAAAACATCTATAGCTTTCAAACGGTATCACATTTTTTGAATCTGAAACATGCATCACATTCTATGCTTCGCATTCTATAGGATTTTTTTAAAAATTGAATTTCATGAAGTTTTGACCAAGTTAAGGTGGTTAGACATACGAGTTTATATATTTTTTAAAATTTGTAATGAAAAATTCATAATTAATTATTTACTTGGACAAAAATTACAAAAAAATATGCATCACATTGGGACATGAGTCCCCTACTTATATCTAAAATCTTATAAAAAAAATATTATCATTTTATTGTGGTTAGGGTTGTCAGACAAACACCTACTTATTTTTTCCCTAAAATTTAAGTACTACTACATTGAAATTTCAAATTTTCACCAAATAGATTTTTTATTTTTTTAAAATAAACCTAGTAGTTTAGAAACTACATTCAATTTTCTGCAGATTATATTCTTACATATTTTTGAAATAATATAGATAACTTATTCAAATTTTTACGTCAAGTTGCCTAACTCTGATTTTCTAAATTGTATTGCCACTTAAGGGCCTGTTTTTTCCATGATGATCCTGCACATACCGACTAAGAGTATGTTTTTGATGGCCAACATTATTTAAAGATGCACATAAGTTGGTAAAGGCATTTGATGCAGCTAGAGGTTTTCAAGGAAGTTAAAATTCTTAGGAAATTTACCTCAGACCAATTACAGTTCAAGCACCATTTTAGTAGTGGGGAATTAAATTTATTTGAGAAATTGTAGATAAATCCAATGGAGGACACTCCTAGATATTGGTAGCCACTAACTATTTTACAAATTGGGTTAAAACTATCCCTACAAGGAAATCTACCAGCAAAGTAGTGGTTGATTTCTTTTTGAATAATATTCTGATCAGATTTGGAGTGTTTGAAAAGATAATATCAGACAATGTCATGTGCTTCATATTAGAGGAATTCACAAGTTTCTAGAATAAAAATGAGATAAAAATATCTTATTCTTCCCCTTATTATCCAAAAGGAAATGGACAAGAAAAATCTAGCAATAAAAGCTTGCAAAATATTATTAAGAAGGTGATAGAGAAAAACAAGAAGGCTTGGGACTCAAAGTTAAAATTGGCTCTTTGGGCTAATAGAGTGACCATCAAGAAATTAATAGTGAAATATCTATTATATTTAGTTTATGGCATTGAATCAAGGTTTCTAGCAAATAATCTCATGAATATGTACAAATTCATTAAAGAGTATGATGATGACATATGTGATGATATGCAACACAAAATAAATATCTTGACTGAATTGGATGAAATAAGGAGAGAAGCGCAACCAAATAATGTAAAGATGAAAATGTAGGTTAAGCACCTATATGACAATAAATCTTCTCCAAGGAAGTTTGAGGTGGGAAGCATGGTATTAATGTGAAATTTTATATTTCAGGACAAGGGCAAGCATGGGAAGCTTGATGCTCTATGGTTAGGCCCTTACCTAGCAAGAAATACACATGGAGAGGATTCATACTTCCTGCAAAGCCTAACAGGTCAATTTTTGGAATAACCAGTACATGGACAATTCCTAAAAAACATAATTCTCATGAGTTATGTTATTTTCCATGTATATTGTATTTAATGTATATGTTTGCACATAGCTTTGGTTTGGTTTGGTCTATTTTTCTTATCTGGGTGTTTCCCTAGTTTTGTCTCTCTATGTTTCATCTAGTCCACCCAAATATTTTTGGGATCTCACTTTGTTCATGTTGAACAAATATCCCCAACTAGAGCTAGTGATAGGACTCTTGAATTTTTTTGTGGTTTTGGTATACATTTCAAGTTTTTGAGAATTTTTATGGTTCTCTATTAGCTAGGGTTTATTTTTTCAAGAACTTAGGGTTCAAACCCTCTTTAAACCCTAATAGTCTAAAATCCTATCATTTGATGTTTTCTTGTTGACCTATCACTACCCATTTCTGGTTTTTCAAGTTACAACTTATGCCATTAGCGATGTGTTACCACCAACCCCAATGCTCAAGTCTTGACCGGTTACTGCCCTATTTAAAATATTATTTCTTGTGGTTTATGAAATATTATTGAAGAATATATAATTTCCCTTATCTTAGGTTTGAAATAAATATAAATCATAAGCCTCGTGTTGACCTAGTAAAAATGGCCTCGACTTAAGTTACAACTTTAAGAACTTGCTTAATAAACCCTTAAGTGAGGAACAACCTCATCTCACACTTCATATGTGTTCAGTATTCATTGGTCCTTGCTAGCTTGCATAGATTAAAATATTTAATAAATTTTTAGTGTGGGGAAGTAAGAAGGTGCCATGTGTCCAAGCTTGTGTAGTGGGATTTTTTGTTCTTTGTAAAGCTAAATGGTGGGCTCGTGCTCTAAAGGTCCCTATTGTGCCATGTGTCACTATCTTGATTTTTCCCCACAATACCATGGGGGGCCATCTCTAAAGACCTTGTTTGACCATGGGGGTGCGAGATGATGCCAAGTGGAAAGATCTCAACCATCAAATAATATGCTAAATCAAATGAAATATTTTACAAAGTTTTGAGGTAACATATGGAAGATTAAAAGGTGTGTATCTGAGTACACTTAGTAGTTTTTTGATGAATCTTTGATCAAATGATATAATCTCAGTTGTCCATATTGTAGAAGGATAAAAAATATGACAAGATTTTCCTAAGTATGGGGGAATACATGGGAGGTTAAAAGATGCACAAGTTATATAAATGTGGCAATATCTAGTTGACTTCCCCGCAATCCCACATCCTTTGATCTGTTTCACAATTGATGAGTGTGGGGATATAGGGAATCACCATGTCAGCTCTTTTGATGACCCCAAGAGTAGTGAGACCCAGAATGACATGGAGCAGGCTTTCCCATTTGGAAAAAATCTATTGGTTTAGTATGGAGGTAGATAATGATCAAGATTTTTCAAACTTGGTTGACTCGATCTTAGTTGTCCAAAGGTATAGATCATCCCCAAATCAATGGCTCAAATTCAAAATTGAAAAAACATGTAGATTTAGTTGTTTTAGTTCACACCAGGGAATAGTCATAGCCAATGAGACACCAAAAAGCCTGAATTTAATGCATTTTTCCATAAAACTTGAGTCCAAATCATAATTCTAATTCAACAAATTATTTAGAAGCGACTAGAGATCGAACTTTACAAAGAACGAACTTTCTAAGGAAGAAATTAGGGTTTGCACTATCAAAACACATGTAAGTTGAAATTCACCTTTTTTTTTCCCAATTTCATATAAATTCTAGTTATCTTGCTAGTTTTAGTGTTGAAATTACGTTCTAGGGTAGTTATATCTTCCAAATTGCTTGATTTTGTGTTGCTTTCCTTCATTTATATAGTAATTTTCCCTAGTTTTATTCTGCACTCAAGTTAAAACCTATTTATGTTGTAGAAAACCATAGTTACACAATTCCTTCCAAAATGTTGCCCCTAAAAGCTCAAGCTTCTGGTTCCACTACCAAAAGAACCCTCCATGAAGAACTATTATCCCAACTATCTAGTTCAATAGTTAACAAAAATATAGGTAAACAGTTGTTGCAATGCTTGGCGGAAAAAAGGGTATTATGGATAAGCATTTTGCAATTAGAGATGCTCAAATGAAGGTTGTCAGATGGCAATAGTTCAAATATTGGTATGGGAAATTGAATTCCAAAGTTCCAAGAATCAATGGATAGAACTTGGACCTAGGAAAGTTGGTAGTTCCAAACATGTACCTAGATGTAGACCTGGTTAAAGCCATTGCTATAAATTATGACCCAAATATTTGGGTTGTGAGGAAACATGTTCGGTTAGAGATGATAAATTTGACTCAAGAATGAATTATAGGGTTTTTCAAACTTAACCCTATAGACACATAAAATTGACCTAGGCCTGAAAGCTCAATTCTCTCCATAATTCCTCTAAACTTAATTAAAATATTTAATTATGTCCTTATATCCAAGTTCATCTATTAATTAAATAATTCTGAATTATTTAATTAATTCACATATTTTATTCTTCCTCACTATTTAAATAAATAAGTCATATTTATTTTATTTAAATACGCCAGTGATTTCTAATGTCCTCTTTAATTATATAAATCATTAAATTTATTTAATTAGTCCATTATTCCCTCTTGATTATTTAAATAAATAAACTTTATTTATTTATTTAAATTTGTCCCTAATGCTAATGTCTTCTCATAATTAAATAAATCCCCCATAATTTATTTAATTATTGGTCCACTTCCTCCACAATTAAATAATTAAAATTAATTATTTAATTGTCATTTTTACTTTTTCACCAATTTTAAATAACATCATTTATTTGAATTTCCCTCTTCCTAAAGTAAATAATTTTAATAATTATTTATGGTCACATGGCCCCACCACTTTTGAATTAAATTATTTTTTAATATAGAAGGTCCACATCACCTCTTGTGGGAATTAATTTTAAATTCCTATTTTAATTCCCCACTTTCATCTTTTTTTGTGTCGCATCTTCTTGTCACATGCATTCTCCACCTTTGATTTGATTTATCTAAAATCAAATCTCAGCCCATCATTTCAGATTTTAACCTAATGTTTCCCTAACCCTAATTATGGGTTGTCACATGCTTTTATGGCCATTGATCTTAGGGCATCTTCCATCACTCAATATTGTCCCCCCATTCAAATTTTCCATTTCTATAAAATGGAATTTTCACCCCCATTTTTTCATCTCTATATCTCTCATTATATATTAATCTGTCAAGCTTTTGGCATACTTGCATACTTCTTGTCATTTTTCTAACAGTCATTTTGTAGGTTTTTCTATTGCATGTAGGCTTTATTTTTTACTTGCATTTCATGGAATCCTTCAATATTTTCTAGGTCATGCCATAGGTATACTTGCTCACACAAATCTGAGGGCAAACAACACATTTTCAGGAAATAGAGAAGGGCTATGGAGGTGAATCATGGAGGTCTTGAGGAGCTTTGGTAGTATTGTTCTTTATTTTTCATCTTGTCCTCATTTGTGCTTCATAGTAATACTAGGGTTTTATTTCTCTTATTTGATTTAATAATAACCTGAAATTTTACCCATAGTTACATTGGTGAACCCAACAATCATGTTTTTGCAGTTTTTGTACGGATTTGTTTCAGATTTTTTGCAGGTACAGGTACAGAATGATGCAATCATAGCTTTCTCAGATGTAAATGCTCTATTGTGACACATATGCTTTTGGGAATGACACACCTGATCTGTCAAGCCGCATTTGCTAAGCCAAAAGATGCATCTGATCTGTTGAGCCACATTCACATACCTGACTGATTCATTTGATCCACATAGTGACACATCTACCTAGTAAACTTCTAGCTTTCGGCCCCGAGATGCATTTGCTCTGTTGCAACACATTTGCCTGGTAAAGATTTTCTTTTAGTTTTTACAAAATTTCCAACTTTGCCTTTTTTTTTGTTAGTAGATTAGAGGTTTTGGGTTACTAATAATATGTTTTCAACATGTGGCATGGATTCTAACCCTTATTTGTTGGCATTTTTAATCTTTTCACAATCTTAAGCAAACAAACAAATCATCACAACTACAACTTTACATTTACATTTCATGGGTTAAAATGAACATGCATGCACATTCATGGGTTTAAAATTAACACAATCTTGCATTACAACTCATGGGCTTAAAAAATAACTTGCATATTCATGTCATGGGGTTTAAAATGAACATTTTTGGTATCACATTGGCTTAAGAGTTTAAAATGAACAAAGTGCTTGAGGTGTTTGTCTCACTTACAGCTTTGATAATTTAAAATGAACAAGTGTTTCAACTTTGTGTAACCCAATTCAATAATAGAAGTATCCTCTCCCCTTGTGCACTTGTGTGATCCTAGGTTCAAGAAAAACTATTATTGACTCTAGGAATTGGGCCTTCCTTGGTGAGAAAAACTACTCACCCCAAGGTGACTCAAACTGGCAATGAAGATTTTTAGACAAGCTACTCCCGACCGATATACAAATGTGAATCCTAATGGAAAACTTAGGATTATGAGTGCAGATGTGTCACATAGACAAGTGAATTCCCCAAAACCTTGTTGAGCATAACCTCTTCAAGCTGGAATTCCTCCTTATTGGAGCTAATATTTCCTCATGTGTGACCACTCGAACAAGTTCCCTGACTAAAAAATTTTGTGCAGAATCCAAAAACTCTATCTATTCTTTGGTGCAACAACGGTCATTGCCAATGCATCCACATTCTCCCAGTTCTTAGTAGTGGTGAAAATCTTTTCATGGGAGATTCATGAGAGCTTGAAGCTTCATTGACCTAAGAAGTGAGCATCGTGTTCGGGGAGCCAGTGTGGCAAAGCTTCTAAGTCACCCGCTAAGAATAAGTGTGGTTGGAGTAAAATCCATGTGGAATCCAGAGAATATAGTCCTTGCCAACCATAGGACTATGCTTGTCTTATATGTGCTTTTTTTCACAAATTTCAAAGACAATCTATTTTCCAAGTGTTTTTCAGACCAAATGAATAAATAAACACCTTTTTTCAAATCTAAACAAACACCTTCAAATTGAAACAATCTCCAAAAAAATTTAAAACTACCAAGAAACCAGACTCTACAATGCATTTTCTAAACCTGCAATGCATTTGACATTCTGGATTGCACTCGCAACTTTCTGCAATGCAATCACTCTATTAAGCCACATTTTCCATCTGAAACAATGCATTTGACTGTATCACAATGCATTTGCTTGCCTGAAAACCACAATTGATCTATCAAAACACATTTGTTATCTTAAACACTATATTTTCTCAAGACGTGATCCACTCGATCCCCTAAAACACATTTGACAGCTCAAACGATGCAATTTCCCATGAACTGAAAAACATTTTCATTGTCAAACACCCGAGACCAAACATTTTCAAAACAAATTCCAGACATCTTTTTTTGAAGCCTTTGTCCAAAACGAGAACAAGAATTTCTCAAATCCTTCATCCTTGCATTTTAGGTTACATTTTTAGTTTTCCATAGGTCTACCATTTCACTTTCTTAATTGCATCCTTAGGCTTTACCATCATTTTAGGTCCTCATTTTGTAGACTTTAGAATAAGAACCCTTGACATACTTTGTCAAATCTTTGCCTTGAAAAGTAGGTTGTCATTGGAATTAATCAAACCATTTCTCTTAGTCTTTGTCCTTTTGTGAGTCATTTCCAACTCATAAGTCCTTTGTGGAAACCTCACTTTGTCACTTTGTCATTTACTCCCTCAAACAAGTTCCTTGATACTCCAAAATTGGAACATTGCATAAAAAATTTATGGTTAAGTGCACCTTTCCTTAAGTCTACCAATACTGAGTACATCCTATAATTCCTTGCATTTACATTAGCACACCTTTAGTCTCCCTCATTGGTCCCATTGCATTTGACATTTCCCTTTAGACATCATTATCATTATAACATTCCTTATTTCAAAAATCCAAAAACATAGTGTCATACCATTTGGATATATAGGTTTGGTCATCCTCCATCCTCCCTCATTTGAGCAAGTTTATATGGTTGAAACAAGACTACAAATAAAAAGAAGAATGGATCCCTTTGGTCAAGACAATAACCTTTATAATGCTCCGAATGACATGAATGCAAATACCAACATGGGGAAATCTTTCATAAATCCATTCAGTGAAATGAACATTCCATCATCCTCCCACAATCCATTTGAACCATTTATCCACAGAGATGAAAATAGACAAGTATTTAAGGAAGACATATAATTAGTTGCACAAAATCTTGAAGTGTCCTCTTTTGTGGAGGAACTAATCCTGCAAGATTTAGACAAATATCTAGCTATGCTCCTTGACCAAGGGGCTAGGTTGCAAAAATGATTTGACATTAATACCTTAAGAGAAACATATCCTAATTATACCAATCAAAAAATCCCACCACATGATGTAAACAATAACTCCATGGGGGCCATAACACAAAGTTCCAAAAATACCATTAATTCTACCTCCATTGGTGCTACCACCACCAAAACTACAACCAACACATCCAATGTGTTCAATACAATGTCTATCAAGGGAACACCAACCCTACCAAATGCCAAATCACATTCAATTCCACAACAAATTTCCGTAATTCTCTCACAAACTATTGGAGAAATATTTGGGTCTTCATCTAACACAATGGGAACCAACACATCAAACCTCCTTGGAGCTTCATTTAGCTCTATGGGGACATCAGAAAACCTTTTATTGGGATCTTCAACTAATACAATGGAAAAAAATTCATCAAACCCCTTTGGGAGGAACAAACAATGATTTTTCATTCAAGGATATCAATACAATTTCCCTACTTCATAACAAATAAATACTATTGTTCCCTTAAGACAAAATATAAACATTCCACATGGTCACATCTACCAATTTGGACAAGGCAATCAAGTCACACAACATATGACTCCACTTGGTCATCATCATGTTCCAAGACAACAAGGTCTACAAATTCAATCCAACATAGTTGGAATGCACATTCCCACTTATGCATCTCAAGTCCATGCACATCAACATACCCCTAATCAAAAAATTCATTATCAACAAATTCCAAACCAAATCACCCAATTTTCTCATCACCAACACATTCCAAATTAGAACATCTCATCACAACTAGTGGGAACACAATCCATACCTATCACCAACCTGTTTCATGCTACAAAGAACCTGATAGTGGAGGCACTCACACTTAAACTTGTTGCCCTTCAAACACAAGTGGAAAAATTGCAAATGTCCAACAAGAAGGATCACACGTCATATGACTTATGTCTGTATCCTTTCGACACAATCTTGTACATGCCACCATTCCCACTAGGGTATGTGGTGTCAAACTTTCCTAAATGCAGAGGCAAAACTAATCCCATTGAACACATCAAAGAATTCACAACCAGTTGTGTGAACGTTTCCTATGAACACACTTATCTAATCATACTCTTCTCTAGGAGTCTCACGGGTCATGCACTTGAGTGGTTCACACAATTACCTAAAGGAATAAATTCATGGGATGAATTAGCCAACAAGTTTGTCAAAAATTATGCCTATAACATTGATACAAACATTGGCATTGCCTCATTATTTACACTCACTCAAGAGGACACAGGCGGTACATTTATACCATTTTTCCAAAGATGGAGAACTTTAGCAAGTTGATGTCCTATGGAAATACCGAAAAATGAAAAGGTCACCATGTTCGTACAAAATCTCCTTGGACCACTAAGATATATCCTACAAGTCCATTGCTACACCACTTTCACTGACCTTGTTGAAAAAGGAGTTCAACTTGAAAAAGCCCTAATTTCCAAAGGCGAACTCAAGTATGGCAGAAAAACCATCAACACAAACACAAACAAAAAACCAAGTGCTCCCACTGAAAAAAACAAATACTGGTTCAAAAATAAACATATCACCAATGATGGAGTTGTTGAAGTAAAAATAGTAAATGCAACAGGTCCTACAATCATCCTTAAAGGAGTTCATTACCAATATGCACCAGTGACTACACCAACACCAACTGCTAATTCCATTCAAAACAATCTGGCCCAATCAAACCAAAGGCAACCACGTCAAACAAGACAATTTCAAAAATGCACATACATCCCCTTGGGTGAACCAATCAAAGTTATCCTTAAGAATATTATCAAAAATGTTGTCATCACATTGGAAGACACTAAACCATATAACCTTGGTCAATTCAAGCCATCATGGTGGGATGCTAATGCATTATGTGATTATGACCATGTAAAAGGGCATAAAACCTCCTCCTATCGACAATTAATAAATCTTGTATAGGATCTTATTGAAAATGTACCATTGAAGTTGGTGGTCAACCATTTTCATCTAATTCAAACCATACAATTCATAAAAACCCACTGTAAGATCATGGTTTAGGTAACCCCTCATTGTCTAGTGCAAAGAATAATGACAATCGAGTCAATTACACTCATGTATCTTTTAACTATTCTAGTGGCACTATCATTAATAACCTTCAAGATAATGATGAAGACAAATGCATCAATACCATCACTATCAAGAAAACCCTAGAATGCAATGTCACTACTCATAAAGGCAAGGTCACAATCCTAGATCCTTCTACTAGATGACCCAAGATCACCTTACTTGGTCCATCTACCAAACAGCCACAACCCAATCCAGAATTTAATCTTATCAAGCAATTAAACAAAATGTCTTCCCAAATCTCCATCCTTGAGCTGATCCAGATTTCGCCCATGCACAAGGCCATATTGGACAAATTCTTGCAGGAATCTTCTGTCCCAACTGATATTGATGTCAACCATTTCCAAACCATGGTCAGATACTTGACTTCACCACATCACATTGCATTTTTAGACCTGGATTATTCCTCACCAAATCAATCTCACAATGATGCCTTGCATATCGAAGTCTTCATCCATAAACATAAGGTTAGATGAATCTTAGTAGATGGCGGAGAAAAACTAAACATTTTCTCTCTAAATCTAGTTAAAGCTCTTGGATTCTTTGATTCTTGTGTGGACACTACAAAGAGTATTGTGATAAAATCATATGATGATGAAGAACGCTACTCTAAGGGTATTATCACACTTCCAATTCGTGTAGGGTTGGTCATCATAGATACGACATATCAAGTCCTAGATTGTGATCTAGCTTACAACGTCTTACTTGGTCACCCCTGGATCCATGCCTTAAAGGCCATTCCCTCCACTTACCATCAATGTTTGAAGTTCCCCTTTCATGGCACTGAAATCACTATACCAGGAGATCCTGACCCTTTCTAATATTGCACCAATTTGAGAGCTACTTTCGAGCACCAAGTGCCAATCAACTGTGAGGCTTCAACATCCACCTCATCCAAATAAATTGATCCATTCACACCCACCAAACCATCCACATCCACTCTGTTAACCTCCACCACACCATTTACTACCACCACACCAAGCATTGACCCCAAGTTTAAGATCTAGGACGTTGGTTGTGGAGAATTCAAACTAAACATGGTCTATTGTATCACAACAATACCCAAGCCACCAAAATTTTATGGTCAACCTTGTTTCATAGAGGAGCCTAAAAAGACTTTTAAGGTCCCTTTGACAATGACCTTAACACTACGGGGAGACATGAATGATGAAGACATTTCAAACTTATCTACTTGAATCTACAAAGACCTAGAAGAAGTACCCCTGTTACTAGTACACATATATGGAAAAAGCTATGACATATGTAGAACACAGGGATTTGATATCACTAGTGGCCTTGGAAAAGATAGCACTGGAAGGAGGGAACCTATCATTGCTTCTAAGAGACCAAAGTATCTAGGTTTAGGGTTCACGCAACTCAAAACTGATGATCAACGTACCAATTTACTTTTGAGTGAGGACTTAACGGCTCCTGAAAGTGTCAAGACAAGCAAAGATTCCTATATCAAAACTGATTCACATGAATGGGAATGGGGTTATGATAAAACCCTTAGCGATTATGACATTAATGAACTATTTCTAGAACTTGGAAAACCCTCTTTCAAGGAAATATTCAAATAAATGTATAACATTGATCCTTTGGATAACCATTCTAAACAAAGAAAATGGGTAAGCATTTTTTGGGACCCAAATGATAATAAATCTAAACCATTTCTGACAACGTATGATTCACCCTACCCAATTCCCAAACCCCTCCATGAGCCTGATAGGCATAAGCCTACTGCCCATGCTTCTGAGTTGCCATCTGAACATATTGATCATGATTCTAATCCATTTGTCCCATACTATGACCACGAATACAACTCATTTGAATCTGAAGATGTTCCCTGGATCTAATCTGACTAGGAAATTGAGGATGACAATTTTGTCTTCATAGTTGAGGCTTCCATTTGCATTATTTCCACATCCTCCCTGCCCTTTACCAACACTGACAATGGTATCTCCCTTTTCTACCCATACCTCATTGACTGGGATCAACAAGGCTCGCCCACTATGGACATCTTTTAGAATGATGAAGCTATTGTAGAATTCATGGGACTCCATGAGGGCATACCAAGTGGTGATCGTAAAGCAATATTTTCTATAGATCTAGATTGTGCAACATACTTTATGGAGATTGTGCAATCCTCCAATCACAAAAATATTAAAAATAAAACAAAAAAAGACATGTCTTTAGGTGAAAACTGAAAGGCACCTTCTAACAATACAAAAGTAAAAATAAAGGATGTATTCGAGGGTGAAAACCTCCCTGAGATGCCCAAGGATGGAGGATTGGACTTTCTTCCCATGACACAAGAAAAATTGGCAATGCTCATTGAAGACACTATAGAAGTTAACATAGCTACACCAGAGGGTCCCATAATGGTCCTCTTTGTCATATCATTGAAAAAAGAAGAAAAGTCTGAATTCTGAAAATTCTTCTCAGAACGTAAGGTTAAATTTGCATGGTCATATGTTGACATGCCAGGACTAGATCTAGAATTAGTGTTACACCATCTTCCATTTCTTCCAAATGCTAAACCCGTCAAATAGAAGTTAAGGAAAATGCACCCACAGATAGCATTGCTTGTAAAAGCTGAACTAAAGAAGTTGTTAGATGTGGGGTTTATAAGATCAATAGACTATGCAGACTGGATATCCAACCTTGTACATATCACTAATCCAAATGGATAGATCCGTATTTGCATAGATTTATGTGATCTTAACAAGGCATGTAAAAAATATGACTTTCCATTGTCAAACATAGACATCATTGTTGAACTCATAGCATAGTATGAGATGTTGTCCCTAATGGATGGTTTCTTGGGCTACAATCAAATCCACATTGCCCCTGAGGATCAGCATAAAATAACATTTACTTGTCCTTGGGGAACCTACTGCTAGAATGTCATGCCTTTTGGCCTAAAGAATTCAGGTGCCACATACCAGTGAGCCATGACAATAATATTTCATGACCTCATGCACACACTAATGGAAGATTATGTGGATGAATTTTTGGAAAAATATTTGACACGCAAAGATCACCTCAAAGTCCTAGATAAAATATTTAAGTGGTTGGAAGATTACAAAGTTCGTTTTAACCTGAAGAAATGTATTTTTGGAGCTACCTTAGGAAAATTGTTGGGCTGCATAGTTTCTCGATGAGGAATTGAAGTTGATCCTACAAAATTGAAAGAAATATTAGACATGCCTCCACCAAAATGAATTAGTGAGTTAAGGACATTGCAAGGTAGATTATAGTCTATCTAATGCTTCATGACACAACTAGTAGACAAATGCCAACCATTTCAATACTTGTTGCATAAGAGTATCCCCTTCGTGTGGATAGATAAATGTCAAGTGGCCTTTCAAAAGATCAAATACTATCTAATAACAGCACCTATTCTAATGCCTCCAATTGAAGGAAAAACTTTGATTCTATATGTCTTTGAAACCACTTTGGTATTGGGGGCATTGCTTGCACAAAATGACTATGAGGAAAAAGAAAGAGCTATATACTATATCAGTCACACATTGATCGGATATGAACTCAACTATACATCCATTGAACATGCATGTCTTTTAGTTTTCTTTGTGGCTCAGAATGTAAGACATTACATGTTAAACCACCAAACACAATTGGTAGCAAAGATTGATCTGTTGAAGTATCTTCTCATTCGGGCAACATTGATAGGTCAGTTAGCAAAATGGGTAATGATCTTGACTGAATATGACATACAATATGTTGAACACAAAGCAATAAAAGAACAAGTAATAGCTGATCAACTTGTAGGTGAACCTATACAAGGTACTCATCCTTTGATAGTTGATTTCCCTGATGAGTCTATCTTTCATGTAAAACCTACATCACCTTGGAAGTTGTATTTTAAGAGGTCTCATACTGGTCATGGCTCAGCAGTAGGTATCCTATTCATCACACCACAAGGGGAATCCATTCCTAAGGAATTTTGAACTACCTTCCCTTGTACAAATAACATTTTAGAATTTGAGACACTTGTCACACGACTTCAAATGGCAATAAAATGGAAAATCACAATACTTCTAGTTTTTGGTGATTCTCAGTTGCTCATTAACCAGGTGAATGATGATTATGAGATAAAGGATAAAAATATGCTACCCTAAAAATGTATGGTTGATAGATTTATGACATATTTTAGCTTGATCTCTTTTGAACAAATCCCTAGGGCACAAAACAAGGCAGTAGATGTGATGGATACTATTAGATATTTGCTCGACATTCCCAATAATGTGTCACAATTCGAGTTCTTAGTGGAGCAACTGTTGGTTCCTACATATGATATTCTGAAGCTAGAAATGGTTTGTGAGCTTGTTGGTCCTAGTTCACCTTGGTATTAATACATCTATGATTACCTCAAGTCTCAAACTCTCCCACCCAACCTATCCAATAATCAATGAAAATCCTTCATCTACAAAGCTGCCTGATATACCATCATCAATGACACCTTATACTTTCGCAACTTTGACAACACCCTTCTTCACTATCTCAACACTAATGAAGCCTGGAAAACCTTACATAAGGTACATGAGGGTATATGTGGATCTCATTTGAGTGGCCCGACCTTAGCTAGTAAATTTATGAGACTTGGTTATTACTGGCCGACAATGGAAAAGGATGCTCTTCAGTTTGTCAAAACATGTCAAAAAATTTAGGTGCACAGTGATCTAATTCACACACTCACACAAGAGCTTAGACCAACCACTTCTCCTTGGCCCTTCGCTTAATGGGGACTCAACCTCATAGGAAAAATCCATCCCTCCTCCTCTAATGGCCATAAAGTCATTATCACCGCTACTGATTATTTCATGAAGTGGATCAAATCCATCCCCCTCACCTACATCACTAGTAAGTAGATTTCTAAGTTTATCCTTAATTACATCATCTGCCAGTAAGCTTTCCCACAATCCATCATCACAGACAATGATCTTCCATTTAAAAATCAAGACATCCATGAGCTTTGTGAATGCTTACACATTCAACAACATTTCTCCATGGCCTACTATCCACAAGGAAATGGTCAAGCCGAGGTGTCCTATAAAACAATCCTTTAAATTATGAAGAATATTGTCAATGACGTTGTCCATGATTGGCATCTATAACTCAACCCTACCTTGTGGGCCTACCGCACCAGCATCCGCACACCCACTGGAGCCACTCCATTTTCCTTGGTCTATGGAAATGAAGCTATATTTCCCATTGAGGTTGAGATTCCTTCTCTCCAAGTCTCCTTGAAGGGATTGATTAACGACAAAGAGTATAGATAGTCTCACCTGCATGAGATAGAAATATGTCAACAATGAAGAAAAAATGTCTTGAACCACTTATAGGCATATCAGAATTGCCTTTGTAGGAGCTGTAACAAAAGAGTAATGATTAAAAATTTTGAAATTGGAGATTTAGTCCTCATGTAGAATCTACAGAATTAGGTTGGTCAAGAGAAACCTAGCAAGTTTGAGCCCAATCGGCTGGGTCCTTATATCATTACTGATGCATTCAATTATGGTTCTTATCAGTTAGCCACGCTAGACGAAGAATAATTGACAAAGCCTATCAATAGTCTGCATCTATGCATGTTCTATACGTAGCATCAAAGAGCTTAGCTGAAAACCTTAGAAATACAAAAAAAATGAAAAATACAACAACAAAATTGTCACCTGATGAAAACATGGCAAACATGCATCTTGGTGACACCAAAAAACTAAGAAAATGACAAAAATAGTAAAATGAAATAATTCTTCCAATAGTGAAAACCTGGTAAACAAGCACTTTGGATAAGTACCATGGTGAAAACCTGGAAAACAAGTGCCATGTGTAGACGATCTTTGCTTCACCATCTACTATCTTTCCATCCAGAATACATAACCACAAAATCTTGGCACACTCACGACATTCATCGTCAAGTCCCATCATTTTCATCCATGGCTAGCATTGGTTGACATCAAGCCTTGCATATATCCTACCTTTCATCATGTGCATGCCTTTTTTCCATGTCATTGTGCTAAAATAGTCCTCGACCTGCTTGGGGGCAAGACCTTTATCACTTGACTGCAGTGGGTATTGCACATGGTCCTGAAATTTGTAAAAAGTCTTGAAAAAATCATAAAAATTCCTAAAATTTTCACAGAAACTATAAAAAGTCATGGAAAAAATATAAAAAGTCTTGAAAAAATACATTAAAATAAGAAAATGTCTCAAAAAAGGACCTAAAAATTAAAAAATGTCTCGAAGAAAATAGAAAAACATTCAGAAAAACGTCAAAAAACCCAAAAATAGAGTCAAAGTCCATCATTTCAATTGTGTCAGTTGTGTTCGTCCTTGTCATCATCAAAAAACATTGTCTCTTTGCATTTTCTACATAGGCAAGGCACATCTTAAATGGACCCTCAAGACATTAGGTTTGTCCCTTTAGATTTTTCAAAATAAAATCATGACTCAATCTTTTGTCACTAAGTCAAAGTCATTGGTCATGTCAAACTACGAGGTCTCTAAGTGCATGACGTAGGAAAGGTCATCAATCAATGATCCCCTGAGGCCACACTAGGTCACTCCATTAGGGTTCATGGCACTTCACTTTCACACATCAAATATCTTCAAGTCAAAAAAAATCTTTATCAATCTTAAAATAGACAACCTTGTAGCAAAATTTATGCAATCACTTCAATAGAAATTTTAACCAAAATAACATGTCAGTGTTGGCATACAGTCAAATCCATCATCAAGTCAAACTCTAGCAAAGCAAGTCAGTCTATCAAAATCTTGGTTCTTCTTCAGATGTGTCCTTCTGAGGAACAACTCTTGTCATTTATCTAGGCTTTAGGATGTGTCCTTCCTAAGCATCGTCATTATCATCTGGCTTTTTGAGGGATTCTCCTGACATTCGAGAATCAATCCTCTTGACATCAGCATCATTCAGGGTGTGTCCTTCCTAAACAAAACATCACTCAACATTTGGCAACCTAGACTTTGTCAAACTTGGCATCTTGATATCAAAAAAATTGACCTTAAATATTTGGCAAACACTTGGCAAACATTATATGTCTTTTCGAATTTCATCATGGTACTAGTTCCTTGTGTCAGAGGAGCCACGATGTATCATAATGATTTTCCTTGTCCTTTTTTTATCATCCTACTACTAGTTCTTTGAGGATGTCCTGACATCAAGATTTAGAGGAGCAATGACGTAGTAGAATGATCATCTTGTCTTTTCTGACTTTCATGTGGCTAGTTCCTCGAGGATGTCTTGACATCAAGATTTAGAGGAGAAACGACGTTTCATGAATAGTCTTGTTTGTTTGTGGTTGGTTATGATAAAATGACTAGGGGAAATTACTTTCCTCATATGAGTCATGATCATCCTTGTTTGTGACTGCTTGTTCTATGTGATGGTTCGACCTTGCACACTATTGATCTATGTCATATCATAGTGTTTGTTGGCCATTATGACAATCCGCCCAACGATGATTAGAGTAACACCTATTAGTACTTTGGAAAATATTGAAGGATTATTTTTCCACACTAACATGCATCTCTTTCTCTGCACTAACATCCATCTTCTCCTCCATTTGGTCTCTTCTCTTCCCTCATCCCCTAATGATATCCTATGACATACAAAACCATAATTGCATACATGATTATATAGACATTGCATTAGCACATTTCACATCTACATAAACCAATTCACATAATAATAATTGCATTCACATGACATGTATGTCCATCATTTACATTCATCCACATCGTATATATCAAAACATCATTTGCATTAACAAAGCATATAAATGTATTAACCATCCATGTAATCAATACATACATATAGGATCATAACATAAAAACATCATACATTGCATAATCCATACATATAGGCATCCATAGGCCCTAGGTTGTGCCCTCTTGGTCCTTTCGGGGTGAGGAGTGGGGTGATCGACACTCACTCATGAGCTCAACTATAAATTGTACTGATGATGTGGCCTGAATTTGTGAAGTTGATGGATCAATCACCAGAGGAGGCTAGCTATGTTGAGGTTGGTGTCCTGATGACACTGATCTATGACTATGGTTGGACCTATGACCTGATGCGTGTCTGTGGCTATGATGAGATCTATGTCCTAAAAACTTCCCTAAGGAGGTTGACTCACATGCACTATTGTGGCTCCAACTATTGCTATGTGTCCTGCTACCACTCCTTGTCCTGCTCTGTGATCTAGATGGCCTAGGATCTCATATCTCTAGTGGCATTGTCTACTTGTATAACACTCTATATCGGTCCCAGCTCTCACTGACCCTCGCCAGCTCTTTGTCCATATCTCCTATAGGCCTTGTGCACAACTTTGCAAACTCTTTGACCCACCTCTTAGCCTCCTACTGTCGGATCACATCTTGATCCCTCTCCACCCATACCACCTCCAACTATGCTACTAATGCCTTTTTCTAAGACAAGGTGGCATCTAATCTTCTCTGGAGGTCTACCAATCTCTGATCTTTTGTGGCATCCTATGGAAAAGGTGTTGGATTTTCCCCCTTATCCTCCCCCTCTATCATCTTCTCTCTCAGTCTCATTTATCTCATTCTTACCCCTGACGTCCACATCCTCCTCATCCCCAACTACCTCCTCCTCTACCCCAATATCTAGTGCCTGGTGATCTGCAACAATGTCCTTGTCTCTTGGCATCTCTACCTCGGGCTCGACCTCATCCTCTACTCTAACCTCTGCCTCCCCCTCTGCTCTAAATTTTTCCTCCCCTCTACTTAGACCTCAGCCTCCCCCTTAGACTACTCTTCCTCCTACATGAAATCCTCCTCCCTCTCCTCCTCCTCACCCTCCTCTCTTATAGGAAACAATGGTGCTCCACCCACCCACTATCATGACATAGTAGAATGATCATCTTGTCTTTTCTGACTTTCATGTGGCTAGTTCCTCGAGGATGTCCTGACATCAAGATTTAGAGGAGAAACGACGTTTCATGACTAGTCTTGTTTGTTTGTGGTTGGTTATGATAAAATGACTAGGGGGAATTACGTTCCTCATATGTGTCATGATCATCCTTGTTTGTGACTGCTTGTCCTATGTCATGGTTCGACCTTGCACACTATTGATCTATGTCATTTCATAGTGTTTGTTGGCCATTATGACGACCCCCCTGACGATGATTAGAGTAACACCTATTAGTACTTTGGAAAATATTGAAGGATTATTTTTCCACACTAACATGCATCTCTTTCTCTGCACTAATATCCATCTTCTCCTCCATCTGGTCTCTTCTCTTCCCTTGTCCCCTAATGATATCCTATGACATACAAAAACATAATTGCATACATGACTATATATACATTGCATTAGCACATTTCACATCTACATAAACCAATTCAAATAATAATATTTGCATTCACATGACATGTATGTCCATCATTTACATTCATCCACATCGCATATATCAAAAAAATCATTTGCATTAACAAAGCATATAAATGTATTAACCATCCATGTAATCAATACATACATATAGGATCATAGCATAAAAACATCATACATTGCGTAATCCATACATATAGGCATCCATAAATCCATACATAATCGTAAAGCATGGTATCTTATCATCACCATTTAAACATGGAATCATCATGGCATATAATCATAAAGAAACCATCATACATGCATTATCATATCATCACATGAATCACATCACATCACATAAATCATAACAACATCATAATGCATAATATCATAACGTAAAGCATGTAGTCCGCATCAAAATCTCATCATATATATATATCTCAAAATAATCATGTCACGGGATAGAGTCTAGTGGAATCCCAAAAAAGAAGCTTGCAGGCTCAAAATTCCATATATAAAATGTCTCATCATAACAATAAGTATAACATAGGCCCTAGGTTGTGCCCTCTTCGTCCTATCAGGGTGAGGAGTGGGGTGATTGACGCTCACTCATGAGCTCAACTATAAATTGTACTAATGATGTGGCCTGAATCTGTGAAGTTGATGGATCAATCACCAGAGGAGGCTGGCTATGTTGAGACTGGTGTCCTGATGATAGTGATCCATGACTATGGCTGGACTAGTGACCTGATGAGTGTCTATGGCTATGATGAGATATATGTCCTAAAGACTTCCCTAAGGAGGTTGACTCACATGCATAGTTGTGGCTCCAACTATTGCTATGTGTCCTGCTACCACTCCTTGTCCTGCTCTATGATCTAGATGGCCTAGGATCTCATATCTCTAGTGGCATTGTCTGCTTGTATAACACTCTATATCAGTCCCAGCTCTCACTAACCCTCACCAACTCTCTGTCCATATCTCCTATAGGCCTCATGCATAACTTTGCAAACTCTCTGACCCACCTCTTAGCCTCCTAATGTTGGATCACAGCCTGATCCCTCTCCACCCATACCACCTCCAACTATTCTACTAATGCCTTGTTCTAAGACAAGGTGGCATCTAATCTTCTCTGGAGATCTACCAATCTCTGATCTTTTGTGGCGTCCTATGGAAAAGGTGTTGGATTGTCCCCCTTATCCTCTCCCTCTATCATCTTCTCTCTTAGTCTCATTTATCTCATCCTTACCCCTAATTTCCACATCCTCCTCATCCCCAACTACCTCCTCCTCTACCCCAATATCTAGTGCTTGGTGCTCTACAACAATGTCCTCCTCTCTTGGCACCTCTACCTCGGGCTAGACCTCGCCCTCTACTCTAACCTCTACCTCCCCCTCTGCTCTAACCTCTGCCTCCTCATTCAACTGCTCTTCCTCCTACATGAAATCCTCCTCCCTCTCCCCCTCCTCACCCTCCTCTCTTATGGGTGACAATGGCGCTCCACCCACCTGCTATCAAACCATCCTGGGCTATCTCTGACCGTCATCTCCTCCTCGCGTCCTCCTCCCTCACCTGCCATCCCCCTGTCATCACCAGTGCCATCTCCGCCACCCCTCTAGCCATCTCCTTGGCCTCTATCTCTCCCTCTACCACAATATCTCCCTCTTCGTCCTCCCCTCCACACCCTTTGAATCCTTGATCATCGATCAATCGGTGCTGGACCATCTGGATCTATGAGTGGTATTGACCTATGTACCTACCACTAGGTATCATACTCTACTGAGGTCCCTACATCTTCTGGACTCCGACTCCATCCCCATTTTTGTGTAACCAACCCATCGATATGCTACTCTACTAGAGGAACAACTATAGGTGGTCCCCACATGGTTTCTCTCGATGACCATGCATACTGGGTTGTCCGCATAGGCACACCCTATTGCTCTCAAAACTAACAAAGTTCCCACTGGGGTAGGTGCATCTCAATGATGTGTTGGCTCTGGACCATCCTCCCAATAAAATACCTAAACTACTAGAAAAATTTCATATGCTAATCCTCCCCCAGCCACTATGCACAATCCCTATAAGGTCTCCAAACAAATCTCATCAAACTATCAATCTTGTGTCACCAATACCCTATGTACCTCACCCAGGTTTGTGTGACTAAGCCTGCATATAGGTAAACATAGGGAATCTCCTCACCCAACTACTAAATTTAAACCAGTGGATGGAAGACGAGAATGTGCTCCCAAGCCTAAATCATTAGTAAAGCGGTCCCACAAATAATGTTCTATCCCTCTCGATAAGCCACCTCTTGTAACTGGTGATAAATCTTACCAAGCAAGCACTGCCCCCATGCAAAAATTATCATGTCCCGGTGCATCCTGACTAGCACATCACCCCATCCAATGGGAAACCTATGGTCGCAGTGATCAGGAATAAGGACTTTAGAAATCAATGTGAACAATATGGCATCCCATCGAGCATATGCTCATATACAAACTCCCATGTAATCTCGTAGCCCTTAATCCCCAATCCTGCATCATCCACTACCTCATAATACTTTGTCATGGCATGGCATCCTTTGTGAGGATCATAAAATACCCACTCTCCACTAATTGGGATTCAAAGTATCTTGTACACATCCTCTAATGTAACGATGGCCTCTCCTGTCGGCATATGGAAGGAACAAGTCTCTGAATTCCACCTCTCACATAATGTTGTCAACAATTCCCTATTTTCCTGGATCATCACCGCTCGCTATCTCCTAGTTGATCTCTAAAAGAATATTTGGTCGGTCTAAACTCACATGTATAAATGGACACTAGTCATTTCTGCACATGCAGAAATGGAAGTTAGCACATATTGAACATCATTGTAAAGAATCATTATCATCATTCTAGTCAAAAGTGCATCTAAAACATGAGTCTAAGCTAAGTCAACCCTAGTCAAAGTCAAATGTGTCACGTTGACTTCACTTGCGTCGTGCCAAGTCACATCTGTTGTTCCATCTCACACTGTGTTGTGCTTAGGTGATTGTGTCTTTTGACCTCACATTTGCGACACTTTATAACACTTTTGTCATTCCATAATTCAATTGCATCATGTTATCACATTAGCATCGAAAGGTCTGGTGTTTGCATCGCAATCTAGTGATTGTGTTGCTTGACTTGCCAGTTGTGTTGCACTTTGACGTTTGTGGCTCAATCCCTATCAATTGCATCATTTTATAACTTGGTCCTACCCATCCCTTGTGTTTTTGTTGCGATGCATCAAATTTGTGCAACACGATTTTGATTGTGGCTTACACAAGCGCATATGCATCACAACGCATTCGTTTCCCTAGCCTAAAACCCTAATAAATGCACGTAAAATGAGAAATGACAAAAGTGGGAAAGGGATACTTACCGATGCCTCTGCGCCCTTCAGCCATTGGAATTTCCTAACTTGGTAGTCACAGTACTCCATTACTGGAATCACCATCTACTTGCAGCTTCTCCTCGCTCTGAGTTCTCCAAATTTCTAAATGCAAAAGTGAAAATGACATGTATTTTTACCTTTTCAAAACATATTTATAGGTTGAAAATTAGGGTTTTACCTTTTGGGTTATTCCTATAGGCTCTTTTGACCAAATTTACCAATCTTTTGGCTTCCTTACCATCCTCTAATTTCAAAACCAATCGCACCATTGATTTTTTGGTCATCAAATTGACTTATCATAATACTTTCCAAAAAATTTTGACCCCGGGCCAAAATTTGTAAAATTTCTCAAGGGGGCATAAGCACTTTGTACCTTATCTAGGGCATGTTTGTAACTAATTTTCTTTGTCACAATGCGATAAACTATATTATGACAAAGATGGTCAAATTGTAGACACATAAAATTGACCTAGGCCTATGAACTCAATTTTCTCAATAATTCTTCTAAACATAATTAAAATATTTAATTATGTCCTATCTAAGTTCATCTATTAATTAAATCATTCTTAATTATTTAATTAATTCACATCTTTTATTCTTCCTGACTATTTAAATAAATAAATCATATTTATTTTATTTAAATACGTCACTAATTTCAAATGTCCTCTTTAATTAAATAAATCATTAAATTTATTTAATTAGTCCATTATTCCCTCTTGATTATTTAAATAAATAAACTTTATTTATTTATTTAAATACATCCCTAATGCTAATGTCTTCTCATAATTAAATAAATCTCCCATATTTTATTTAATTATTGGTCCACTTCCTCCACAATTAAAAAAATAAAATTAATTATTTAATTGTTCTATTTACTTTTCCTCCAATTTTAAATAAAATCGTTTATTTGAAGTTCCCTCTTTCCAAAGTAAATAATTTTAGTATTTATTTACTATCACATGGCCCCACGACTTTTGAATTAAATTAATTTTTAATTTAGAAGGTCCACATCACCTCTTGTGTGAATTAATTTTAAATTCCTATTTTAGTTCCCCACTTTCCTCTTTTTGTGTGTTGCATCTTCTTGTCACATGCATTCTCCACCTTCAATTTGATTTTTCTAAAATCAAATCTCAACCCTTCATTTCAAAATTTAACCTAATGTTTCCCTAACCCTAATTGTGGGTTGTCACATGCTTTTATGGCCATTGATCTTAGGGCATCTTCCATCACTCAATCTTGTCCCTCCATTCAAATTTTCCATTTCTATAGAATGGCATTTTCACCCCCATTTTTCCATCTCTTAATCTCTCATTATATCTTAATCTCTCAAGCTTTTGGCATACCTACATACTTCTTGTCATTTTGCTAACATTGTCATTTTGCAAGTTTTTCTTTTGCATGTAGGCTTTAGTTTTTACTTGCATTTAATGGAATCCTTCAATATTTTATAGGTTATGTCATAGGTATACTTGCTCACACAAATCTAAGGGCAAACAACACATTTTCAGAAAATGGAGAAGGGATATAGAGGTGAATCATGGAGGTCTTGAGGATCTTTGGTATTATTGTTCCTTATTTTGCATCTTTTCCTCCTTTATGCATCATAGTAATACTAGGGTTTTATTTCTCTTATTCGCTTTAATACTAACTTGAAATTTTACCCATAATTACAAACCCTGATGTAACCAAATAGATCAACCTAGAAGGACTAAAGGAGTACAAACAGAACAAAACACATACAAAGTGACAATATTGCCAAGGTTCATGGTAAAGGGAAAGGGTAGAAGAACAATCAAGCTCACACCTAAAGAAAAAGAACCTTTCAAAGGGGATTTTTTTTATTTTATTTTTCCATAACTTACCTCACTCTATGCTAGATCCTAAGACTTAACCCTCCACAAAGGATACTTATAGCCTTCATATTCATGGTTGCAAACATATAAAATATGTTGGTCAATGAATAATATTATTTTTCTACTTATTCATCTGATTCTATTCATAAGGAATTGGTGGATATCAGGGATGGAAAGAGTGTTATGAGGTTCTAGTGGTCTTTTTTATGCCACATTTTCTTGGCATATGGATCTTAAGAGTTGGGATCAGTGCTACAACTTAAAATGAAAGATGGGAATAGATAATGTCTCCCAGTCCAAATGCGGGCCCATTTACTAGATAAACATTGTGCAACATCAAGCTTTTTGGTATTCAAAAACTTGTTTTTAGTAAGTTTGAAAGGTCATTGGGGAAAATATGTACCAAGAATCCCCAAAAAACTACATGATTTTCTAAATACTAAAGAAAGGAGGCTTGACTTTGGTATTGACCATAATTGGGAAGATGTCATTGTGCATGATAATTGCACCATCCTTAGGGTGTATGGGACCAACGTGAACCCACATGTGCTTCCAAGGTTTGTGCCACTTTGAGTGGATTTTCTTGAGGTTATGTGACAATTGGGAAGAGTGGAGGACATAAACTTAGCAAAACAAAAGAAGGGATCGCTTTTCCATCAGTATATAGTGTTTTCAAATTTTATTATGGCCAAGGAGGGGTAGAAAATCAGTCTTAAAATTATTACTCCCCTAAAAAGGAAGAGTTGGAGACCTAGGAATCATGATCTTGAAGGTTTTATTGTTGCATTGAGGGTAAGGATTAAGTAAATTTTGGCATAATTTTGATTATATGGAGGATATTATCATAAATAAGTCTGAGAATAGAAAGATAAAGTGGCTAGCCTTTGAGAAATTGGAAATGGAAAAATAGTAAAAGGATCCCACATTTAAAGGCACATATATAGATATTGAAGATCCAACTCTTATAATTAAGACAATTTTGTAGAATTTTGGCAAGGTTTTTGACAAACTTAAAGAGAAAAGAGAATAACAGGATAATGGGAAATCCCCTATGATTGAGGAGAGGCCCAATTATCAACCACAAAAGAAACAATATGTCTTCACAAGAAGACCAAAAGGGATTTTCATGAAAGAATAGACAAAGGCTACTCCTACTCAATCTGAAGAGTCAAGAGCCTCATCCCTTGTGCCTCAAATTCCATCATCAGCCCCACATGATGTCATTGATCTTGATTCATCTCCAAGGACTCTTCTCCAAAAATAAGGAAAATTGAAGGAACAAGAATTGTTGACTACCCTCTTAATTATGATGATGAGGTTGTAGTCACCATTGATGATATTATCCAAAATATGTCATCACCTCAAAGGAATATTGAATTAGCTAACCCTTAGAATAGATTAACAAAATCAATTTTTCAATGTTTGGAAAATTCATATAACATAAGGGATAAGGCCTACACAAAATTCATGATAGATGATGCATTTGTCAAAACTGATGTGTTCAAGGAATATGTTTTGACAACTAAAAGAGATGAGTTTGAGAGCAAAGAGTGAGAATAAGTGGCCAAATCTCTAGAAATGTATAAGGAATTCATATCTACAAAGGTATTTTCATAATTGAAGGTCAAGTAGAAGGAATTGACCACTAAAGAAGGGAGGAGATTGGTGAGAGAAATTGGCTTACTCATTCTTAGAATGGGATATGGAATCTATCATTGCCTTTGATACTATGAGAAAACATGACTCACAAGGTTTTGTTACTATCAGGAAGCTCTATGTACACTACAAGGATCTTCTTTCATTCCACAATGGGACACACTTGCAATTTAGGATTTGGACCCCAATACTCATAAACCTACAGTAGTAGAAGCTGCAAGAGACCTAAGAGGAGGTCTCATCATTAAGAGATTCTCAAACACTTTAGTAGTGGAAGCATCCACATTGGTTGCAATTGTTACAAAATTCACTATTGAGTCACTATAGGAGAAATATTATGTAGAGACAAAGGAGTACAATGATTTTTTAGTTGAATATAAAAAAGATAAACAAAGGCTTATAGAATTGGAGTTATAGTGGAGATGTTGTAGAGTCGGCATCCACAAGTGAAAATAGTGCAACCAATACAACCTACTACTCCATCTCCTTCTCCACCACCTCCTCTAGCTCAGTCACCTCCCCCACCATCTATGGAAATGGTTTTTTATGAGGAAATTTCATTTTCATAGCTTGTTCCCACCATTCCTCCCCCAAAGAAAAGAGTTAGCATGAAGGATTTAATTCAACAACTGAAGGAATATGAGGAAATGCTTGAGCTTTATGAAGAAGATAATGTTCTCATTGTATCCAATGTACTTGGAAATTTTATGGGGAAGAAAATAAAGAGGTAAACAATGTTCACTCCAACTATTCTTTAATGTTCAATGAATTTAGTATGTTTTAAAGGGACAGATCAGAGGAAGTCCCATTGATGCATTTATGGGTGCCTAGACTCAATGCATTAGGTGGCACTATTAAAGGGTCTACTCATGAAATCAATAAGCCAACACAAGTTGTCACTACATATAAAATGGTAAAGAGATTCCTTTATTACAATGGGATGGTAGATCCCATGGATAAAAAGGTTAGAGAGTTGCTCCAACTATTTGATGAGAGTGATCTTGGCCTCCTACAAAACATTCTAGATAGTAATGGATTTGTGAAGATATATGAACCATGGAGATCACAAATGTATGGTGTCATTGCTACATAGTGTTGATGATGATTTCAATCATAGCAACAATTCGAATAAAAACTTCACAAACAAACCGCAAAGAGCCTATCCTTCTTGAAAGATATGGAACAAGACAATCTACAAGGGAAATTTTCCTAAACAAAACAAAAGATTGGCTCAGTTCAATCCCAAGTCTCTAGTAATCAGGTCACGATTTTACTAGGTTCACTCTAGGGTATTGTTATGCCTTGCATAACCACCCCATATTTTTCCTTGGTCAAAATGGGTCCCCCTTTGTTTTTGTCCTTGGCTGTTTGTCAAACAAAGTTGGGAGTCTTTCTTTTCCAACACTTTGTTTTTCTTTGGTTTGTTCTGTCGGAACTGAATCGGATTTTGAATCTTGTTTCAAAGATTGATTTCATTCCCCATCCTGATTGTCTTTTATTTTCCTTATAGTTTTTTCTTTGTCGGAGCCAGAGTGGAAGTTCAATCCAAAATTAATTCGAAGTTTCAAAATCAAATCTCGTTCCGCCTCCTCCTCTGCTTTTTGGTCTTTCGTTTTAACTTAGGTTTTTGAGTTAAGTTGTCTCATTTCAGTCTTCTTGTTTTATTTTGTCATTTTGTTTGGCTTTCTTCTTTGTTGGGGGAACCGAAACTGGAATTGAGTTGGAAATTTAGACAAGTTTCTAAATCATTTTTCATCCCTATTCTGCTCCCGCCATTTTTTATCGTTGACTTTACCGAAGTCGCACAACAGTATTGTGCCAGTTCCTCTATAGTTCTGACTCCACTCTACCACACTTATGGAATTAATTATAGGTTCCATGCATGCACATAACTACTAGTTTTTACCTTAATTAGGGATTAACTCAAAGTTATCATTATTGTTTGAAAGATCAAAGAGCGAAGTAGAGTTACAGTGGAAAATTTGTGCGTGTGAATCAATTGAAAGAGAGACAGTTGTGCATGGAATTGCTTCAAGGGATTAAACTATTTATTGGGCGTTTCAGGTAGGGTTTATGTTCTTCTCTTTTTTTTTATTTCGCATTTTTTGTTTTGTTCATTTCGTTGGTTTGCTCGGGTTCGTGATTCTCGATTCTATTGTAAGTTCATGTGATTCGTTTTTTATTTTTCTGGTGATTGTTTCTCGTTTGTTTGTTTTTCCTCACGGTCGTTTTCACATTTTAATTGTGACTGTATCGTGATGCCCTAATTTTGAAATAGCATAGATTAATTGCAGTTTTTACTTTGGTAGGGTTTGGTAAATGATGGTTTTTACTTAGGAATCTTTTTTTGCATTAGATTTGGTTAGTTTAAATGGGGATAAATTCATGCCCTAGTTATTTAAAATTGGGTTTTTGATTCAGGGTTTGACGTGTTCTTGTTTTAAAATATGATGCCCTAATCTCGTATGGTTGCCTCTCGGTCATATGGGGATGGTCTTGCATAGGTTATTTTTAAGCCCTTTCAGTTTGATATGACCTAGTCCTTGGAATCATGGCATTATTTATCAGCCTATTGAGATCTTTATGACGTCATGATTATCTTGGGTGGAAGCGGGATCGGAATCGATTTAGACTTTGAAACATGTTTTGTAATTAGTATCGATTCCATTTTCCATCTCGTCTCTAACTTTGCTTACAATAAGAAGCATGCTCTCAAAATATTGGTAACCCATCCAAAACCGAAACCGTAACTGAATGTGAAATTTGAAAATCTTAATGGAACCAAATCAGTTTTCGTTTCGATTCCAACTCCGGTTACCATTCCAACTCTGACTCCGGTCCTAATTGTTATTACTGTAAGTTCAATAACTATTTTGACTTTGATCCTAGTAGTGTTTTAAAAAGAGATTGTTTAGGATGTTTTATGCCTGGTTCCACCTCCGGTATAAATATGAAGGGTAAGGTTTTTTAAGAATATTTTTTGATATTTATTCAAGGATCTAATTTGAGGTTTTGTTGTAGGAAACTAAAGAATGTCAGGAGTATCAGGAGAAGCTTCCCAAAGGAATCAGCCTACAGAAACTTCAAAGGTAGTCACTTAGCCTAAGAAGATTAAGTCAAAGAAATTACCCTATACCTTGAGGTATAACCATAGGAGTTTTGTTGTCATTGCAAGCAAGGCAAAATCAGATTGGGTAGATGTAACTGATACTAATTTAGGCCCATTCAATTTTGAGGAGCTATACTTGGAAACATTCACTGAGGATGTAACAAGGAGGACTGAAAGAATAGTTGAGTCTGGCTTGGCTCACATTACTATATTTCCTTAATCCATCCAACGCCCAAAATTAATCATGACAACTGCAGGAGCTTACAATCCGGCTACCAAACAATGCATGGATTCATAGGACAATGTAATTATAGATCTAACTCCTCAGATGTTTCAACATATGTTTAGTCTCCCTGATCCAAAGAACCTAGTATAGTTGAATGAGGCAGATGCTTTAGAGGTATACAACAAACATAAGGAAGCCAACAAGGCTCATTTGAACAATAAGTGGTTGAGAGCGTAGAAGAAGTCCCTGACCAAGCTCTCAGATCAACCAAAGAGGGCAGATTTTTACAAAGAAGTATCAGACCTAATAATGATGTTGTCTAGGGTCTTTGGGAAGAGGGATGCATTTCATCTCAAGGAATGGATGTTTCCATTCATTTACACAATCTTCAATGGCAAGCAATAGTTTGATTGGCCCATGATTGTCTCGGATACCATTCATGATCAACTCACCAGAATAAGGGAAACCAAGATTTTTTTCATGACTTCTTATGTTATTTATGTAGTAGCCAGAGGAGGTATCTTTCCAGGTTTGAATAGAGTGGGAATATTGGGAGAAGCGGATGGAAAAAATAAGGTATGGAATCACTATGACTAGTTATCCCTATGGGTTGCTGTAACACAATTTAGAAGGGTTAATGATGTATTCCTATATGTAGTCATTAACCAACTTAATGGAGATGTTGGATACAAATTGAGTCAAGAAGCCATGGCCTTTATCATAGAATGGGGATGTTGGTACATCCAATACCCCAAGTTCACATATTTCAGGTTGGCTTGATTTGAGGGTCATCCCCACTTACTTCCAAGGTGTTGCAGCAACAGGGTGGTACTGATGGAGTTTGTCTATCAAGCTCTAGGGGTTAATGCCCGATTTGGAATGAAGCACAAAATAGGTTGTCATAAGTTTCCCATGCAATTGGGTGAATACAGCTACCCACACCTTCTAGGAGCTAAGGTGGTTTGCAATGAATTGATACATTTGAAGTTGGGCTTGTATACTACCCGAAAGCACTTTGACCCAAAGAATAAAATGAATGCTTTGTTGGCTTCGATCTTTGACAAGAATTTCAACCTGTTAGAGGACTTATGGAGTGATCTCTAGGATGAATATGACCTTAGGAAAAGGAACTATGAGAGGTTGCCTGTTTCACTCATGGTGGAGTTTGAGATCAAAGATGTTATTCTTGATACATTGGTAGATGATGGAGTTGTGTTGGATCCATCATATGAAGCATTGAACATTGGTACCAAAATTTTAGATCTAGTAGATTGGGATAGTGAGGAGACCATAGATATTAAGCAAATAGGGAGACTGGTCTTGGATAGGAGTATCCATTGGGTTGTTCTAAGAACCAGAATGTCTGGGGGTCCAGCTCCTAAGAAGGGGAAGGGATACAAGAGAATCAAGAGGAAGTTGCCTCCCAAGGAGCCTTTGGAATTACTCCCGCCTGATATTGAAGAGATTGAGCTTGAAGCATCGACTCAAGATGAACCGAAGGTGTAGGAGGAGGATGCTCAAACAGGACCTGTTGCTTCAACACCAACAATAGGGGAATCATCTACTCAAGTCCCTCCTACAGAGCAGCAAAGTAAAGAGATGCCTAAGGGGACTCTTCATGATATTGCTGAATCATTAAAGGAAAAAGGAGTAGAGGTGGAGATTCATGATGTTGAAACAAAATCTGATGAGACCTTGTTAGAGAAGGATGCACAAGAAAATATGCCTCTAGAAGAGGATCCTGAACATGTACTAACAGAGGAGGATCAATGGGCACTATTTGAGGAAGCAAAGAAGGCTTCGGATGATCAAGCACATGCAACAGCAAGGAGAAGCAAAAGGTAGTTGATACTAAGGCACAAGCAGATGCCTTACTTCAATAGCAGCAAATAGAAGCCAAGCAAAGAGCTAATGAACTATAGAAACAACAAAGGAAAAAGGAGAAGGAGCTCAGGAGCTCAAGACCAAGGAAGAAAATGACAAGCTTGAGCTAGTGCAGAAGATTCATGAGCTTGAAGAAGAAAAAGCTAAGCAGCAAAGGGAAAGGGAATCCCTTGTGGATAAGATTAAAGTAATTGAAGAGGCTCATAAGAAGAAGGAACAGGCAGAACGTATACAAAAGGAGAAAGATGTCGAGGAGCTTGCCAAACAGCTACAAAAGGAAAAGGAAGCCTCAGACAGACTCAAAGTATTAGAGGAAGAGAGGAACAAGTTGATTGAGGAGAAGAGATTAGAAGAGGAAAGATTGAAGAAGGAACAGGAAGATAAGAGGGTGCAAGAGTAGAAAGACAAAGAAGAAGCTGAAAAGCTTGCACAAAAAGATGTAGAGGGAGAGCAAAAAAATGTGCAAGAGGTTGATTCTCAACCTAAAGTTAATATGTTGCAGCCTTTATCATCTACTACTGTTGCTTCTTCTTCAACTATGATGGCCACTACTCCAAGTGCTCCTACTTGGTTAAAATTGGATCTTCAAAAGAGGCCGGTAACATCATCATAGCCTCTTGATTGGGAGGGTATGATGAAGGAGATTGAAAAAGAAAGGCCCAGGAAGAAGGCCAAGATCTTAGATTCCACTAGACTTACTAAAAAAGGAGAAATCATTGCTGAATGTGCAATACCTATGGTGGAAAAGGATGTAGGAGAGATGTAGCTGACTGATTACCAATTGGGCATAGTTAAGTTGGGGACCTACCAGAGATCAACAAATGAACTTGATTGATGTGGTAGCATCATCTACTAAATCAAGATTGATGAAGGATAAACAAAGAAAGGATGAGCTTAAGGCTCAACTGGATCAATTGCATACTTTCTTGAAGAATGTTTATGCTCCGAGGTCACAACAAATTGCCACCATCGAGACACCAATTTTTCTTAGTAAGAAAGAGGTGGATGATTTGGTGCAGGTAAGGAGTAAGGCAGAGATGATGGATAAATGGATTGACAGGCTAAATTAGGAAATAGATGAAGTGCTAATAGATAGTTTTGAGGTTCATAAGATGACAATGGAGTTGATAGAAGAGATGAAGTAGCATGCTAAAGAGTTGGGAGAACAAGAAGAGGAGTACAAAGGATATATCCAGAAGCTGAAAGAGATTAATAAATTGCCAAATTCCACTCTTTTAGAATAGTCAATCCTTGAAGAGGATAACACAGATTTCTTGGAAAAGACCTCCAGCATAATCTGGTTTAGATCAGACTTTTTGTATAAACATAAGGATGAAGTTCAAGATTCTAGCAGGGATCTAAATGAATAGATTGATGAGTTAGAACAGTTATTTCTATTATAGTAAATGTTGATATACCAGTAAAGGATGGCCTACCTTTAAGTCAATTAAAAGAGAAATGGAATGATAGACTTAAGGAGGATGTGCAAAAGGGAGATGTTGGAGAGGATCTATTGTTGGACCGATTAAAGGATATTAAAGAAGAGGTGAGGGCTGCTAGATGGGAGTTAACAAAGTTAAAAGACATGAGGGAGTTTGTTGTTGTTGAACTGAAGAGAATCAAGTTTGAGGACAATTGGATTGATGGGCCAAATTTAGACATGCTTCAACAAGTCTTCTCCAGTTATGATGAGTACACTTTAGAGAAAACTCCACATACATAACTGATAGTCCTATCTCTGCATGCATAACTGATAGTTCTATGAGCACATGGCTTCTCTTCTCTTCTCTTTTCTTCTCTCCAGTTTATTAAATGTTTAATGTAGGAACACGAGATCAATTGATTTGAGTTCCCAAGGAAAATTCAAGTTCCTGAAAAGGTGGATCTCAACTTAAGATAGGGAAGACTTCATATTTTTGTACATCTATAAATACCCATGGGGTATCATATTGTAAGGGTTGGCTAATAAGAATAGAATTGGCCACCTGATAGTAGGAGATAGAATTTTATAGGTTTACAGAGATACTTTGTTATGATTTATTTATAGTTGAATACAATTATAGTTTTTTTTTACACAATATGGTGTTAGAACTGAGTTTATTTGATAAGGTTAATGAATTATAGTCTATCTGTATGCCAGTGATTGTGTTGAAGCATAAGTGTTTCTTATGTCATGAAATTCATGAGAAGAAATACAATTTAAGGATTATTTCTTTAAATTATCTATGGATTAAATTATTGAAAGTCTATTGATCAATGATCTTGGCAACGAATGAGAAGTTTTGTTCTTTTAAATCTTTGAAGTTTTATGATGTGTGATTGTGATAGTTAAATTAAGCACCATAGATGCATGCAATAGTATGGATTGTTTCTATAAATTGCATCGTGTTATGGTTTTCTTGAAATAGTGGAAGAAACATTCGTTATTGAAGATATATGTATGGATATTAGATAAATTTCATTCATGTTTCATTGATGTATGCCTTGATCTATCTTTTTCTTTTATTTAAAACCCTCTTTTCGTTAAGAACAGTCCAATGAATCAGTCATCGCTTGCATTCCTTATTACAAACATAGGCCACTTGAACATTATAGTTGCATGGACCAATTGAGTGACACCAGACAGTTGAGAACCAACTACCAAGACCTTGGGAGTTAGGCTACTATATGTTGTCTTTCTTTTTCAGGAGAAATAGAGTAGATATATTTTGTTTAAACGTTGTTTGTGTCATTTTCACCATCAACAGGTATGATGTGATTTTTATATTAATCTCAAAAGGAATATGTTATTTAGAATCATATATATTAGACATTGAGTTTTCAATCTAGATATTAAGAACAAATATCATGAAATCAAAAGATTTTAAATAATATTCCATGAACATCAACAATTTCTTTTGCTATCACTTAAGTAGATTTAGCATTAAGCATTCAGAAATTTCATAAACAATGAAAGATTTTCAATAAATTCTTTCATTCATTTCTTTTTTTTGAAACATTTTCCAAATTTAAACATCTATTCTAAAATAAATCATAAAAAATACTGAAAATTAAAATTTCTCTTAGTGATTCTCCACGCATGCCCCAAAGAAATAATCAAATCAAGTCAAATGACTTCATACCTCACCAGATTTCTTCATAGCTACATATAAAATAGTGTGATCTTTTAAAGAGAATTTTTTAGTTTGGACTCCGAGTAGGTTGTGCATGCACCCTCAAATGATGTAGCATGCAGTCTTGTTCGGCTAAACTAATAAAACTAGCTACAAAAGATTCATGAGATAGGTAGCTATTGAATTGGCTCAAATATTAATCAATGTCTATGTGCATACAAGTTTTAAGATTGGAATGATTCAAAAAATAGGAAAATGGAACAAAACTTAGAGAAGTTTTGGCTCTTCTAAAATCCACAAATTTTGAACTTAACTTAAAAAACGATATCCTTTGGCCTTTTATAGAACACAAGGAACATATAGGATAAGACAAATATATGAGAGAGAATCCAAAGGACCAATCATATCAAGGCATGTGGAATGTAGTGATTGACTAGAAAATTACAATTGAATTCAACGAAGATCAACTCCAATTTTTCATTGAAGCTCTTTGGATTTTGATATTTTATTATTAGGGTTCCTTCTTTGAACCAAACAAATCCGCCTATTACAGTGTAAGATATTTCCATATATTCAAAATGATTAAGTGGAAACTCAATTCCTACACTCTAGGTTCATCCTCGATTTGAACATTCCAAGAATGAGTAACTCCCAGAATAGGTACACTTCTTTCACATGCTTAAACTCGAGAGTCTCGGGCTCCCAATATCCGGTGCATCTTTGCAAAAAACTCTATTCCAGTATGGGCATCTAAAATGTATCATTGAACCTGATAACACCATCTGATCTGTATATAAACTTGATTTTCCTGACCATCCATACCTGAACTTTGCATCATAATCTACATTTCCTACAATCACAAATTCCATTCAATAAATCCCTTTTTTTTAAAAACATTTATAAACATCTCATGTAAATAAAACCATTATCCAAATTTTATAAAATAAATCTCTCATAAATAACACACTTTCCTAGCACATTATAAATCCTTGCATGATTATCTTCTACATATACCGGATCACCAAAGTATCAGACTTGTTAGATAATCACAAAATCTCAAAAAATCACTTTACATTGCAACTCGATACCTGTTGCTCGGTATTCAACTTTACCCATGAACTTTTCCTGGAATTTGGTTTCACCATAATTCAATCTTACCGAACTCCAAATATCAGACCAGAACACTCTACTTACATTTGTATTACCTTTTCCACCTTTCCCAGTTCCTGATATCTGATAGCCACAACATTTATATTATGAAGTACTCTTTGATTAAAGATTTCCTTTACTTTTTCACTTTAGGTGATCTTCCAACTAGCTAGCTCATACCATAAGAGTTACTAAAAGAAAATTACTTGGGTCCCCAAGCCTTATAATCTTGGGGTGTTTTGTGAGACCAAAAACAACTTGCAACCAATAAAACCAAATTTAAACAAAATTTGAAAATTAAATCACTAATTGTAAATTATAATTTATGCATATTTTAAAACAATAACCTTTGCCTAGATTCTGACATAAAAAAAGTAAAACTCCCCCAGAAACATCTATGTGTGCTCTGATTAATTCCAATTTTCGGAACTTAGTAAAAAGAATCAATTCATTGACATTGAAGTACATAATATGGTAATCCTCCAAAGCCAACCATGGATAGAGCCTTGCTGCCACTCAAGCATCCATAGCCCCGAAAAGGTTATCTCTGTAATTCCCCCAAACATAGATCTACTGCCATCCAGGCATCTATATCCCCATTAGAGTTATTTGGATGGCCTAAAGAGTTGATTTCTCTCTTCTTCTTTTTTAGATATTGTAATGATAGCTCATTTTTCTTTTGATATTTCAATAATAACTCATTTTCAATTTGTAGGCAATGAAGCCCACTATTAGGTTGGGAATTATAGTGGTAGCAAATGTTACCTTTTGATTTTAATTTCAATGAAAATATCTTCATAAATTCACATTTCCCAAAAAATTACTTAATAATTCCTTGTTGCTGCATATTTCTGGCTAAATTTTACCACCTTATATCAAATACTAGCTAACTGCAACTCGCTATGTGTTAAAAGATATGCATAAATTAAAATTTAGCAATGAACAATTTAATCACCAAATTAAATCTAAATTTAGAAACATTAGTTGCCACCCTTTTGGTTAAATCTAATGGAAACTGCTAAATATTCTACTATCACTTTTGATTTGACGGTGTTGCACCTCTTTAATGGATCATGATTGTCATGATTACCTTGAAACATGATCACATTATTCTGCATTAAATTCACATGTTTGCCTTTGCGCATATCATTTCTTTTAACTTACCCAGGTGATGACATGTACTGCCTTATTGGCTTCATTTTCCTTTCTATTTCACACACATAAGCACCTCCATATTTAATACTCCTTAAAAAAAATGTGAAATGACCACTTATTACATTTGAAATCTTCAACTTGCTTGATTTGCAATCTTTGTACCACTCAAATTTGAAGCAATTTATCACCAACTAAGTGTAAATAATTAATTTCATTTAACATCTCATTCTAAAGACAATTTTCTGGTTTCCACCTTGCTTATGATTTCTAGGACTTCACTTGAGGCAACTATGTACCACAACTTCCTCACAGTTTTCCATAAATTTTGCACTTCTCAAATTCTCCACACATTTTCTTAAGCTTTCTTTTCTATTTCTTTATTCAATTTCTCTATTTATTCTCATTTTCTTCTAAGCCATTGATACTCCAATTTCCTTAAGCTACTCTTGTCGCCAGAATTTTTGCTTAGGAAATATCACATCACAAAGGCTTGAAAAAGTTTTCTTTGTTAGGACTTCCAGTTTCACTATACCAAACTTGTGCTTAGTTCTTGGGGAAAGTATATAGAATCCAGTCGCTACTTTCACTTTTACTCTGGTGTGGCTTCTCATTTTATAGCATCTCTTCTGGATATTGGGCTTTTTGTGGAAGATGTTTGCTCGATTGCCAACTTAATAATAAGGCTTGAATATTTGGAGAATCTGGACACTATTTTGTTTGTTGCACACCCGACCATTGGAATCCCTTCCATGGATGATATTCCTCAATTCCTAGAACACAGGGAAGTAGTTCCACTTCAGCCTTTCCTCACAGACCTCCATATTCATGACTTTGAAATTCACCAAGAACACGCCTACATAGGGTATTTATCTCTGATAGATGAGGTGTCTTGTATCGACTAAACGGCTACTATCACTTGCTGCTAGGCTTACTCCTTTTTTTTGACTTTTTGATCTTTTGAAGCAAGAATTTTGTTAATTATGTATATACATGATACACACACACACATATATATAGCTTTTAGTACATCGTAAAGCATGTATTTATTGTGTATGGTTTTATCATTTTGCAATTCACGGAATAATTTTAAAATGTTCATATTAACTCTTATGCATGCAAGATAAGTTAAGTAGAATTTTCAAATTCAGGGGACAAACAAAAAAAGAGAAAAAAGAAAGACAGAAAGGAAAACAAAACAAAACAAGCCCTTAAAAAACAAAAAACTAACCCTAACTAACCAGATTTCTAATCTAAAAAGTGATTAACCCTAACAAAACAAATAATTCTAATTTCTATGACCATTTCCATTGTCATTTTGGTACAAATTACAAAAGCCTTATCTTTAAATTCATTCAAAAAACTCTTAATAATTCTACTGTAACAATGAATTATTTTAAATTTTTTGTGTTTAGTAATCATAAATTCAAAAGTGTACTTACCAATGACTTGGCTCATACGTATGAAAATGACCTCATTAAAGTTTGATTAAACACACTTCATCTGATGCAACCATACTCTACCTTCTTCCAGCCTTGGTTCATGGTTTGTCTCTGTACTTTGTTCATTTCCATGAATGGCTACATCCATTTCTTGACTTTCTCCTCCAAAAGTCTTCATGTCTTTGGTCATGTCTTCACTTTTCACTTTGTTAGACCAAGATATATCATAATTTATATTGTTATTAGAGAGAAAAAAATTAAAAGTTTGATACTCTGTATCTTGCATAAAATCAGGAAAATTTCCTTTTTTATCTTGAAAATTTTCAACTTGGGGTAAAATATACATGTCTCCTGCTCGATTTTCCCACTCCTTTTCGTGATTTTTGTTTTCCACATATAAGGAGAATGATGACATTAATTTTGTTTCCTCGTTTCTAATGTGATATTTTAAAATCTTGGCATTCTCATTTACTTTCCTACAAAATGTTAGGATTTTCTTTATAATAATTACAATTATCCAACAGTCTTGATGCATTAGCTAATTTTTTAATATTTCCAATTCCACTAGGGTTGCACGCATTTCTCACTAACGGATCTTTTCTTCTAGCATATAGGACTTCTTCTATTAATGGAATCACTTTACACATGGCCAAGCTTACCCTTGTTTAAAAAAATCACAATCAAGTTCACCGTGATCAGTTGTATCATGAATTCTACACTTGGTGACTCTACTAAAGGTGAATAAACTCAAAGGATGTAATTTCTTGTTAAAAAAAATCAGTATTTTCTCAACTTCCATACTAAAATACTAGTCTGCATTCAATTTCACTTTAAAATCTTTCTTCTTAAACTCAGGACTAGTATAAAATTTAAAATAGGCCCTCCTTCTAGTGCCAATTCCTGTTGATGATGATTTCACGTGCAGCAATAGTTCAAATAAAAACTTCATAGATAAACCACAAAGAGCCTATCCTTCTTGAAATATATGGAACAAGACAAGGGAAATTTTCCTTAATAGAACAAAAGATTGGCTCAATTCAATCCCAAGTCTCTGGTAATTAGGTCATGATGTGATTTTGTTGTTAATCTCAAAGGGAATATGTTGTTTAGAATCATACATATTAGATGTTGAGTTTTCAATTTGGATATTAAGAGCAAATATCATGAAATCAAAATATTTGAAATATTATTTCATGAACATCAACAATTTCTTTTCCTATCACTTAAGTAGATTTAGCATTAAGCATTCAAAAATTTCATAAACAATGAATGATTTTCAATAAATTTCCATTCATTCATTTCTTTTTTTTGGAACATTTTCAAAATTAACATCTATTCTAAAATAAATAATAAGAATACTGAAAATTAAAATTTCTCTTAGTTATTCTCCACACATGCCCCAAAGAATTAATCAAATTAAAGAAAACTTATTTATACTTCACCATATTGCTTCAAATCTACATATAAAACAATGTGAGGTTTTAAAGACACGGTTTTAGTTTGGACATCGAGTAGGTTGTGCATGCACCCTTAAACGATGCAGTATATAGTCTTGTTCGACTGAACTAACAAAACCAGCTACAAAAGATTCATGAGATAGGTAGCTATCAAATTATCTCTGATATTAATTAATGTCTATGTGCATACAAGTTTTTAGATCATAATGATTTAGAAAATAGGAAAAAGGAACAAAACTTAGTGAAGTTTTGGCTCTTCTGACATCCACAAATTTTAAACTTAACTTAAAAAAAATATCCTCTGGGCTTTTATAGAACACAAGACACGTATAGGATAAGAAAAATAAATGAGAGAGAATCCAAAGGACCAATCATATCAAGGCATGTGGAATGTAGTGATTGACCAGAAAATTGCAATTGAAGTCAACAAAGATCAACTCCAATTGTTCATTGAATCTCTTTGGTTTTTCTTTTATTATCATGGTTCCTTCTTTGAACCAAAAAAATCCGCCTATTAGAGTGTAAGAAATTTCCATATATTTAGAATGACTAAGTGGAAATTCAATTCCTACACTCCAGGTTCATCCTCAATTTGAACATTCTAGGAATGAGTAACTCTCAGAATAGGTACACTTCTTTGTTGCATGGTTAAACTCCAGAGTCTCGGGCTCCCAATATCTACCGCATCTTTGCAACACTCTCTATTCCAGCATGGTCCTCTTAATTTTATCATTGAACTTGGTAACACCATCAGATCTATCTGCAAACTTGATTTCTTGACCATCCTTACCCGAGCTTTGCATCACAATCTCCATTTCCTATAATCACAAATTCCATTCATTAAATCCCTTTTTTTTTTAAATTATAAACATCTCATGTAAATAAAACCATTATTCAAATGTTATAACATAAATCTCTCATAAATAACACACTTTCCTAGCACATTATAGATCCTTACATGATTATCTTCTACATATACTGGATCACCGGACTATCAGACTCATTAGATAATCACAAAATCTCAAAAATTCACTTTACATTGCAACTCGGTATCCAGTATTCAGCTTTACCCATGAACTTTTCTTGGACTTCGGTTTCACCAGACTTCCATCTTACCAAAATCCAAATATCAGACCAGAACACTTTGCTTACATTTGTATTACCTTTTCCACCTTTCCCAGTTCTCGATATCTGATACTCGGAACACTTACATTATGAAGTACTCTTTGATTAAATATTTCCTTTCCTTTTTACTTTTGGTGATCTACCAACTAGCTAGCTGATAGCATAAGAGTTATAAAAAAAATATTACTTGGGTCTCCAAGCCTTACAATCTTGGGGCATGTTGTGAGACCACACAACACATAGGCCCTCTTATTTTGTGATAGTGGGGATTTAAATATTTATATTTTGAATAATAGCATGGAAAAACTATCACTCATGAGTAATTTTTTGGACGACTTTGATAAGGAATCCAACCAAGAAGTAAAAAGGTATGGCTCATATAGAAATAAATTGGATGAATTCATGGCATTTAATTTACCTTTCAGAGGAAGATTATGACACATGGGATAAGAAGTATAATGAGATTTATGACTTTTAGAGCTTGTTGTTGGTGATGTGGATACATTTTTTTCTCTTACGCACATTCAACACTATCTAGCAGTTTTGATAGCGCCAACAATAGGAAGTTTTGTCTTTTGCACAACAAGTTTTTTGTCTTCATTTGCTAGCTCAACTTTCCTAGGTTCACATCATGAAGAATGAAGAAAAAGAGCTGAAAAGAATCAACAATCAGCATCAAGACACTTTTGGAAGGGACAAAGATTGCAAAGAGTAAATATAACTATATTTTTCCTTAGAATATTTCATCCATGAGAAAGTGATTGTACTCATATTTTCAAATCTAACTAAATGTCAAATGAAAAATTGATTTGTAATTGGCCCAAAGCTTGTTTCTCCCTTGTCTTATAAAATGGAATTCAAGGCCATTTACATGGGATGATTGATCTCTTGGAGAATTTTGTAATGTAAAACATAGAGAATAGATTTTGAGTCTTTTCTTAGGTTATTGAGTCTATATCTTTTCATTTTTCATATGTTGTATAGCAATACTAACATTTGAATAAATATAATGGCACAATTTTGAAGCTAATTGTCTTTTGTTGTACTCTTTACACAAATTATAAATGAAATTGATCAAATATCATTTGATTTATCTTCATTGTTATCCCAATGGATGTATGCTTCTACTGATGGTCTTATTTAAAGAATAGGTTAAATGCTTTAATGGAAGTGTAGGTTCGTGTAACATTGTAAGATTGTCCAAGGATTTGATAAGTAGAATTGGTTAAGGATTTTGAGTATGAAATTGTAATGCAATGTTGGAGAGCTCTATAATGCCTAGATGAAATTTTATTATACCACATAGTTTGCATTATATCTTACTCCATGCTCTAGGTTAAGGCTTTGATCTATCATCAATGTTTGAAGTTGAAACTCTAAGATCTCTCACATTTAAAAGAAAAAACACATATTTTCTTTTCAATTCAATTTATTTCTAGAAGTTTAATGTGATTATGTATTCTCCTACTTTTGATTGTTGAATTCTTTGAAGGATTTTCCAGATCTTATTAATTCTTTATTTATCAAGAAAATTATATGAGAATATATCTATTATTTACAATTTATGAGATAAATTGGGACAAGAGATCATAATTACACTGTAAGGGATCACCCTCTTAGGTTTTGTAGAGCCCAAAGTGTAGAGTGAAAGTTCTTTTAACTTTCACCTATTCGTTGGCTAATCCCTTTAGATAACTAATAATTGGAAGTAGCAAAAGCATAGGTTATCTATGAGATCTAGTTGGGATTTAAAAAACACCAAAAAAACTCCCCATTTTGCTTAGATAATCGCAATTAACAAGCTTTGACCTTTTATGAGGGGCCCCCATTAAACTCTTGTCCACCAAATAATTCCTTCACAACAATGAGAAATCTTCACTAGGAACTTTTGCCTACAATAGAAATCATGAGAAAAATAATTTCTTTGGTGTTAAAACTAAAACTAGCTTCATGTATTTATAAAAAAATTCTATTACGCTTGCCAGTACTTATGAAACTAAGCAGAGAATTTGAATGATCTATAACACGAATGAAAGGAATTTCAAAAAAACCTATGAGAGAGGTATTAAAACTTGGTGTATTGAGAGGGTATCTCATCATATAATCAATCTGCATGTATGAACTAACACACTAAGGCAAAGGATGCCCATGAGAATTAGAAGGTGATGATTTATAGGAACCTTAGCATAATTAATCATTTCCCTACCCTCCTTAAGATACGTACTTATTCTTTTTGTAAGATTTTTTAAATTATCAACATACTCCATCATCATTATATTAACTGCCATCTTAAGATAAGAAAAATCACATATATTAACACTCATTTGTGTCATAAATAAATTTCTCCCCATATCTTGCCTTTCAAATTATATCTTTTATATGAAATGGGATATTATTTGAATTCCAAGAAGCCCAAAAATGGTAATTGAGAGCTTCATTAACTATTGCATCCACTGCTCCATTACCTTCTCTATAGGTGTGAACCACCCTATACTGAAGAAAGTTCCCAAGGATTATACTACACTCCATTGTATCCCTAATATCCCATGGTCCTCTGAGCTTCCCTTTGAGAATACCAATTATAAACTTTGAATCTCCTTCCACTATCACTTTGGAATACCACAATTTTTTTTTATCTTTTGATACCCTTCTAGGAAACCATATCATCTGCATAGTTATTCGAAGTAGTCCTAATATTTTTGGCATAAAATTTTATTATCATCCCTTCGTGATCATGAATCACTCCCCCAACAACAACCAACTTAGGGTTCCCTTTAGAATAGCCATCAAAATCTCATTTGACCAAACCTTATTCAGGAGGCAACCAAGAAGTGTGTTCCCTATTGAACTTAGCTATCCAATTAATTTTCATTAAATCCTATTTGATTTCCTAATTTTTTTTAATTCTAAGCTCCTTGAAGGAATTCAAATGTTTAGAGTATCCATAAACACCAATATTAACATTCTCCTGAATTTGTTTCTTTATGGCCAAGAAGACCTTATTGTTATTTCTCTTGGTGTAGCTAAACATTATGTTATTGTGTTCTTTCTAAAGACCCCAAACAATAAAATGAGGCATCTAATTCCAAAGATCTATGATAAAATTATGACATAAAGGAGAACATATCCAACTTTGCACAAACCACAAAATAGACTTAGGAAAAACCCAATCTATTTGAAGTACTTGGAGAGAACTTGAGACCATATATCATAGGCATAAAGATAATGAAAAAATAGGTGGTCAATATCTTTAAATTTGTTTAATAAAAGGATACATCTATTCACAAAATAGAAACCCCTTTTATTAAGATTGTCAAATGCCAATATACTCCTATGAATAGTTATCCACCAAAAATAGTTAACCTTAGGTATAAGTTTAGGGTTCTAGAATTTCTTCCAATCAAGGTCAGCATTAGCAATGAAAGGCCTTTTCAAGATAGAGTAATTTGACTTAACTAAAAATGTTCCCAAAGAATGAAAGACCAAAACCATTCATCCTCCCTATTCCAACAAAAAAAACCACAATCATCAATACATTGGTACAAGTTTTGAAAATCCATCTCCCAATTCCGATGTATTCCATTTCTCAATTTCCTTCCCTCATAAACCTATTCTCTAAAAAATTTCCATATTGTCTTATCACCGATCCATAGAAGGTAATCATGAAGCTCACTTCCATTAGTTCTAATCATTCGTTATTTTATATTATTCAAGCTATTAATATTTGATAAGAGTGAGCCATTCATCCAAACATCATTCCAAAAAGCTATTTTTTTACCATTTACCACTCTTCTTCTCACCCCCATTCTTAAGATTTTTTTGATTCTCAACATGTTATTCCAAATGAATGAGCCATTAGGAAGCTCAATACCATAAAGAAAGCACCTTTGTTCTCCATTTTTGAGGTATTTATCTTTTACAATTTTCAATGAATCTTTATCTCCTTAAAGCAATTATTAGCTAATTTTTGAGACTAGGGCCTTCTTAAAAATATTTAGCTTCCTTAAACCAAGACCTTCATAATGTTTAGGAAGAAAAAATTTATCCCAAACCACAAGAGCAATCTCATAACACTCTTCAACACTTGTCTAGATAAACTTCCTTTAGATCTATTCAATTTTGTCAACTATAAAAGCAGGAATTTTTAGCAATGAAAAGTAGTAGATAGGAATTTTTTGTAAAGAATTATTTAGTAATCAAAGATTACTAGATTGACTTAGAATTTTACCTTTCCACTCGACCAATTTCATTTGAAACCTCTCTTTAATATGATTTAAGTAAGCATTTATTGGGCTCTTAGTGATTAAAGGAAGACCAAGATAGGTGGCGGGAAGAATAGTAGGTTGACACCCCAAAAATTTATAACCTTCTATTTAATCTATTGATACGCATTAAAGAAGGAAATATTATTTTTGTTAATTTATGAATTGAGCGAACACCTTGTCATAATATTTTGAAATATTCTTCCATTGTTTATCTTCAATAATAGAAGAAACACCAATTAGGATAGTATCATCCACAAATTCTTGATGGGGATTAGGAGGTAGAGATGAAGTAGCATTAATCCCCTCTATAATCCTCTTATTTAGCACTTTTTGAATATTACATCCAAGGACTTCAACAAAAATGGTGAAGAGGTAAGGGGAGAGAGGATCACCCTATCTTAAACCTCTACCACAAGAGAAGAAGCCCCTAGGAACACCATTAACTAGAACATAACAGCTAGGGGTGGTAACACAAGCAGTAATAAGTTTGAGAAAATTCTCTTTAAACTCAAATTTCAAAAAAAAAAATCCAAGAGGAAATACCATGACACCCTATCATATGATTTTTAAATATACAACTTAAGGACCATCTCCGATATTTTGTTTGACTCCACTAAGTAGATGATTTAATGAGAAGTAAGAACAACATCAAGAATGTGTCTCCCCTTAACAAAGCATTTTTGGTTGTTAGCTATCATATTATTTAAGACATTTTTCAGCTTGTTGGCTATAATCTTAGAGAGAACCTTATAAAATGTGTTACATAATATTATGGGGTGGAAGTCCTACGTAGTAGAAACATTCTCATTTTTTGGAATAAGGGATATAAAGGTAGAATTGATATTTTTTGTCATCCTACCTAATCTGAAGAAATCCATGGAAACATTGAGGAGGTCAGGTGAAACAAGGCCCTAGAAATCTTGAAAAAAATCCAATGGGAATCCATCTATCCTAGGGGCTTTATAAGCTCCAAAGGAAAAAAAAGAATTCTTCACTTCTTGGAGAGAAACAAGTTTCAACAAATCAATGAGATCCTAATCAGTGACAACTTCAAGGATGACATCAAGCAACTCTTCCAGACCAGAGGTTTGAGAGACATTGTAGTAATGAAAATTAGAGAAGAAAGAAATGGAAACTTAACCTATCTCCTTATCCTATGTAACAATAGTGTCATCTTCTTTCATTAAGCTCCTTATTCTATTTCTTCCATGATGCTTCATAGTAGACTAATGAAAGAACTCTGTGTTTCTATCTCCTTCCTTTAACCATTGCAACCTAGACTATTGTTTCCAAAAAATGTCCTCATCTATATTTAATTCCATCCAATGTAAGTGGAGGTCCCTTTCCTCTTAATAAATATTAACACCTTTATCACCTCCTTTCATTATATCCTAATTTTTTTTAAGACGTTAAAAAAGGGTCGACCTTTTTTGTGAAATAAATTTCCAAAAGAATTTTTTTTCCAACCCTTGACCTTTTCTTTTCTCCATCTTAATCTTTTGAGTTAGGAAATACATTGGAGTTCCATTGCAAGGGGAATTCCACCAGTGTTCAATTAAACCACAAAACTCAAGGTGAAATTTCTACATGATCTCATATCTAAAAGGAAAGTGACCTTTAAAAGCATAATCATCCCAATATAATAGAAGGGCATTGTGATCAGAACATGACATAGGAAGGATTGAAAGGGATAGCTTAGCCAAAATATCCCAATTGCTAGAAATCATAAAATAGTCCAACTTAACCTGAATTAGATGATCTCCTTGTCTTATATTTGACCAAGTAAAATGGTACCCCACCAAGTCAATATCTATTAAATCAGCAAAGCAAATGGAATCTATGAAGTCAGACATACTATCACTGTAATCCTCCAGACCCTCGAGTTTATCAGAAGGAAATAGTGGGGAGTTAAAATATCTACCTAGCATCCAATAAAAAAAAATCCACTAAACAACCTCAAATCTAGAGAATCCCATATCCTAGCATGAGCACCAAAAAAATTGGGAGTATAAACATTTGTTAAATTCCATTTATGGTATGTAATTAGATCTTCCATGACCACTATAAGACTATTTTTGCATGAGAAGCATTTAGTCCCCTTAAATCTAACAAGATTCCATAAGCTAGCAATTCCTCCAAAAGCACCATTAGCATCAGAAATAGAATAATTAGTAGTAGGAAAAACATTTTTAATCATCTTATCAAAGGTCCCTTCTTTCATCTTGGTCTCTTGAATTATAAAAATTTCTACTTTATTTTCCATTAGAAAGTCTTAAGAAAATGTTGTTTAAAAGGACTATCCATCCCACTAATATTCCACGACAAGATCTTCAGTAGGCAGACAAATCAAAGAAGCTTCTAGCTATCTCTTCTTATTGTTGGCCCCTAAAAGGCCATCCAAAGTCTTTTTTTTCCTGACAGCAACATCCCTTGCTATCTCTCGATCCCTTTTATCTCTTGATGAAGGATGACCCTGCTTGTTTTCCATTCCCACATCAAGTGTTTTCTTCTTTTTCTATTTTCCATTTACTTGTGTCCATTCTTATTCTAGGGACTCCTTCAATAGAAACTTATGATTATTTTTAGAAGAAGCATTCCCAAAACCTAGAATTTCTATTAATTCTAACCAATATTTCCTTTCATTCTTGAGACTCACTCCAATATTTATTTGAGTAGGGGTCTCAATCTCTTCCACTACCTCCTTAAGATTAAATTCACCTTCTTCCTTTTCTTCTAGTAGAACTTTATTCTAATTGAAAAGATCTACTTGGACCTCTTTTGGCTTCACATCCAAACTACTTTTGACAGGATGGACTTCTCTTTTAACTTGTTCTTTTTTCTCCTAAGACAACTCAGCTAAATCAACCTTTTTAACATTGGATTGATCCTCTTTAGGAGAATTAGCAATCCCATTTGAAAATAAAGCTTTAACCTTTTCCCCAATGTCAGTTTCTTTCATTCTATCTCCAAAGCCATCCACAAGGATCTCCTTATATGTCCCATTCCCTTTGTCAGCCTCCTACAATGCTTTTAATAACTAAGCCTTTACAGCCATGATTCAGAGATTGGAAATCTAACCTGAATAGCCATTTTAACCATCATGAAGGTGCATTTAAATTGTGAACCCAGGGACATGAACTTGAAATGGGTCAGCATAGTATGTGCACTAGGAACTTCAAAGTAGTCATCTTCATTCTACATCTAAGAAAGATTCAATAATGAAAGTAAATTGCATGGAAAGGAACAAAGTAAATGTTGAACATCACTCAATAATTAAACTAAGTTGAACATGCATGATAGGAATGAAAATCTAAACAACAAAAAAGAAACTACTATATTTGTTTTGCCTATAGGAATAGTCACAGAATGGAATTCTAGTGGCTACAAGAACAGTCAATGCCAGATTCTTGACTAAGTACTAAACAAAAACTAATAACAAATCTAACTAAAATAAAAAGATGGATTACTCACCAGGTAGGCCCCCTTGGATGAGTATCCTCTAAAACTAATGTAAACTCAAATTCTCAACTTAGAAATCCATCTTATTCATTGGGAAATGCAAATACAAAAGAGTAGCATGTCTAGAAATGCTATTTTATTATCAGATACAACATCAATAACTAAACAAATCAATAACCTTCTAAAGAAGGAAGATCCGAACTTTATTTATGCTATTAACTAAACAAGGCAGTCAACTCCCACTAACTGAGAGGATGCCATTTAGGGAAAATAGAGAAAAAAATGGAAGGGCAATTACGCACACAGGGAATCTGATCAGACATGCATGTCCAAATGTAGACTCAATGCTACAGTAACATCCACAACTACTCAACATCATGAAAGATCAATATAAGGTGGTTACATGTGGCTGACATGGGGAATCTTCACCGTCATCCTTCAGTTGACCTTCAAATGATTCCCCTACATGACTAGCTGGCAGCTACATTTCTCAATTTAGTATCCTCAAGTATGTCTACATGGCAATATTAGTACGCATAATAATTGCACATCTATAACCACCTTAAAGAAGATTCATTAACCACATGCAAAATTAATATAGATAGTCCACATGATAGTCTAATGTCATTAAAATTGGTAGAAATGGAATTAAATCCAATGTTTATGGTTTGAGGGAAACACTATAGAAATATCAACATTTAATATCAAATTCCATATCAACTTCAACAAATAAACTATATATTCTACCCAAATTTGGACCAAAAACTAGGCTCATCACTCCCCCTAACTTAACGTTTTGTTGGTCCTCTAGTAGGGGAAGAACTATTTTTCTGCCTGGTCAAAGATCTGAAATTTGCAACTAATAACTATCCAATATCAATGTTTGTTGAGCACGAGTCAGGGTCCTAGTAGAATCCTCCCAATCTATCAACTCTTTTCCATCTTTGTTTTTCTTCACCAATGTCATAGCGGTAGAATCTAAAATTTTGAACAGGCCACAAGAGGATAGGTGGCTAAAAAGTCAAGGGAAGTCACTCTCGGCCCTTTGCTCTCCCAAGTTGAATGTACCTTTCAATCCTCTTTATTGTTGCATGATAGTTTTTGATGGAATGACGTTCAACCTATTTCAACTCATCAGTTAAAGTTTTTCATCTCTATGATAGATATCCTTTCATGGTGTCCTCTTTTGTTGTCATCTTTACCTCATATTCACTATAATTTGCCTCAATCCAAGGCATAATTTTGTTACCATAACTAGGCATGAAAAACATTCTATTCCATTCTGTATAAATATCCTTGGGGTTTCTCGATTCTACTCTAATGGCCAAAGGGATATTGGATTCCCTCTTCCCATAAGCATTATATTGCTCTCCCCAACTAATCTCATTTTGCACCCAACACATGAATGCTCTCAGTTGTATATCTCCAACATATAGTAATAGGTTCTAGTCTTTGTCTTGAGTTACAAAAATATTATGTAAATAAAACTCACATTACAAATTCTTCATTTCAGGGGAGGCAATCCTATAAGCATTGAAAAATTCATTGGGAATCTCAATTAAGGGATTCAAACCTGAGATATGTCTTGACAACTTAAAAGAGAGATATTTTCCTTCAGGTGCAGAGCATAAACTCTTGGAGTGGTTCTACATTCTAAAATTTGTGGCATCAAGGTTGCAATGTTGCCCACCCTCTCCTTTAGAGAGGAAATTTCCTCATTCTTTTCTTCAATAATTTTGTCCCTTTCTTGAATTTCCTTTTTCAATCTTTTCTTTTCCTTTTTCCAGTCTTGCTCTCACCTTTGTATCTCTTTCCATAAATTCAAAATTGCTATATGCACTAAAAAATCAGGAGGATTATGAATCCCTACCAGGATTTTTGTCAATGGTTTCACCCCATATAGTACTATTTGCATAGATTTGGGCTATCCTACTAGCTTAGGCTACAAAGGTACAATTTATTCTCCCATTTCTTGTTGCATGGCCTCTTGTTCTGGTTCTTGTAGTTGTTGCAGAAACTCCTAATCTAATACTTGGTCTTGCTGCAGGAACTCTAGATTTTCTTCATGCTCTCGAGTTTCAACTTCCTCTGCAAGGACAACAAGATTCACTAGGTTCACTTTTGTTGCCTCTTCGAATACATCATTTTCTTTGTAATTTTCTTGCCCCATTGGGGGTTTTGTGCTCTTATGTGACGTCCTTCCACACATAGGGTTTTCCCATGAAGGTATATCAATAGCTAGTTTTGATTTCTTAAGAGGGCTCTCACATTTTCCTTTGGTTGCAGGATGAATAGTGTCAACCTTTCTCTTCTTAGGACCTGTCACCTCTCTTTACATAGGCTATGTTTTGGCTTTTCCTTTTCCTCCCCCTGCCTCCTTCTTTTGTGCCTTACTTTTCACTAGGGTTTCAAGTGGAACATCATCATCAAAATCTAATGGAGAACTTTCTTTTTCAGAGTGCCCTATTTCAAAGGAACTAATGTCTATGGTCCCTTTTGCTATAGGAGGGTTCATACTAGATCCAGCACCAAAGGTTGAAGCACCAGGGGTGGCTTCACCCATGCTTAATTTCTTGCTAGACCTACATGGTTGAGGTAAAGCCCTAGATTGTATATGCTCAGGTCTAAATTGATTAACATTTATGAATTCCTCCCGGGTCATCTTAGGTGCTACATCATGCAAATATTTTTCAACCAAGAATTTAATGAGGCAATGGTGTAAGACAGAGTTATCCCTACCTTTTTGAGTTTCATCCACCATGATGGAGATAAGGTTGTATAAGATGTTAGGCATAGTCATCCTTCTCTTGTGCCTCATGTGACTCAAAAGTTTGAAATGTACTAAATGTAGGTTTGGCAATCAACCTTCACAAGTGATGTACCTGATAATGTGGACGGTTGCCTACTTCCATGGCTACTCGGGTAGAGAGGTTCTTTTGGCACCCTGCTTGTCTATACTGATTAGAGGGTCACCATTTATTGTGAATATGGCCCTTGCTAACCTAGCATCTCTAGAAAAAGGTTCATGCTCGCCGTCAGCAGGTAACCCTGTAACTTCTGCAATTCTTTTCTCAGTTGCCACAACCTCCAGTCCTTTTACTATGGCTTTTCCCTCTAAAAATATTCGGGTTAACTCTAGTGCAATGCCTTCATCAAAACCATCCAGCTTTAGAAAGTAGTCCAACCAGCCATAGTTCCTATCATGAACCGAGGGTTCATTTCAAATTATTCTTCCTCCCATTTTTTGCAACCAACTATCACTCTGCAAATTTCCTTTCTTGTAATTCCTGTCTAAAAACAAATTCCTTTCTGCAACACTTGTTAGCTGAATTATCTTGCACCAATGTCAACTGAATTTCCGTTCTCTATTTTTTTACCTTTTTCAATTCAATATTATGATGGGGTGATAATGGTAAATAAGGGGTAATAGAAAGGATTTATGATGAAAAGAAATGGCGACGGAAATTTAGTATCACACCACAGATGTGAGTCATCTTTCACTTCAAATTTTAAATCGGCTCAACTATATTTTATCACATAGACAAGTCATGGACTAACATGTGGGCAATGTACCTACATCTTTCCTTTCCCCCCTCCAACCTAAATTTGGACATGTGTCCACACATGCAAGATGGCAGTAGTGATTTGATAGGAAGGTATGAAAATTATGTGAACATCCATACTAATCGTACAATGATTAAATGAATGCACTAAAAAGATAATTAAGAGAGAAATTAATGCACACATACCTGAATTTGTGGAGGATACATTGCAAAGATCATGGAGAAATTAAGGTTCACCTTTTTAGGAAATAAATTGAGCAATCAATAATGATGAAGTGGGATGATGTGAGGTGGAATGAAGTGATGGAAGAGAGAGAAAGGTGGTAACAGATGGGCGGATGGGCAGATGGGTGAAGAAGTGGACTTCTACAAAATTAGAAGTCTTTATTATGACAAGTACATACCTAAATTACCTTAATTATCCAGAAGGAGTGACACTAGGTCCACTGCCTTCGACTGCAAGAAGCTTGGTAGTTGCAGGTTGGATGAATTGCTACAAGAACTCTTCTTTGGAAGTTGGCTTGTGATAAAATCTGAGATGATGACCATTGACAAGTAACTTGAATCTAGCAGGGTCAATGGTGGTGAGTTGAACAACTCCATTGGGAAAGACCTCAGTAACTTCATATGGTCCTAGCCACCTTGTCTGCAATTTTCCTACATTTTCCTGATATCGTGAGTCATAAAGAAATTCCCATTCACTTGGCTTAAATTTCTTCTCTTTGATAAATTTTTCATGCCATTTGATTATTTGATTATGCATGACTTCAATGTGGTGCAAGGTTGTCTTCCTCATCTCATCTAAAGCACTCAACTGCATGATTCTTTCTTTTTATGCCTCAAAAATATTCATCCCTAAGTTTACTACAGTTCTAAGAGTTTTGTGCTTGAATTCAATTGGCATCATATTTGTCTTTCCATACAGTAGCTCAAATGGAGTGAAGCCTGTAGTAGTTTTCTAGGTGGTTTTGTAGGCCCAAACTGCTTCTGATAATCTATTTGCCTAATCCTTTATGTGAATAACCACTATTTTGGTTAGAATGGATTCAATTTCTCTGTTGGTCACCTTAACTTGTTCATTGGCCTGAGGGTGATAAGGAGTAGACTTTTTGTGCCTTATTTTATATTCATTGACTAATGTTGTAACAAGTGTTGAGGTAAACTTATCTCCTTGATCAATTATTATTTCTCTTGGGACTCCATATCATTGAAAATTTCTTCATAAAAAAATTATGCAACCTTGTTATCTCTTGCATGCTTCATGGCCTTGACTTCTACCCATTTAGTTACATAATCAGTGCATACCAAGATATAAGACTTACCATTTGATGGGGGGTGAATAGGTCCCACAAAATCCAATCCCCACTTGTCAAAGGGAGTGACTACTACTAGGGGGTAGAGTTCCATCTCATCTGATTTGGTTGGTCGGCCCATTCTTTGGAACCTATCACATTTCCTTGTATATCTTCCTGCATCCTTGTGCAGTGTAGGCCAATAGTATCTTGTTTTCAAAATCTTCAATGTTGTCCTTTTGGCTATAAAATTACCTCCACAGGGTTCATCATGACATGCATGAAAAATGTCATATATCTCATCTTACCTCACACATCTTCTCATAACATGATCTGGTCCAGTATAAAACAAGCACCCAACAATCCATGTAAAAGGAAAAGATTTTTCAATAAGTACTCTTCTCTCTTTTGGAGAGAAGTGGGGAGGAACTCTCACTATCACAAGGTAATTAGCTATGTCAACATACCAAGGTGTGCGCACACTAATGGAGAATAGATTCTCATCAAGAAAGGAGTCATCTATGGCTTGATTGTCTTCTGATATGGTCAGTCTTGAAAGAAAATCTGCAACAACATTTTTCATCCCTGGTTTGTCCACAATGGTTATGTCAAACTCCTACATCAGCAATAACCATCTGGCTAACCTTCTTGAGATCAGGGGTTTATTCATGAGATATCTAATGGCTACATGATTGGTGTGCACAAATATTTGATAGCCTATTATGTAGTGCCTGAATTTGTTTAGGGCGTAGATCACTACCAGCATTTCTTTTTTTGTTACTATATAATTGAATTCAACTCCTTGTAAGTTTTTTCTAACAAAATAAATGGAATTTTCAATGGATCCTTCGTTCTATCCTAAGATTGCTCCTATAGCATAGTTTGATGCATCAGTATGTATGTGAGAATGAATTTACCAATTAGGTCCCTTAAGTACAGGAGCATGAGTCAAAGCTGCCTTCAAGTCATAAATTCTTTGACACAATATTTGGTCCATTGGAATTCAACATCTTTAGTCAAGAGAGTCGGCAAGGGTGCTTCTATTTTACTAAAGTCTTTGATGAAATTCTTGTAATATCCTACATGTCCCAAGAAACTCCTAACATCCTTTTGTTTAGCAGGTGTAGTTAGATTCTCCAATGCTTCATCAAAATCAGCACCATAGGTGGTAAAGTCATCCATATAGATTTTCATGTAGTCAAGAGAAATGTCTTAAAATATGTTGATGACTGCTCTCTGAAAAGTTACAAGTGTGTTGCATAAACCAAAGGGAAGTACAAAATAGGAATATGTCCCCCATGGACATATGAAGGTTGTTTTTTCCTGGTCCTCAGGTGTAATTTGGATATGATTATATCCACTGAATCCGTCGAGGAAAGAGAAGTATTTCTTTCCTACAAGTGAGTCCAGTACTTGATCTACAAAAGGCAAGGGAAAATGGTCTTTCTTAGTAGCAGCATTGAGTTCAATGTAATCAACACAGACTTTCCATTTTCCTCCCTTCTTGAGTACAATCACCAATGGAGACACCCGCTGGTTGTTTGAAATGGGATAGATAAAGCCTGCATCTAGCAACTTTTGCAACTTTGTTTTGACAATTTCTCTCAATGCAAGGTTGATTATTCTTTGTGGCTTCCTAACTGGTTGAAAATCATATTTGATATATATCCAATGGGTGTGAAGCTTGGGATCCAGGCCTTTCATATCATGAAAATCCCATGCAAATGCATTTTGGTGGGCCTTCAGCAAATTTGCTAATGACAATTGTTGTTTTTCTCCCAATTTGTTGTTAATATTCAAATATTTTCCTTCAGACACCTGTACTTGTGTAGTTAACTCTATCATAGTTTTTTCATTAATACATGGTACCTTAAGTTCGTATGGAAGCATTGTGTGGAACATACCTATTGCTGCAGGAAGATCAGGTAGAGAAAATATAAGTGTCTTCATGGGATCAACAGAATTAGATGCATGAGAGGGTGGAACCTCATTTATCTCACAATGGTTCTGAATTATATTAGATAACACTTCATCTTCATCTTGAAGCTGCAGGAAAGGGCTTCTACCTAACATCATAAGTTGTACCACAAAGTTAACTTCCTCGGCCTCTTCACCTACATGTGGCCATACAAGATTATCCTCACCATGGGATGGCTGAGCAGGAGGATAAAGAACAAGATTTTTGGTGTTCCTACCATCAAAAATGGTCATGTCACCTGACTGAAATCCAATATAAGTGTTTTTTGTTGCTAACCATGGCCTTCCAAGGATAATAGGATACCTGCCTAGTGTAGGTTTAGGAGAAAGAATCATGAATTCGATTGGATACACCCAAGAATCTAAAATCATCACAAGGTCCTCTACTATGCCATCAAGCTTAACAGTGGAACGATCAACAAGCTGCGGGATAGTAGGAGTGGATCTCATACTTACAATGTTTAGTTGTTGTAGTATGTCTTTATTCATCACATTTATTATTGCACCCAAGTCAATCAAAGAATTATTTGTGTATCCCATTTATAATAACTTCAACCATAGGACTACCTAGATCATTGTACTTGGGGATAGTTACTTTTCCAATCATGATGTCAGCCAACTATCCCACTACATGAATTGTAGTTAGGTCTTTATTTTTCCTTCCCGGCTTCTTGAGGCAGGCTTCTTTGATTGATTTTCCATATATAGTAACATGTTTTATGGCTTGGAATAGGGGTATCTAGACACATATATGCTTCAGCTGGTCTAGAATGTCAAAAGTGGTGTCCTCCTTGTCTTTCTTTTGTTTGGCAACTTCAATCTCTAGGGGAATTGTGGTTCTTGTGTTGTCTTCTTGGCTGGAACTAGCTCAAGATTTTTAGGTGCACCAAGCTGAATGGGAGCATCCAGAGGTTCTTCTTCCATAGGAAGATCAGTGATGATGGGTGTGGAAGGAGTTGGCAAAGTAGTTCTTTAATGCAAACGTATGTTACTTAAACTCAAAGCATATGCAAGAAATTGATTTGGATCAGTAGAGTACACAGGTTGTTGTGGTTTATTATTTGGGTTAGGTGTGGGTTGAGTTGGTAACTGAGTGGGTTTAGGTGCAATTGAGCTGGGATTAGTAGGGGGAGGCATGATAGTAAGTTTTTGGGGTTGAGAAGGTGGTTGCATGTAACTGGTTGTCTAGTTTGGCCATTGTTGTCCACCTCTCCATTGGGATGTTTGTTGCCAGTTTCCTACAGGTGGTTGCCAAGGTCCTTGAAAATGCTGCCAATTCCCCTAAGGTTTATGCCACTAAGGTGAAGAATTTTGATAATTGAGCCAAGCATTTGGAGGGTTACCCCAAGACTGTGGTGCATATCCTCCATAGTTGGATGGATATGGGGGCTACCATTGGTTACCACATGAATAGAAATTAAAATATGGCCTGGTAAAAGATAGTGGATTTGGTGGAATACCTTGTCTTAGAGCCCATGGTGTTTTCTGTGCAACAAAGTAGACTTGATCTTCCTCAGTCTGAATTGGTTTGAACTCAGGTGGAATTTTCTTGTTGTCAATGTTAGCTACCATCTTGCATATGTGGTCCTTCTTCCTTTTTCTACAATGAGGGCAATATTTTATCAGCATTGCCTCTGCCTCCTCATGTTTCTTCTTGGCCTAGAGTGTATCCAGCTGAGTAGCTAGATTGTTTATGATATCTTACTTGAAATTTTCCAATAAGTGAGTAATATCCATCCTTGAAACTTCACTGGTAGATGACTTACCCATAGAGGATTGGTAAGCTCTCCCTTTATTTGAGTCTACCCTAGAATACTTTTGGCATATCTTCTTGATATCCTCCCAAGGAACTTGAGTGATATCTTCTCCTTCCATCAGGTCCAAGGCATCAGTGAAGCTTTCATTAATTCCTCTCAAGAAAAGAAACTTTTGTGAGTCTTCATTAAGTGTATGGTGTGGATATTTCTGCAAACAAAATAGAAACCTTGAAATGAAATCCTCTAGTCTTTCATATTCCTTTTACTGCATTCTGAAAATGTCATCTCCTCTCATATCACTGCCCCCACAATACTCTTTGTATTTCTCAAGGAACTTTGTCTTCATCTCCTCCCAAGTCTCCATAGCATCTCTACCAAGGCTCATAAACCATTCAATGCAGCTTCTTTCAAAGTGGTAGGAAATGGCTTAAGCTTGTGGGAATTAGTGGTATAGTCATAACTTCTATAGAGTATATCAAACTCAAACAAGAATGTATCAGGATCTTCAATGACAAGTCCATAGAACTTATGAAGGATTGAAGTAGGGATATTTTTGAGGTTGTCTACTTCATTCTATTGAGCAACATGAAAAGGAAAATTTGGTTGGTTCTGCCTATTAGGCCTATTTCCATTTGCATCAACCATGCCTGCTTGATGAAGTTCTAAAGTAAAGGGTTCTTCAACTAGATTTTGATCTTCAAGGGAAAATTTAGAATTTTTTATTTAGGAAATGTATCAACAAAGGGATGTGGCTCTTCTTCTTCTTCATTTATGGGCAAATTCAGAAGCTCTACTAGCTAAAATGGTTTTGGATTATTAGGAAGGAATCTCCTATAAGCATATCTTCTTCTTCTATGCATGCGGTATCACTCAACGAAAACCAACTCACACAAAGAATTGGTGAAAGAATAGTGGATCATAACTTCTAAATACTAAGAGAAAACTCCAAAAATACTACAGTAGAAAGAAAACTAGCAATGAATCCAAAGGACTCCCTAGTTTGACACCATCCTCAGCAATGGCGCCAAAAATGTCGACCTCCTACAATGATTTTAATAACTAAGCCTTTGTAGTCATGATTCATAGATTGGACATCTAAAATGAATAGCCATTTTAACCATCATGAAGGTTCATTTAAATTGTCAACCCAAGGATGTGAACTTGAAATGGGTCAACACAGTATGTGCAATAGGAACTTCAAAGTAGTCATCTTCATTCTATAGCTAAGAAAGATCCAATACTAAAAGTAAATTGCATGGAAAGGAACAAATTAAATGTTGAACATCACTCAACAATTAAACTAAGTTGAACATGCATGACGGGAATGAAAATATGAACAAGAAATAGGAAACTACTCTATCTACTTTAGCTACAAGAACAATCGTAGAATGAAATTCTAGTGGTTGTAGGAACAATCAGTGCCAGATTCTTGACTAAGTACTAAGCATAAACTAATAACTAATCTAACTAAACTAAAGGATGGATTACTCACCAAGTGGGACCCCTTGGATGAGTATCCTCTAAAGCTAATGTAAACTCAAATTTTCAACTCAGAACTTCGTCTTATTCATTGGAAAATGAAAATACAAAAGAGTAGCATGTCTGGAAATGCTAGTATATTATCAAATACAACATCAATAACTCAACAACTCGGTAACCTTCTAAAGAAGGAAGATTCGAACCTTATTTATGCTATCAACTAAACAAGGTAGTCAACTCCCACTAACTGAGACGACTCCATTTAGGAAAACAGAGAAAAGAATGGAAGGGTGGTTACACACGCAGGGAATCTTGTCAAACATGCATGTCCAAACATAGACTCAATGTTGCAATAATTCCCATAGTTGCTCAACATCATGAAAGATCAATATAAGGCAGTTACATGCGGCTGACATGGGGAATCTTTGTCGTCATCCTTTAGTTGAACTTTAAATGATTCCCCTGCATGACTAGCTAGCGGCTTCATTTCTCAATTTAGTATCCTCAAGTATGTCTACATGGAAATGTTAGTACACATAATAATTGAACTTGTATAACCTCCTTAAAGAACATTCATTAACCACATGCAAAATTAATATAGATAGTCCACATAATAGGCTAATGTCATTAAAACTAGTAGAAATGGAATTAAATCCAATGTCCATGGTTTAAGGGAAACTCTATAGAAATATCAACATTTAATATCAAATTCCATATCAACTTCAGAAAAAAAATATAGATTCTACCCAAATTTGGACCAAAAAACTAGGCTCATCACCTTTCTTTGGATGGCTCAATGTTTTGTACCTTAACCAATTGAGAAACCCCCATAGATTCAACACCTGAAGTAGAAAAGGAAATGACATCGGAATTAACTTTAGTAGCTGGATCCACACTAGAGAGAACACTATTTTGATCCTTTCCCAGTAGGGAATCCACCTTAGATTCAACACAAAAAGTAGAAAAGAAAACATCAAAACTAGCTTTAATAACCAATGGTTTTTTTTTCTATCCAAAATGACATTAGAATTTATGGAAGGATGAATCTTTCATGCATCACACAAATGATGAAATTATCTACAGTTTTGGAAAATTACATTAGCATTCTCATATTCGATAGGTTACACCCATCTCCCATATTTCAATTTTAAGGCAATACTGGTAGGTAAAACTGAGTTAGCTGCCACATTCACATAGGTCCTTGCAAAGATCAACCTAAATTTTTCCTTGGTGACCTTTTCAACCATCAATATGGTTCCAAAGAAATTGGAAATTCCATTAAATACCCTATAGTCCAAAAACTCTAGAGGAAGACTAGGAAAGTGAATCCAATTCAAAGAAACAAAACCTAGACCCATTAAAGGATCGAACCCTAGATTCCACTCATAGAGTGAAAGAAAAAATTTAAAACCATTATCATAAGACCAGGGAACCCCTATTAAAACCATGAGAATTTCCTCATGCATAACAAATATAAAAATAAAAATCTCACCAGTCATTACACTAATACTCACACTACCTTTCAACTTCCATTTCAAATCATCCCACTTCCTAACTTGATCTATGTTTTTGTGAAAAGAAAGAAACTTACCCACAAGAGAGAGTTGTAGATCCATAATAGCATCCTCTAGAAGATCATTTAGGATAGAGACTTCTAGCCCTTCCACCAAAAAGGAAACATGTGAAGCAGCAACATGCTTCACTTTGGCTATACTAGGAGAAAAACCACCCACAAGATTATCCACATATGAGGTAGGGTCCTCCTCTAAGAAAATAAATCCAAGTCATAGGTTGGAGAAGAGGGAGATAATTGTAGACCCCTGGTGGAGGAAAGAACAAAAGATTTCCCAAGGATTCTACCAATAGAAATAGCAGATTTCAATGTGGGGGGTCATTGGTACCCCCCACTAGAAAGGCCCATGGACCAAAGTACTTAGAACTGACATAAATTTTGAAAACCAGATTGTGTGCTTCTCATTTACATGTGCATGTTATGGTCCTAAAAAAGTGAATTTTAAAAAGTGACCTTTTTATACATGCCTATTAAAAAATATTTTTTTTCATCTAGGTACTGGAATAAATTACATATTTGGAAACTGGACTCAAAATACTAAATTTTATAAATTAATAAAAAAATTTAAGATTCAATGTGTAAGTGCTTCAAATTTTTTATCTAAGTGTGACAAATTCCAAAAATTAGGAAAAAAAATTCCACTTTTTGAATATTTTGTGAACCCAACTTCTTTTACATGCTCCAAATGGTGAGGACTCTAATAAATTATGTTGTAGCTCAAGTTGACATTAATGGATCTTTGTCAAACCGATTCTTCCTACAAGTTTAAATTAGGTAAGTTTTCCCTCTTGCCCCTTCGTTGTTTGTGATAACCTCAGATTCTATCTTCTACATTCTAAGGGGTTCTAGACTATCACCTAAAGTTAAAGACATAAATCTCCCCAATGGAGATGATCTATTAAACATTCAATTTTCATATGTGTATAGGAGTTAATTTTCACCCCTAATGCAAATTACCATTTTACCTTCCTTCACCATAGAAAACCAAGTCTGAAGGAAAAAATCCACATAAGCTTGCTACCTTCATTCCACTTAGCATCCTTTTTGTGCATCGACGGAGGATTTACTATCGAGGACACGTACGCAATACATAGATGTCTTTGTGGTGCACTAATATCCCTAACAGATTCCCATGTCTAGTGCCTACAGAGGCGTTACATTTCCCATTCGGAGTCGGCTTGTAATGCCCCCTTCGGCCAACCGACCTGAATATGGCCATTTTCTTTACTCTTTCCTTCAAATTCATCATTTTCCTCTTTCATTGGAAGCTTTCATAGACTTTGAGCAGTCTTAGCATTCTACAATCTCTTCACAAGCTTGAAGCAACTTCCTCACCATCTCCTCACACTTTACACTTCATAGCAACAACATCAACACTCCATCACTTCAATAGAGCGAGCATAGAACAAAACACCCTGATAGCAAAGGCTTGAGTTCCTCTCATTTTCTCCCCCAATAGCCTTGAGCACTTTGGGCAGAGGTGGTAAGATTTCACTCCTCTCCTCTATTACTTGGTTGAGTAGCATAACACTATTTTGTAGTGCTTTAGTACTCTTCAATTCATTTCTTGCTTTATCTTCTCTCTATCTATTTGGTTGTTCATGGAGATGGAAACACCAAAACGAGGGTTTGACTAAGGCAAACCCCTATACAACCCCTACAATTTCTCTCTCTCTCTCTCTCTCTCTCTCTCTCTCTCTCTCTCTCTCTCTCTCTCTCTCTCTTCTGTGCAGGTATTGAAGATGTTCTCATGCTGGAAGCTTCATCATTCACATGGTTGTGAGCATCTTCTTCCCTTTTTTCTTCTCCTCCTCTTTATCATCTATTTCACTTCATTCTAGTTCTATCACATTCTGCTACTTTCCCGCATTCTAGTAGTTCTCAGCAATTTGAGTGTAAGTTGTCACTTAACTATTTTCTAAGACATTCTCACTCTCTGGTCTGTACGAGATTCCAATGTGCCTCTGGGACACCAATGCATCGTGTTGTCATCTGTATTTTGTGCTAACATCCTTTGGCCGAGAGCTTGTCAGTTTGTCTAGAAAATCTTTGTGATCTGCTCTTTCAGATTATAAAACTCTCGTTGTTGTCCTTTGAGGTAGTTTAGGGAAGTTCACCCCTTGAGGCTCTTTGAATGAATAGAACTCATGAGTATTGAATCCCCCTTCTCTACAAGATAATATTTCACTTTGTAAACCTTTAAGAAATAAATGTAGATTACCTTATGCAAAAAGTTTGCTGAAGCCTCAGGAGCTAGAATATCTAAGGCAAAATCTATAATGCTTAGTTGGGACAAATACCCCCCAAATTGGTTCAATAAGTTTGAGTTTTAATGGGGAGGACCTAACAAATAATTTAGGTTCCTATACATTATTTTTAATGTTAACCCCTATTTGAAAGATATGTGGGACTAGGTTAAAAGTAAAATTAACAAAAAATATCTGCAATTGGAACAAGCAATATCTTTCCCTGGCTAGAAGGTTGTAGGTGTGTCAAAAAAAATATCTTTTATAACTTGTATTACTCCTCAGTCTGGTTATTTAGTAGCTAACAGATAAATATAATTCAAAAACTATTAGTTAATTCCTCTAGTCTGATGGAAAGGGAAATAAGAAAAAGGCATGTCATTAAATAGGAATGGTGTTGCTTAAGAAAATTGGGAGGATTAGGACTAAAAGACCTTAAAAAATATGGCATTTCCTTGGCTAGAAATTGGATCATTAAAGTCTCAAATGGAAATGAACCTTGGAAGGTTCTGATATTGAACAATATCCACTCATCTATTCTAAAATAAGCAAAGATTTGGAAAAAAATCCCCATAAATTATATTCTATTTGGGAGATTTCTAGTATTTCCAACTACATAAAATGTATTTAAGAGCTTATGGAAAGCCTGAGAGATTATTAGAAGTCAAATTAAGAACTCTGATTTTTATCATACTAGGGGTATTGTATACCATAATAGATTAGTTTGGTAGAACCTATCTAAACAAGACAAACCACTTTCTTTATTGCAAGGATGCTCAACTAAAACATGGAATTTAAAAGGCATTAGATGCTTTAAATATATAATGTGTAATACCTAAATAAAATCATGGGTAGATCTGAATATTGAATTCAAGCTTGCTCCTTCACATTAGAGAACCTTTTATATTCTTAGGGAGGCTTGTAGAAACATTTAGTTCCCTAATTTCATTGTAAAGGATAATGTTACTTGAAAATATCACTTTGGTAGATGGTAATAAGATGGGCCCCTTTTTTTTTTTAAAAAAGTACTCAAAGATATCTATGCATTAGTTACACTCATAGGTGGTTCTAAACAACTAAGAATATTTATTTTAGCCAAAAACTAACTCTATAGACAAAAAAAGTGTTTTTTTCCAATTTATAATTAAACATTGCATTGTTTAAGTCTTAGTATTATGAGAAAGCCTAAGAAACCTTTCCATATATTCTCCCAATTTTTGAAAACCTTACAAGAGTAAAGGGAGTATAAATAAAATTATCTAATTTCTAGGGGCCAATAGGCCAACGAAATCAAAACACCTAATCTTTTTGTACTCACTTGCTTTGTTAATACATTTACAACATTCTTCAAAGTTTTATTTTTTTCTAAAATCACTCTCCCATCCTCTACTATATATTAAAAAAAATTATTCGACCCTAATATGTTTAATCATTGCATGAAATATTGGCTTCTTTGTCAAACATATGACACTCTATCATTTAGCTTTGTCCCCATCATAATAGGAACACAAATTTCCCTACAATCTATCATGTTAAACCTCTCCCAACACTGAGTTCATAATCTTGGTCTAGGCCAACCAAATTTTTTTTACTCTATCTCTTCTAAAATCCAACCCTAATATGTACTTGGCTTCCCCTAAGTCATTCATCTTAAACTATGTTGAAAGGTAAGACTTCAAATCACAAATCAAATATTTCCCATTACCAAAAAATAATATATTATCAACATATAACAAAATAGTGAGATTACAATTTCCATACATCTTATAATAGATTCAATTATTTGATTTGATATCAAAATCCTAAACTTAATATAATCGAATCATACTTTTGGTATCAAATCCTAAGATATTTCTTAAGGCCATACCAATATTTCTTCAACTTACAAATCAAATATTATTTACCTTTCTCAATGTAGTGCTCCAATTGTGCCATAGAAATATATTCCTCCAAATAATCATGAAGGAATGTGTTGTCTTCACATCCATTTTCTTAACCTCAAGATCATACACTTTACCAAGATATAATAGAAATTGAATGTATTTTATATTTTATACTGGGAATAAAATCTCACCATAATTTATTCCCTCAACCTAGGAATAACCCTTAACAATCAATCTCACCTTATACTTTTCAACAGTAGTATCGAACCCTACTTTTATTTTGAACACCTATTTACATTAAATAACCTTTCATCCATTAGGAAAAGGTACTATGTCCCATGTGCTATTTTTCCTTAAATCCTTATCCATGACCACCTTCTAGGACTCTACATCATTCATACTCATAGCCTCCTTTAAATTCCTAAGCTCATCAATGTTAGTAATCAAAGAAAAAATGTGTCTCCAATCAAAGGGAGTATACCTTTTTGGTTGTTGTCTTTTCCAAGTATGTTGTCTTTTCCAAGTAGAACTCCTCAATGAATAAGGTGTAGGTTCTATATCTTCCTCAAAACTCCCTAAACTATCTAGTATCTCTTCCTCTTCAAGTTCTTCTTGGGGTTCTAGTTCAACCTTCTTGATCTTTGAGGTTAGTCGAACCACATATTTCTTGTCATCCTTCTCTAGCTATAATATTACGGAAGAAGTCTTAACTTATCTAAGTATAACACTTCTACTATACATAATTATCTCAGCCACAAGGTCCCAAATATTTCATACTTTCATGCCAACAGCATAACCAATGAAGATACAATTTATATCCTTTTTTCCCAACTTTGATTGCTTCTCCCTTTGAAAATATGCATATGCCTTGTAATCAAAGACTCAAATATGTTTCAATATCTTAGTAATCTTTCTTGACTATGCCTCCATATGTGCCTTATTAACAAGAATTGATTTAGGAGACCTTTTAACTAGGTAACAAGTTGTAGCAACCACTTCTACCCAAAAAAATAAATCAAGCTATCCCCACAAAGCATACTTGTACCTTTCTCCATCAACATCTTATTCATTATTTCTACAACTCTATTCTAAAAATGGGTGATGGATTTGTATTATATATTTCTATCCCATGATTCTTATAGAATATGAAGTGTAGAAAAAAGTAACCCTTTATCACACTTAAATTGGGAATGAATGATTAATGATAAAATGGACTTAATGATTCCTTATTTAGGGCATTGTAAAGTGTGTCTTTACACTTTCACACTAATATATGGATTTATTAATTAATTGAGGTTAATTGAGCTTAATTTTCCCCTTAAATTCAAATCCAAGCCTAATTTATTGCATTTTTCAAAGGATAAAACCTGACACTCTTAAATAATATTACACAAGACTTAATTTTGCAAGGAATGTGTCTGAGGATAGTGACCTAGGACCCATTTTCAACCTAGTGAATGGGTCCTCACTAGGTCCTAGGACCCCCTTTTTGCATATCATTTCACATCCCCCGAAGTGTGTCCTAGTTAAGTATGCTAGGACCCATTCACCCTATGGCAAATGGGTCCTCAGTTAACTTAGAATCCCCCCTTGGAATATTTTTTTGGTGGTATTTTAATGATTTCAAATCCTAGATCTAAGGTTGGCTTGTGTTATTTGAATTTTGGGAATTAATAATAAGTTATCTATAAATACACAGTTATTTCACATAGTTTCATCTAGAAATATAGATTAAGAGAGAGAATCTTCAAGAGATCAAACATTCATATTCAAGATGCAAGCAAGAGTGAAGTTTTGGAGAAACATTATAGTGTTTTTACAGGTCTCCAAGCTCATTTTTTTTTCATAAGATCAAGTGTTATTGAAGAAGTGATGATAGATTCCTATGGAGAATCATGATGGATTCTAGGTTTTGGGAGAAGCACCATGAGATTCAACCAAGCCTAATGAGTTGCTTCCTAAGTGATTCCATCTTTTATGATCATTATATTTTCAACCTAAAGTGAAGTATAATCAATTTTGTGACTTATTAAGGGGATTTGGGATCTCCTAAAGTAGATCATTTGCATTATTCATGTTTCATTCTAGGAACCTATTCTAACACAATTGAATAGGGTTTCTTTGCATCATTAGAGATCTTAATATTAGAAAAACTTAAGGTTAGGATTGCACACACATTTCATGTTTCATATTTTCATTTATCATCAAGGTTTAACTACCAAAGTTGTGGTTTGATTGAGGAAAACCCCCATCCACCAACAAGCTTCAAAATTCATTTTGCGTATTATTAGCAAATCTAGATCTGAAAGTAGAGACTTCAAGTGGTAGGAAGGAATTAAAGATCTAGAACTTGAAGATTAGACTCAGAGTTTTTTGGAAGAGCCTACTAGGACCTATTCACCACCTGGTGAATGAGTCCCTATTAGGGTTTTTGGGGTAGAAGATTTTCATAGTTTACAAGCTTCATTTCCAGATTCAAAGCTTCTTGAACAAGTATACCAAGACCCATTCACCATCTGGAAAATGAGTCCTTGATAAGGTTGCAAAAACAACAAGCTTTGACCAAGTGCATAACATTCCTTATTCTCAGTTTCTCCAAAAATTTACCTATTTTCCTTTTGTTTTGTGATCTATTTTTTCATTGCATCTTGTAGACTTTGGTTTAGAGTTTTTTTTAGTTTTAATTCTTCTCCCCAAAGTGTGATTTGATTCACCACCCCATCCTTACATAAGGAGAAATTTCTAGATCCAAATCTTGACTTGGCTCACCCTTTGGGTTGATAGTTACTTCATGGTTTAAAACTCATTTCGTAAATGAAATAATGGAGGAGAGGGTCCTATACTTTTCCCCCCTTTTCTACATTTCAGAATCTATAAAAAATTTTTGATAAAACTCGTCACCATTATCATTCCTTACAACCTTAATCTTCCTACAAGTTTGATTCTCTAAAATGGCCTTACACTCTTTTAAATGACCCGAGACTTCAATTTACTTCTAAGGAAATATACTCATGTTCTTATACTATGTTAATTAATGAAAGAAATATAATATACACATTTTGAAATCAAAAGGAATATTAACAAGATAAAGTACAATTTGAATGGATTAAATCCAACACCCTAGAAGATTTATTATAACTAGAGTAAAATTAAACATGTTTTTTTTACAATCATTCAACCCCTTAATAAGGCTTTTATTTTTAAAATTCTTTAAACCCTTCTCACCTATGCGTCCCATCCTTCGATGCCATAATATATTTTTCTCTATTGATAACTTAGTCTCCAAGACATGATATCCAATAGGTATCCAAAAAGCACGACCATTAGAAGTATACGCTACACACCTCTTTATTTTAGGTTCCAATTGTGAAGGTGGAGATTGGAGATTATATATATATCTTCACTATAGGAATTGAAGAGCTATTACACTAAACTATGCATGCATCTAGCTAAAATACATTGATAATTTAAACAACCTTAGGAAGAACCATAACTCCTCTAACCATCTTGTACTCTCCAATTTAAAAAATAACTTACACGCACATCATTTAGTTTATTTTAAAAATTAGGTTTTGAATCAAACCAATAATATATAGTACATAATTGACCCCTTCACTTGTTTATCAAGGATTTGAATTGGGACTCTACCATGGGAAAAACACTTCAAATGAGAATCATCTCCAAGGTACTCCTTCCTACCATCATATTATTCATATTTTTTAAACCAACCTTGATTTGAGATCATGTAGAAAGAGTCACTAAATTCTATCAATCATGCACCTTCTAATGCATGAGTAGCCAAGGTAGTGACAAAAGCATCATCTTCATCTTGGGAGGATATCCCAAACTTATCATTAGAATTTTTTTTTCTTCTTATCCTCCTCCCTATAGTATCTTCTTAGATGTCTATTTTTTTTGTAATTCCAACATTATACCTTGAATTTACCAAGAAATTTGGATCTCCCAAAGTATTTAGATCTAGACTTATTTTGGTTTATGTCCTTCTACATTCCTTTCTTATATGTATCTTCCATGAAATACTAGGGCCTCCTTAGCCAGCTTATAACTATTCCTTCTATTTTTTTCAAAAAGCAAAGATGAAACCACTTCAACCATATTAAACTTTATGGTATTGATCCCAACAACTATAAAAAGGTTGTCCAATGAATCTAGTGAAGAACACAATAAAATGCACCCATCATCATCCTCCATTTTCACTCATATAGAGTTCAAATAGGACACTATTATATTTAATGCATTTAAATAATCAAGCATAGACCCACCATCCTCCATCTTGAGAGTATATTTTTTTTTCTAAGGAAAATATTGTTCATTATGGATTTATCCTAATAAATTTCTCCAAGTTTCTTCCAAAGATTTGAAGCAATAGTCTCTTCATACACATTAAAAAACATAAAATTAACCAAACTAGTCTAATAAGACCCTTTTATTTTGTATCCATCTTGTCTCAATCTTCTTGTGATGTAGCTATAGGTTTGGATCCAAATACTACGACCCATAGATCTCAACCTCTAAGTACATCCTTCATTTTGAGCTTCCACAACTCAAAGTTTGTGTCTGAGAACTTTTCCATCTCTATCATTGATGTGATTATCATCTCTTCCTACAATGAGAACAAAATCGTCTCTACGCAAGCTCCCACTCAAATAAAATGAGTATAAAAAACCCTTTATCTAACACCTAAAATATGAGGTGATCAAGATTTACCAAATGAAAGGAAGAAGGGTATACAAAATGATTCCTTAAGTAATATTATAAGGAGAGTGTTGGGAAAACATTATCTTTTAAAATTTATAAAATTTGGAAACATGTTCAAACATAAAATAAAAAATATACCATAACGTAATTGTATGTGTGGAAAACCCTTTTGGAAGAAAAGCTCTACACTCCAAAGTAGTTCAATATATTATTAAGTAAACCATGGTTACAATTTACCCTTGTAGAAAAAGTTTTCACACGAGCATCACCAACCATATATTTGAAGAAATTCTTATAGATTAATAGTATCTATAAAAATCTACACACGACCTCCATCTCGAGCACCTAATATATAGGATATACAAAACCTAAAACCATAAATAGTAATTAGAAACCCATGAGCTAAAACCACCTAGAAAATTGTATCCAAATTATCCCTCAATCAATTATACCTTATAATATATTATAACACGTATTGAAATTTAGTCAACAGATGTAACTCTCCCTAGCTCTTTTATGTGTCCAATATTTTCTTTATATTTCTTCAGCAAACTTCTAGAGACCATAACTTCTAATTCAATGAGTTGATCAAGCCCATTTTTTATATTTAAGTACTTGAAGATGCCTATACATTAGGAACTCATGTAAGTAGTCTCAAACAATTTGAAATTTTATTTTGGCCAAAAACTAACTATGTATCATAGAAATTGATTTTCTTTAATTAATATATAAAAACATACTTTTTGTAATCTTAACATTAGGAGAAAGATTGAGAAACCTTTCCCAAAATTAAAATATTTTAAAAAAATTGCTCTAACTTACAAGTAGGTCTATAAAATCTCTTCTCTAAAAATATCTAATATATTCATTGGATTGCATCCTTAAGGGTGAATCTAGTGGAAAACCTAATATTGTAATAACTTCTTCAAATATGCTCCAAATAATCTCAAAGCTAGATTATGGTAGCTTTATTCTATTTTGAAAACCACTTTAAAATCAAGAAATTATTTTTCAAATTGGGAGAGGTAATTGCTTCTTAATATGACCTCAAGAAAATTAACAATTTGGTTTATCTTTCCTTCTAAATATAAAAATCATGCTCTAATACGAGTTGTACATAATGAAATAAATTACACATGAGAAGAATAAAATATAAATATTTTATAAATATTTGATAATAATTTAGCATGATAGTCCACTTTGAGGGTGCAAACCTACAAATATCTCCAAAAATAATATAATTCATAATATGATGATCATAAACTAGTTCTACTAGCTCCTATATACACCAATTTTTTCTCATGGTTGCCACCTAGGCTAATTTATATACCTAAATATAACACCTAGGAGGACAAGATTAACTAAATAAGGCTAAATTGATTATTACATAGCTTAATTAAGACTTATCATAGCCACGATCCAACTACTTGTATTCCTATGCACAATATAGTATTAAGGGCATAAAAAGCATCAACAATAAATAAGCTAGACATTTAATTATCTATGTTAGCTAATATATTGGAGAAATATTTTAACATATATGATCTTTTAATTTTCAACAATATTAAGGAATGCATTTGGATTGGCTCTAGGAAAATTCATCATCACCAATTCATCGGAAAATTCACTGCCAGCAATTCACCGCCATGAAAAATTCACCACTAGCAATTCACCACAGAGGAAAATTAACATCATTAATATTTTTAATATATAATTCAAAAAAAATAATTTTATTAAAAATATTAATGTGGTTAATTTTCCATTGCGGTGAATTTTACTTGCCAGTGAATTTTTCATGACGATGAATTATTGGTGGTGAATTTTCCTTCAATGAATTGTTGGTGATGAATTTGTCGTATACCATTGAGATCATAATATTAAAGTATTCCTCATAACCTAATCCAACATATAATTATCATAGAAGGTAGAGGAAATTGATGTAGTCATGTAGGAATAATTAGGGTTTAACCTAGTACAAAGATAAAGAGGACCTAAGTGTATTAATAGTTTCTTAAGTAAATAATCCTAAACATAATAGAAAGAAAGAAATAAACATGTGCAATGAGAAGTTGAATATATATATCCTAAAAGATAAGTGTGGAATCGCCAAGCTCACTAAAACATAGGGAAATAAAGAACACTCCACTTCAATGGAATTGTAAGGATAAAACCTTGATGGAATAAACCTTAGATTCTTTAAAAAAGCAGGTAGCGATGGAGGTAAATAGAAATCCAAGTACGTTGAGACAAAAATAAGGCTTACCTAGCTTATCACAATATGTCAACTTTGACCTTTTTAACTAGTTGAGATACTTTGACAAAGAATCATCAACTAGAAAATAATTAGGGGCATGTGATAAATGGATTTTAGATTTCTAGTACATGGGACTAGTTTGCAGCCACAGTTATAATGTTCTTACACACTTTCCTCCCCACTATTGAATTTTACCTTCAAGATATTCAAATCTATTCAAATGTTTTTATACATATGTCTAAGAAATAGTGCTACTAAAAAGTACCTTTATTGGATAGGTATAAATATAGGGAAGACCATTGAATTCCTTGATATTAAAAAAAAATGTTTCCACAATTCAAATCATAGTTTGTTGAGATTTAAAGATTGAAACTGTGTTATTTTTTATATTATTTCAGACCATACTTCATGGTCCATCATTAGAATGAGAAACAACTAGAGAGAAGAATGAAAAATTTATTAACATACATGAATATAAAAAAAGGAAAAGGTTGTTGGGAGGGTAGACGGACACTAATCCCAAAAACAACAGATTCAAGGAAGGGAGAGGCATGAAGAAAATTAGAAAAGAAAAAATTAAAAAAATTGATAATATAAATAAAACTTTAAAAAATGTCAAAGCCTATTGTATGATAATAAAGGGTAATCTTGATGCAATATAAACATATATTATCAAGTTGATACTTAAAAAGATACAAGAATTAATTACGCCGAGAAGTTCCCTACAGTGACATCACAACCACAGCCAACAATCCGTGTACATTCGAAACAAGGACATTTATTTTGACGTTCTGCCGTTACAAGTCAGCCGCTGGCATTGGAAGAGGCAACCACTGGCGTTAAGACGAATATGGACGATGACGTTTAACTGAAGAACGGTTACAATAATATGGACAGCTCAAACAAATAAACCACATTGCAAAGGAAGAGTAGCTGATGAACAGTTACTACAAGATCATGAAATATGAAACGTTTGAGGATACTCGGTTCAGGAAACTTCTTTATGAGTAAAGAATGAATGGGGAACGGAGAAAGAAGGAAAAACTACGCAGCAACCAGGAGAGCTATCACAGGTATGTTTTGATGCCACAAAATGCTGTTATTTTCTATCTCAGTTTTCCTGTTAGCAGAGTCGGCTAGGAATAAAGGAGACTCAGTGCAATCACTTCTTCATTGGATGTCAATAGTTGATATTCTAAACAGTCAGATAAGTCTTAAGCGCAGTCCTTCCATAGTGTAGTCTCCTTGAAAATGCTAAGTAGCTCCATCTTCAATGATTTATCTATGTTTCATCTTACAGCAAACTATAGTCTTCATCTCTCATCTTTTCATATCGCAATAATTCTGTATTGTAATCTATAATATGGAATCCATCGAACGAACGTAGGGTTCCAGGAAACCATCTGCTGGCCGAGACATATTACCTAAATCATCTGGATTAACAAATGATCTGTATCTATCATGGCGTCTGTTGAAGATCTCATGCTGTTCCGGACTAGAATGTTCAAGCTCTGCGTGTATAGTTCCGGCCATTTGATATAGAAACATTTTTATTCTATCGTCTAATGCTTTTTATCGTGCTTCTTGGTCACCGAGTCAGCCGCTGTTTAGTTGAAGATACTGACCTCTTTCATTCGATGTAAGGCCTGTATGGTTGTAACTCGTTTCTACCCTTTGAATTTAGTAGTTTTCAAGCATAATTGCAGTGAATTCTGAGTCAGAATTTTGCAGGAATTATACAATCTGGGTGCCATTAGAATTGCTGCGATTAATGTTCCACCATTAGTATGTCTACCACTAAGGAGAATGCTTGCAAGCCTTGGGAACAAGGGAGCATGTGACGAAGAGATGAACCTGGCTGCGTCTGGATTCAATTCAGGATTAAATGCCATGATTGATGGACTCAAATCTCTGTTTTCTAGGCTTCAAATTGCTTATCTCGATTATAACAATCTGATTTCTCAGTTAACGAATATGGTATTTTACATTCTTACGGTTAATAGCAATCCAAATGTGCTTATGTCTAGAATTTTTACAATATTAACATATGGCTAGAATAATGTCTAATCTTGCAATTCTTTTATTACATGCCAGACTTCAAGGTGATTGCAAAAGGTCGTTGTGGGACGAGTACCTTAGAAGTTGCCTTCCTGTACAACAAATTTAATCCCTTTACATGTCCTGTGCTTCCAAATATCTCTTCTTTGATTCCATCCACTTCACTCAAAAGGCATACGAAATCATTTCTAATGTCTTTTTAACCAGAGATGTTTCTTAACTGTTAGGAAATTGAGGTTTGCAATATAGTTGGGTTTGCCAGTATTTGTATTTTTCTTTTTTTGTTCAACAATGACATAATCTATGGAATTTTCTCTCCATTTTAACATGGTATCCGTGCCTGTGAAATGTGGCCATAACTATGCAAACTCCTGAATGTATATATGTGAGAATTTTTAAGGAATCATAACTCCTGTAAGGTGCAGTTTTTATTGTTTCAATCTAAGAATAATAAGTGGCAGCCTGAGATTGATTTCAAGTGCTTTTGATTCCATATTTTTTCAATTTCAAAATGATGTACTAGGTAGAGTTTGTACAGCAACGCCATCAATGCCAAGAAAAAGTGAAGATGGGAAGCCTATGCAGGTAGGTGTGAGGACAAATTAAAGGTCGATTTTGGTATGCAAATGTAATAAAGTGATTTTATTTAATGGGTCATTGTTACTATATAATTTATTAATAATATAAATTTTAATGAATATTTTTTAATAAATAAAATAACTTAATTTTGAGGATAAAAGTATAAGAATAATTTTTTTAACTGATTGACAATTTCAAATAAAGTTATAAAAATATCTAAGGTTGTTCAAAGATCCAGTTAAATATATTTTATGATGTGCATGTACTTCAAGTGTGATGGGTAGTAACTCTCTATGGATGGGATTTGGACTAGAACCTCTCCAATGGCTATTAGGTTTCACAAATGTGAAAATACTACGAATTTTTAAAATTTTCTAAATGATCTTAATATATGACCACTTGAGTATTTGTAAATTATATAGAATTCAACGAAAAGTCCACTATCATTGATGTTGCCATAAGTTATTAAAGAGCTTGTGATTTGTGAAGGATTAAGTGATTTTGAGCATAACTATTTTAGTGACTATATTAAATACTTTTAGTCACTATGATTTTAATGTTTATATAAAGATTAATATTGGACTTCATTAACTAATTAAAACCTTGTTGAATCTTATTAACTATGGAAGTGAAACATCTCCCTCTCTCTCTCACGCACACACACAAACATCTATATGTATATTTTTGTATCGGTGTTTTTGTGTGTGAATTATAATGTTATTATGGATTTTAAGATGACAACTTACTATTCATTGGATAGTGATAAATAAGTTGTTAGGATTAAGATATCACTTACCTTGCAATTTTATGTCTTTAACATTCATGGAAATTGCCTTTGAACTTGTAGGGTGTAATTAGAATTTAAAGAGTTTGTTCTTATCAAAAATATTAATATTAATATAGTTATTAATAAGTAGGTAGGAATGATGAGGATGGTAAGGGCATTGTCCTTAATGTATTTGATTCAATTGTAAAAAGGTTATCCTCAAGGGTAGTGTATTCTTTTATTAGGAAATTTATATTATTCTATTGTGTTAATATATATAAGATATTTTATTTAAACATGAATCAATTTAACGATCAAACAAAATCAAAGAGATTTGATCAAATAAAATTATCAAAATGAAAGACATTTGAACTAACAAAAAAATCAAAATCAAAGAGATTTGATTAAACAAAAAAATCAAAATCAAAGAGATTTCATGAAATAGAAAAATCAAAACAAAGAGATTTGATGAAACAAAAAAATCAAATCAAAGAGATTTGTTAAAAAAAAAAACCAAAATCAAAGAGATTTGATGAGAAAAAGAAATCAAAGATAAATCATAGAAGATAGAAAACTATTGAGAATAATAAAAAGAGACAAATTGAAGAAATCAATACAATGAGTACAAATAAGTGTGTTGATTAAGATGCTAATTTGGAATAAGAATTGTCCATTAAAATTTTAAAAAGTGTAAATTTTTGGTGTTCTATTAGGCATCAAGAATTCTAGATGACAACAAATGGGTGAATCTAAGGTACTTAAAGATTTAGACTAAAATTTAGAGTTTAATTATGGTCAAGCTTAAGGTTAGGGTTGGTGTGAAATTTTAATTAGGGTAAGCATTAGTGTTAGGGTTAGGATTAGGGTTCAATTGTAACAATACAATGAGTACAAATAAGTGTGTTGATTAAGATGCTAATTTGGAATAAGAATTGTCCATTAAAATTTTAAAAAGTGTAAATTTTTGGTGTTCTATTAGGCATCAAGAATTCTAGATGACAACAAATGGGTGAATCTAAGGTACTTAAAGATTTAGACTAAAATTTAGAGTTTAATTATGGTCAAGCTTAAGGTTAGGGTTGGTGTGAAATTTTAATTAGGGTAAGCATTAGTGTTAGGGTTAGGATTAGGGTTCAATTAGAGTTACAATTTACCTAAAATTAAGGTTACAAATAGTGTCAAGATTAGGATTAGGGTTAGGGTTAGAGATAGAATTATGATTGGATTAGGGTTATGGTTAGGGTTAGGGTTAGGATTAGATTTAAGATTATATAAATATTGTTGTGGTTAAATATAGCGTAAAAATTAAGGTTAAGGTTAGGGTTAGAGATAGAACTAGGATAAGTGTTGGGATTTATGTTAGGAATAGGGTTAAGATCAAGAATAGAGTTATGATTAGTGTTAGGGTTAGAAATAGGGTTACAATTAGTGTTAGGATTAGAGTTAGAGATAAAAATTAGGCATCAGGTTAGGATAATGATTACTGTTATGGTTAGGGTTAGGGATGGGATTAGGATTAGGATTGAGATTAGGGTTAGGTTTAGGGTTAGGGTAAAGGTTAGAGATAATTAGGAATCAAATTAGGATTAGGGTTAGAAATAGAGTTAAGATTAGGTTTGGGTTGGGGTTAGTGTTAGGTTTAGGGTTAGGGATATGGTTAGGATTAGAGATAGGGTCAAGATTAGGGTTAGAGATAAAATTAGGATTAGGGTTAGGGTTTTTTATAGGATTAAGTTTATACTTAGGCTTAGAGATGGGGTTTGTGATAGGATTAGGGTTAAAGATAGGGTTAGAATTAAGGTTAGGGTTAGGGTTAGAGATAGAATTAGGATTATGGTTAGGTTTTTATTATGATTAGGGTTACTTGCTTAGGGTTAAGGTTGTGGCTAGAGAAAATTATGATTAGGGTTAGAATTAGGGTCGAGATTGGTGTTAGGATTAGGGTTAGGATTAGAGATAAGAATAGATTTAGAGATAATGTTAGGATCAGGGTTAAGGTTAGAGATATAATTAGGATTAGAGTTGGGGTTTGTGTTAGGATTACGGTTAATCTTAGTGTTAGGGTTAAAGATAGGGTTAGAGTTAATGAATATAAGTTAATTACTTAAATTAATGTTATGGTTAGAGTTAGGATTAGGGTTAGGATTAGAGTTAGGGTTAGAGATGGGGTTAGGGTTAGGGTTAGGATTAGAGATAACATCATGACTACAATTAGGGTTATGATTAGAGATAGAATTGAGATTAGGGTTAGGGTTAGAGATAGTGTTATGATTAGGGTTAGGGTTGGAGATGAAATTAGGATTAGAGTTAGCATTTGTATTAGGATTAGGGTTAAGCTTAGGGTTAGGGTTAGAGATATGTTAAAATTAAGGTTAGGGTTAGGGTTAGGGTTAGAATTAGGGTTAGGACTATAGATGGTGTTAGGATTAGGATTATAGTTATGCTTAGGGAACTAGAGATAGAATTAGGATATGTGTTCATATTTATGTAAACCATAGTTTAACCCTAATGTTATTTGAATGTTAACCATAGTTTAACCCTAACACTAACTCAAAGACTTCCCCTAATTCAACCCTAACCCTAACTCAAAGGTTTTTCTCTAATTGAACCCTATTTTAACCTTTACCCCAACCCTAATTAAACTTGAGCCTCAACCCTAATAAAAGTTTGAACCTAACCATGTTTGAACCCTAACCATAACTTATATTAAACTTTTATATTAAATATACTAAAATATTATTATTTATCTAATAATATAATAAAATATTATTGTATAATTATATATTAATTCATGTTACGTGTTGCGCCATGAATGCTACTAGCTTATCTATCTTAATACATTAATCTATATATTATATGCCGAGAGATATCATTATCAAGGCATATTTTTTAAATTCAAAAAAACAAAAAAACAAAAAAATACACCTTAAAAATGATATCTCTCGGCATATAATATATAGACTAATATATTAAGATAGATAAGCTAGTATTATATCATATGAAAAAATTGATTAGTCCTTGTTAATATTTTAATTATGTCTTTATTTTTCCACCTTACTATGTTTTCTTCATATTTCATTTTTTGGTTACTATTTATTCAACTTTGTTAGTTTCACTATTTGTTATTCAATATTTATTTATTTTTTAAATATTAACATATAATATAACATTACGAAATAGATTATGGTTATCCATAGTCTATTCTATAACATTAACATAAATATATTATTATCTTTTATTTTATTATAAATATGTTTTATTATCATTTTTATAATTATTTCTAACATGTTATTTTTTCTATATAATATATGTTATTATTCTCGCAATTTTTTTTAATATCAACTTGATGATATAATAATAATTTATGTTTATCTTATATCAACATTAATCTTTATTATTCTACAATAAGCTTTGACATTTTAAATTTTTATTTATATTATCAAGTATTTCTATTTCTTTTCTTTTCTAATTTTATTCTTGCTTCTCCCTTCCTTGAACCTGTTGTTTTTGGGATTAGTGTCCTCCTAGCCTCCCAACACCCTCTTCCTTTTTTATATCCAAGTCTTCTAATATATTTTATTCTTCTCTCTAGTTTTTTCTCATCCTAATCATGGATCATGGAGTATGATTTGAAATGTTGAAATAAAAAATAGCACACAATTTCAATCTAAAAATCTCAACAAGTTATTCCTTGATATTATTCAGACATTTTCCAAATGTAATAAGATTACAGACCCATAAGCTAAAGAATGTAATAAGCTATTTCAACTAAAATTGAGTAAAATGGGATTGATCTAAAAATAATAATGAATAACTTGAAAAATGCAAATGAAATTTGGTCCCTTTCAATGATCTAAAAAGACCTAATTTTTTAAAAAAATATAATTCATAGACACACAACATGAGACATTTGACACACAAGCCAATGGGTAATAATCACATTCCTTAAAATTTAGTTCAAGAAAGTGGGAGATTTGAATTTCAAATTAAGACTAGACCAAGAGCATGGTTCTATCCAAGATACAAACTACATGGAAAGCCTAATCTAGGGAGACAAAAACCTTAGTAAATTGTGTAGACTTGATATGAAGTGATGGAATAAGCATATCATAGTGATGGGTTGAAAATTAAGATCAACTACTATACCAAAAGAAACAAATTGAGTGCTAAAACTATATATTTATAATATCCACACAAAATGACATAAAAGTAAACGTTAAGGGTACAAAGCATGGAATTTTATCCTCAACAATATCCTAGAAACTTATTTACAACAATATATTAGAAACACCTTTACAATAATATATTAGAAACACTTCTACAAGAATATCCTAGAACACTTTAATATTGTAAAATTCTTATGATTTCCAATTTATTAATAAAATATTTAACACAGTGACAATTTTACTTTTTACCCTTCGATAAGAAAAAATATTAAAAATTAAAAATTAAAAGATTGTGGTATTAAAAATGTAAAAATAAAGAGGTAATAAAATTTATAAGAAAAAATATTATTATTTAGAATTTTTACTCATGATTAATCTAAAATAAATTTAATTAGTTTATTCATCATATTATGATCTACAAAATATTAATTTTTATATAATTTAATTATTTTCATTGAAATTAGCTATATAATCTAATTATTTTCATTAATTTATTTTTTAAAGGGATGATTTGATTTGCAATTGATATTTATCTATTATTAAAAGAAGAGGCTTTCAAACAAGACAAACAACGTGAAATTTACCGGTGAGTAATTTGAAATAGCAACAATAAAGTTTGAACGATGTGATGTGTATATTTTATTTATCACTGTGTGTATACACAGGTAAAAGGAAATATATTAAATTTCAAAGCTCGTTTATAGCATCAGGGGATGTAGCTCATATGGTAGAGCGCTCGCTTCGCATGCGAGAGGCACGGGGTTCGATTCCCCGCATCTCCATACATCCTAAGTTTAGATTTTTCTCGCACTTTTAGAATAATAATTATATTAAATAAATCATAAGTTTAAATTAATAATTATATTAATAATCATAGTTAAAAATATGTACAATGAGAAAAAAATGACTAAGCAAATCGTTGCAACGTTTAGGTTTTTTATGAAAGAAATTCATTTTAACATCTTTTTTCAATGATAGGGATAGAGACTGGAAATCAAACTAAACAAATCGTTGTAATGTTCACAATTTTTTTAAATTTAGGTTTTTTATGAAAGAAATTCATTTTAACATAAGTGTTTCTAATAGTGATATCAATATTTTTAGTATAATAAAAAAATAAGTTTTATGCATTGTTGGATTTTGTTATTATTATGAAGCATGGTCCTCTACTAGCTGATATCAAGTGTTTCTAATGGCAGTGTCAATATGTCTAGTATGGTCATTTTGAGTGGCTTTGAGTTCAAAGATCACCTTAAACTCCTTGTATCTGACTCACCAACTAGTAGTTAGCTTTAAAATTTGAGTGATTAAAGACAATAAGACAATCTTCTTTTAAAAGATGATTGATTGTAACTTGTTTAATTGATTCAAAAATACCATTCATAGAAGTATCAAGTCCCAATAGAACAACTTTCCTGCCATGGGGGTGACCAAAAGTGGCTAGGAAATCCCTAAAGATGGCATGTCAATGGGAATGAGCAAATCTATAGTCCCATAAGAGGTGTTTAACATGCTCAAGGTGAGTGTAGCATGAGCATGAGTGAGACTACAATTTAAGAAACCTAACTCTCTCACCAAGTGGGGGAATTTAAAACATAAAAGCTTCCATGCAAAGATTTGGGAGTTGGCATTAGCTTTGGAATGCCACAAACAAGAGCTCAACTTAGACTAGAAGATATTGCTAAAATCGCAATACCATTTGGCATTACTATATAGGACAAGGAGCAACACATGAAGAAGTTAAAGATGTTTTTATAGCAGAAAGAAGTGTCTATAGAAAATCCAATGCTAATCTTTGAGGATGTTGCAAGGGATAAAGAAAGTTGGATACTAAACTTCGGAGAAGAAAGAGACGTTATGAATGTTAGGACTAATGCGTTGTACACTTTTGCAAGTCTTGGTAACAATGTTGAGGTATTATTGTGATTTTCGGATTCTAAAAAGAAATGCAATAATCTAATATTCTATGTACAAATAATTCCCTTGAGGACCCATAAATTATTCCCAACACTTGGCATGAAGTTGAGATTGTTGAAAACGATGAGTTGGAGTCAAAAGTGGTGCTCATGTCAAGTGAAGGTAGTCTCTTGAAAAATAGGAGCCCGTCATGGATGAGCTAGATTCTCTAGCTAATGTTGGGCTTCTCATGTAAAGTGTCACACTTGGATTGGGATATAATTTCAATGCTCGTGTTGTTGGTGTAAATAGGTGTTTTACCTAACTAGTTGATTAGTGGGTCCTATTTACATGTTGAGTTTACTTAGGTCCTAGGAGGGAATCTTTCTAGAACTTGTTAGTTGCCATTAGATCTTATCTTATCTTTTGACTTTTAATACTTGTGTCCTAAGCCATTTAATATAAGTTAGCTCATGATATAGGATTAAGACACTTGTCATGATCTTGTCTAATCCTATGTCTCACCTTGGCTATATAACTAGGTGGTCTCATATGTAAATTATAACATTGATATCAATCATATCATCATAATCTATCATTTTCATCCTTTGATTGAATAACATTATTCTCTCATATTTGATCTCCCTTGTGCTTTCATGAAGTTCCTATATCTTGGGTAGCTATAATCTTCATCCAAATCTTGCATGGTGTAGATTGTAACGCCCCGTTACGCAACCCTAGAGGAAGTTGCAAACAACTACTTAAACAAGCTATTTTTTTTTTGTTTAAGTACAATTATTAAGTTCACAACTAATGCCAACAACCTCTAAGGTTACAAGACAGAGGTTATATAGAACCTCGACAAAAAACATGAATTAAACCATGTCAACTAATTAATTAATAAATAAAGCACATGCATTCCAAATAAGATAATTGCATCATCACAAGAGATAACTTTCAATTCAATTTATCCAGATTAAATAATAAGATTACAACACTCATTCCCTAAATGAGGCAAGATCAATAATCATAATTACAGTTACAACTTCCACCTCGCTAACAACTGAGGGGTAAAATAATACAAGATCAACTGAAATGCAATAAAGCAAGAGCTAAAACTGAATCCAACGAGCTCTCCAACTGGAAGTCTCGTCCACACGAACATGAAGAAAGAACCCAATGGATTTAGGTGCACGCCACCCAACCAAGTGGAACCCAAAGGCCCACCCCTTGTGCTAGGAGATAGTAACCAGGAATCCTAGTCAAGACCATCTACCTCTAGACACAGGCTAAAACATAACTGAACCAAATTGAAACAACCATTCTCAAGTACAACACAAGCACAACTCAGATACCATGCAAGTACAACACAAGTACAACACTACATGGTCACACTACTTCCAGAAATAAAGCATATCAGGTATATTATGAGAACCATGCACACATAATCAAACACCAACCATGGTCACATCAGGTATGTTACGGAAACCATACCCACAATAAACAAGTACCAACTATGGTCACACAAAGTGCCATCACACAGCACATCATGAGTTACCCACTGCGGATCGTCAAGATGGTGGCCTCAACCGATCCTCGGCCCTCATACATACTAATGCAAAATCAAATACCAACTGTTGTCCTAAATAGACTGTCATCGCACAGCTCGTCATGCATTACCCACTGCGGATCGTCAGGAAGGATGGTGGCCCCAAACCAATCACTGGACCTCATACTTACTAATGCGGAGTCAAATACCTTTCATACAGACAAGATAGATGACCTTGCCATCCCATGGCCTTCTCACTCATCCCAAGTCTAAACAAGCCCTTGCACCTATGAGTGAGGCCTACTTAACTTGGTTAATGAGAAGTTAGTCCTAATCTTCTAAGTATTGTTTTAGTTATCACTTGATTAAACCACTTTCGAAGGTTACCCAATCTTACCTCTTTCGGGCTCTGGCCCCTACGGAAGCCACTCTTCTACTTGACAACACACATACCTACCAAACATCAAAGGTACAAAGTGCAACAAACAAGATACCATGACCTCTCCTTTTTAGGAGGCAACAAACCACCTAACAAGGTCACTCCTTACAAGGAGACATGGATCCCATAATCCACTCCTTTCTCAGGAGACACAAGACGTCCCCATTCATAGAAATCGGGTTATTAACTGCATATGCACCAAGCACTACCCACGGGGTACAAAACAGGTTGACAAACACAAAACGACAACCCACAGAACTGAAATCCAATCTGGAAGACTTACGAATAAAACACCCTTTAATCCATTACCCAAACAAGAGCACAAAGGGAATATTCACTGAAGGCACATGATTTAAACTACCTTTGGATATTCTAAATCCATTCCTCATTACATTATGTAATTCATTACCTCGATAAAACTGAATTAAGAATTCATCTTTTCAGATAAGGGAGAAATTAACACTAATATTTAATTCCCTAATTGCTCTTAATAAAATAGGCATTCTCAACTATAACTCAGAACATTTCGTTTTAAAATAAATAACCGTTTTTCCTTACAACTAAATCATTATAAAATAAATCAATTAATTTCATTATTTAACACATTAATCACAATTCCAACATTTTTCCTTTTCAAATCTATTGTTTAAAAATAACAACAGTAATTTGACTATAAGCCCAATATTTCAAATTTCTCAATTATATTTAAATCAAATCAATAATTGACCTTTACTCTTAAATTTAAATTTCACAACCTCATTTAAATCAAACATCACTTAAAATAATATTTTAATATATGGATATATTTAGAGAAATATATATACATATATCAAAATTTAAAAAAACAACAAAATAAATAATTTTATAATACTATATCAATATAATATAAAATATTAATATATATATTAACATTTTAATACTATATTAATATAATATATTTATCTTTTAAATTTATTTTTATTTTATTTAAACTACCCACCTCGGGCCGCGCGTGCGCCCTAATCCTTATGGGCGGCTGGATTTTTCCGTCAGCCGCGGATTTCTTTACAGTGGGCGCCGGTGGTTTGAGGGGCAGAGGCAGCTGAAACCAGGGTGGCGGCGGTGGTTATGCACAGCGCACGGGTGGCGCTGGTAGTGCCGGCCACCCACCGTGGTGGCGCGACCTGCACAGTCCGTGCAGGCCACAGGGAGGGGAAGGTGGGGAGTGCGTTGGGCGCGACTCCCTCCACCCACCTCCCATGGGGCACGGTGGGGGTTGAGCCCCCAGCGACCCCCACTAAAACAATTTTTTTTTCAAATAATTTTTTTAAAGAACGAAAATCCCTGCGGATTTTCAATCCGCATTTCAAGGGATAAACAAAAAATATATTTTATTTCATAATAAAATAATTTGACAGCATCAACCCCAACCCAAAAGAATTATTAAAATATATATAAATATATATATTTTTTCAAAATACATTTGCAGATCTAATTGAAGAACAAATTGAAAAAAACAATTTTCCAACCAAGAACACATTTCATTTTCCTTTCTTGAGAAAATCCAAATAGAGAAGAACAAAGGTTTGATTTTCCAAAACAATTCAACATGAGGTTTTCAACATAGATCGGGCTTTTAAATTTTCCCACATGATTTTCATCATCAAAATATAAATGAATACACATTTTTCTTCAAAACAATCAAATTTACAAAGAAGGAACCTGGTTTTTTCTTGAGTTGAGAAGATCCAAAATGGTGCTCAGCTCCCAACCTTGCTTCCCACTTCCACTCCACAAATTTTCACAACTTAAATCCAAAATCCACCAAATCCAACAGTTCTTCCTCTTTCCATTTCCAACTTTTCCAAAAATTTCATAATCCAAAATTGAGAAGAAAATTTTAAACATAAGGATAAAACCCTAAAAATTCAACAACCAGCCTAATAAATTCTCCAAAACAGAAAAATGCAAAATATCTCAATTTCTTCAATTTTTGAATTGAAACTGTCAAATTTGACTTTTAAATCATTTTTCTTATTTTTTTATTTCAACAATATAACAATAACTTCAACATAAATAAATTAAATTCTTTCAACATCATAAATTTAATTAATTAATAAATAGATTTAATCAACGATTAAATTATTTATTAATTAAATTAAATTAATAATAAAATAAATTACATTTCAACATAATTCCCAGATCAAATTAATCAACAACTAAAATGCATTAAGCCATTTAATTACCCTTTTTCTAACTTGCAATTAAATAACAAAGAGAGGGGACAATATTCAAAACAACACAATCCGACAAACACCTGACGACATACAATGACTAGGGTGATGACTTGGCATGGAAACCTAGCTACTATCTCCCAATCGAATACTCTTGGGTATTGAACACGCTCTCATCTGTGAAGCCAGGTGGAGTTGATGTCTTGTACTTGTCAACCTGCAAATCAAGTAAACAACAACATATAGTATAAACAACATAAAATACACACCGTGAAGAGGAAATCACAAGATCGCAGGACACTCACAACTGAGTGATGCGATACCGTCCCCTTCACCAATACACTGCAACTAACTGACAAATCTAACATACTATTATAATCCAAAGCATAACATCATTAATTCGAATATACATGATGCTAATCCAAAACGTGGAATAAAGATAACATCTGAATACAGTATCATCACATCAAAATACATCACCAAAACATGATAAAGATAGAGATCAAATAGTAACCGAGTACCATAGTCAAGGTACTAACAGAAAGCACACAAACAAGGCATCTAAATAACCAGAAACACATCAAAGCAACATACCCACACAAGGACACACTATCCAACCAGAAGGCAAAACAGAGGGGTATTACATAGATTATTCTATACCAACTCTTACACATGTTTGCATGTTGATTATTGCAATTTAATTTAGATCCACCCATGGTTTTGTATACAACTTGGTGGTTTTGCTAAGGCAAAATTCTATAAATTGAATTCTTAGGTGAGTAGTTTGATACACATATTTAGAGAGTGTTAAGGTACTAGTTATTTACTCCAAAGTTGAAGAGGTTGTTATAAAATCAAATTGATGGGTCTTCTCATTGTATTTAATATCTTGTTCCAAGATAAATATATTAAAAGATCTCTATTTGGTGTTGGATTTTTTCAAGTAAGGGTTTTCCAAGTTTATCTATTATTAAACTCTTTGTGTGGATTTTTTTTCTATTGATGCTATAAACATCATTTTCAATTTGGTATATTTATTATATTTTATTAACTAGGGCCAAAGATGATCTTTATAATTTTATGTAAAGGTTATATAGTCCCATAGGTCACTAAAATTGCAAATACCACTAAAAAAGAGGTAGTGCACATGGCAATGAAGATATATATGTAGAGAAAGAGAGAATCAAGGATTTATTTTCATTTTAGATTAATTTTATCCACCAAATGAAAGAAGAAAAAAATTGATCCCATTTGTAAGAGAGAAATATTTATAATTTAAAACTTAGATACAAGGAAATCTTCTTTCAAAATATGATTGATTATAAGTTGTCTAAATGATTCAAAACTAACATAAATTTACACCCTCTTACAAGTTCTCATAAAAAAATCCATATAAAATAGGAGATGCTCTTACATGTGTCATAGACCATCAATAACCTATGTAAAGATTCTCTTATAGTAGCATAAGTGATTCTCATGTCAAAAATGATCTCCCCTACTTTCAACCCTTATAGTTGTCATAGAATTTTTCATAACATCCTTAAAAATAGGTTTTCCATGTTAGACCATTAAATGAGAATCTTTCAACAACTAATAGCTTAATTTTTAAGGCACAAACATGCAGCAAAAGTGTCAACTCAAAATCTCACACCTCTTTCGATGGAGCACAAACATTTAATATTATAAATGTGAAATTATCATGAGAAATTATAAAATAATAATAAATAAATAACTTAGGAATTGCCAAGGTTGAGATACCTTAATTCCCATCATTCTCCCAATTTTTAAATACCTTGTAAGAGCTAGAGGAATCACACCATCATGGAATCAACTAGGCACAAGAAACAAGGCATGTGGCCTCACTACACCAAATGATTTTTTTGTGCTCATAGGTTTGGTAATATAATCTGCAACATTCACTTGAGTGTCAATTTTCTTTAGCTCAATTTGTTTATTAGTAATCATTTCTTGAAAAATGGTAATGAACATCCACATGCTTAGTTTGAGCATGATACATAGGATTCTTGGATAAATGAATAACACTCTAGCTATCACAACCAATTTGAATTGTCTTGCAATCAAAACTAATACCTACACATAATCTTTGTAACTATATTGTCTCCTTAGAAACATTGATAGCAGCCATATACTCTACTTCACTAGTGGATAAAGCAATTGTATGTTACCTCTCACTAATCCAACTTATAGCTCTTCCAAACAAAGTAAACACATACCCACTAGTGGACGTTCGACCATCCAAGTCAGCTATCCAATTTGCATCAACAAAACCTTGTATGTCCAATGTCTTATCCGCATTGTTAATACCAAAATAAACCAAACAATAATCAAAAGTACCACATAAATATTATAACACCATCTTTGCATAATTTTAATGCTCTCTACCAAAATTAGACATAAACCTACTTAAACTCCCACTACTTGGGTAATATCTGATTTAGTGCAAACCATTGCATACATCAAAATTTCTACAACACTAGCATATGGAACATAAGACATATCCTCAAAATAATCTTTATATTTAGGACACATATCTAAAGTAATCTTAGTTCCAATTGGTAAAGAAATTATAACTATTTTTGTAATGCCCCGCCACACAACCCTAGAGGAAGTTTCAATTCACTATAAAAGCATACAATTTTTTTTTTTATTAAAGTGAATTAAACATACATGTTCACCTACAATTGACAACATCCTCTAAGGCTACGTAACCAATATTACTTAAACCCACACATACATCAACACATAACCATAGCATACGCACGATGACATTATGAAATAAGTATTTAAACAACATAAAGATATAACATAATATAATGAGATAAACATCAAGATATAAATTCATTAACTTAATCAAATGGTTACATCTCTCATTCCCAAAATGAGGCAATAGTACAAATGTGTTACAATTACATATATCCACCTCGTAAACATAAGAGGGGTATAATAACATATTACAAATTGAAATATTACAATGCTTGAATTAAAACAAGATCTACAAGTTGTCCAACTGGATGTCTCACCACTGAGTACTGAAGATAGAAGGGGGACCCAATGGTGTATGGTGCATGTTCCACCCAACCAAGTGGTACCCGAATGCCCACCCCCCATACTAGGAGATAGTAACAATGTAACATGGACAAATTCTACAACCTCTAACCATAGGCTGACTCATACTGACACATACTAACTCAACTAAATACATGTACAATAAAATTCCAACTCTAACATGGTCACATTGCTTCCAGACATATAATTTGATCAAGTATGATAAGAAATCCATACACATAAAACAAATACCAATGTTGTCCTAGACAGAGTGTCATCGCACAAATCGTCATGAGATCTCCTCTGGGAATCTTCATAGGCTCCAATAATCTTGGTGACCTCAACCGAATCTCGGCCCTCATACTCACTCATGCGGAATCGACTACCTCTCATAAGGACAAGATAGTTGACCTTGCCTTTCCAGGCCTTCCCACTCATCCCAAGTCTAAACGAGCCCTTGTGTTTATGAGTGAGGCTAAATTATCTTGATTAGTGTGTAATACTTCCTAATCTTCTAAGTACATTAATTTAGTTATCACTTGATTAAACTACCTCTGAAGGTTATCTAGTTTACCTCTTTGGGATCTGGTGCCTAACAGAAGCCACTCTTCTACTTGACAACACACATACAAAACTAATCACCAAGGGAATCCCAAGTGCATACAAGCTAGAAAATACAACCACTCCAACTCTAGGAAGCAACACAAAATGAAACTCACTCCAAACACTTGGGGGCAACAAAAAACATAACCCACTCCTTCGAAAGGAGGCACAAAACATCCCTGTTTGTGGAGATCGGGTAAATCACTGACAAGGCACCATGCACTACCCAAGGGAAATACAAATGGTTGACATCACATTTCAACAACCCCCATCCTCTAGGATCCTCTGGAAGACTTACAAATTAAAAACTCAATTAACCCTTTTCCCCAATCATGAACACAAGGGAAATAATTACTACAAGCAATGGCAAGGAAATAATCTATTTTTGGATATATTTAAATCCATTTTCCTTTCTAATACATTTCACAGTAAATAAACCAATTGCCTTAACAAAATAATTAATTACAACAATTAAATTGCCACTTACAATAAAATCAAATTTTCAAATAAATTTTTAAAAGCAACATAATTCCTTCTATTAACATTTCCTTCCATTTCCAATTTAACACAAAATATGATAATTTTTGAAATAAAAACTATTTTAATTTTCAACATATATATTTAATATATATTCATAAAATATACATACATAATTATATTTTATTATATAATTATGTATATATATTTATGATATATATTCATTAAATATATATCTATAAATAACTGATGTTTAATCAAATCACATAAACCCATATAAAAAAATATATTTATAAACATATACACATTATATATATATACATACATATATACATAATGTATATATGTTTAAATTTTATACCATACGAAAATTATGAACGCAATTAAAAATTCATAATTTCCGAAATGGAAATTAATCACACGAATTTTACCACCGTAATTTTTGTTTTATTAAAAAAATAATAAAAAAATAAATAATAAACACTAGTATGGGCGCCGGACTGTACCCATGTACAGTCGGCCAACCTAATGCATTGGGCACCAGTCTGTACATTTCCCTTGGGTAGTGCATGGTGCCTTGTCAGTGATTTACCTGGTTTCCAGGAACGGGGATGTTTTGTGCCTCCTTTGGAAGGAGTGGGTTATGTGTTTTGTTGCCTCCAAGTGTTTGGAGTGAGTTTCATTCTATGTTGCCTCCTAGAGTTGGAGTGGTTGTATTTTCTAGATTGTATTGGGATTCCCTTGGTGATTAGATTTGTATGTGTGTTGTCAAGTAGAAGAGTGGCTTCTATTAGGCACCAGAGCCCAAAGAGGTAAACTAGATAACCTTCAGAGGTAGTTTAATCAAGTGATAACTAAATTAATGTACTTAGAAAATTAGGAAGTATTACACACTAATCAAGATAATTTAGCCTCACTCATAGACACAAGGGCTTGTTTAGACTTGGGATGAGTGGGAAGGCCTAGAAAGGCAAGGTCAACTATCTTGTCCTTGCGAGAGGTAGTCCATTCCGCATGAGTGAGTATGAGGGTCAGGATTCGGTTGAGGTCACCAGGATTACCGGAGCCTATAAAGATTCCAAAAGGAGATCTCATGACGAGCTGTGCGATGACACTCTATCTAGGACAACATTGGTATTTGTTTTATCTGTATGGATTTCTTATCATACTTGATCAAATTATATGTCTGGAAGCAATGTGACCATGTTAGAGTTGGACTTTTATTGTACATGTGTTTAGTTGAGTTAGTATGTGTCAATATGAGTCAGCCTGTGGTTAGAGGTTGTAGAATTTGTCCATGTTACATTGTTACTATCTCCTAGCATGGGGGGTGGGCCTTCGAGTACCACTTGGTTGGGTGGAACATGCACCATACACTTTTGGGTCCCCCTTCTATCTTTAGTACTCGGTGGCGAGACATCTAGTTGGATAGCTCACAGATCTTGTTTTAATTCAAGCATTGTATTATTTCAATTTGTAATATGTTATTATACCCCTCTTATGTTTATGAGGTGGATATATGTAATTGTAACACATTTGTACTATTGCCCCATTTTGGGAATGACAGATGTAACCATTTGATTAAGTTAATGAATTTATATCTTGATGTTTATCTCATTATGTTATGTTGTATCTTTATGTTGTTTAAATACTTAATTCATAATGTCATCGTGCATATGCTATGGTTATATGTTGATGTATGTGTGGGTTTAAGTAATAATGGTTACATAGCCTTAGAGGATGTTGTCAATTGTAGGTGAACGTGTATGTTTAATACACTTTAATAATAAAAAAATTATGCTTTTATAGTGAATTGAAACTTCCTCTAGGGTTGCGTGGCGGGGCATTACAATTTTACAATCATGTTTTCTAAATATGTGTAAAATAGTGATCACATACTTACCTTATGATAGCCAAAGATTTTTATTACCTTGATCTCGTATTATTTCCATTCCCAATATTTACCTTGTTTCCCCTAGAACCTTCATCTCAAATGCACTTGAAAGTTGAGCTTTCAACTCATTAATCATACCTTTTGTGTTACTAAAAAACAACATATCATCCACATACAAGACAACAATTAGTAATTAATCATCTATCTTATGTAAACATAGTGATCCACTTTGCTTCTATCAAATCCCAATTTCAACACAAAGGAGTCAAATTTTTGATACCACATTTGGGGTGATTGTTTTAAACCATAAAGATATCATTTCAACCTGAAAACCAAGTGTTCTTTCTCTTTTACCTCAAATCCTTTTGGTTGTTACATATAAATTTCCTTTTTCAGAGCTCTATGCAAAAAAAGAAATCTTAACATCCATTTGCTCAATTTTAAAATTATAGGGAGCACCTATGGATAGCAAAAATCTAATAAAAGATAATTTAGCAACAGGAGATAAAATTTCACCAAAATCAACTCCCTCTCTTTAAGAGTAGCCCTTAGTTACCAGTCTAGCTTTGTACTTCTTTAATGAACCATCTACTCCAAAAAAATTTAAACCCACTTACAACCAATGGATTTCCTTCTTGTGGGAAAACAAACAAGATTCCAGGCATCACACACATCTAAAGCCATCATCTCCTCCTGTATGGCTAGTTACCAAGATTCACTATCATCTACAAGAATAGCTTCCATGCAGGATCTAGGCTCATTTTTAGTACTCAATAAAGTAAATACACAACAAAAAATTGGTTGAATATACTTGTCAATTGGATTCCATTATCCATTGGATCTTCTCAATGGTAGAGTAATAGATTATTCTTCAAGTTTTTCAGTATGCCCAACTTATTAGATCTCAAAATACAATCTTCCTCTTCAAAACAATCACTTGAACTCTCGTGTTATTCTCCATCCTCAAATCCATTATTATATTCTTCCTAATGTGTCTCTTCTTGCTACAAATCAAAATGCACTCTCTTTTTCCTTTCCTTCTCTTCTGGTTGTATAGGATCAAAAGCTCTAATTTCCCTAAAAATAACATCTTTAGATTTTAGATTTTTTAATTCAAGACTCCCATGTGCAACAAGACTGCTAAAAACATTGCTGAAATCTCCATATTTTCTCTGGCTCTATGAGAAGCCTTTAGAAATTCTGACCCAATCACCTGCTTGGTTTCCCAAAGAATGAGTGGATGGGTCGAATTCATTAGACCTTGTAGCCGCTTGTCAGTTATTTCCCCTTTGAAGGTCTGTTGCTACTTCTCCATGTCCAATGCAAGCGGAATTTCCATTTTATCCCTCATCCATAACTCGCTTTTTTATATTTTTCTACCACTTCATTTTTTTCAAATGCAATGTGATAGATTGCTACTTACTCCACCTTTTGTTGACGAGGGGCTTGATTTATCATAATTCATTTCCACCATTCGGATCCTTTGAAGCATGCTTGGCTTCTACCACCCTGGTAATGGTACACATTCACATTATTTCTAGATAATCTGGCCTCCAACCCATCTTTCTCAAACCTCAGGAATTGTTTATTTTGTAGATGTTTTGATCTTTCACTAATGGCCCTTTTCTTGTCGAGAGGGATTCATGTATTTTTCTTTTATTGTTGAGGGATTTCTTTCATCGTCAATGCTAAATCCGGTACCAGATATTTTTCCACTATCAACCGATGATTTTTCCTACTTGGCAGTTTCAGATGCCTTTTTTTCCAACTCATCTGCTTTCTCATTTCCTAATAATAATTGGATTTTTACAAAAGGCTGTAAATTCCTTAAACTTAGTGAAAAATTCATATTTATTTTTCATAAATTAAATCCATATAAATATGGATACATCATCAATGAAGGCAATAAAATAATGGCATTTTCGAATAGAATCATTATCCACTGGACCAAACACATCCATATGAAAAATTTATAATTTATATTTTGGTTTACTACTTCCTAAATGAAAAGATAATTTGTTCTATTTTCCAAACACACAATTCTCACAAAAATCAAAGTGCCATCAGAGTAAGATAAACCATCCAACAAATTTTTATACATTATAGTTTTTAAAACAATTTTGCTTAGGTGGCCCAATCTACAGTGCCACAACATATATGTATTTTCATAGTTTTCAGTCACATAAGTGGACTTCCAAACACTAGTGGCATCAAGCTTAAATAGATTTCCCATTTGAGTTCCCATTGCTACCACCAAGCTTCCTCTCACCAATCTGCAATCATGCTTATTAAATGTTAAATTTTATGATTTTTCATGATAATTTCATTTATATTATTAAATATTTGGGCTTCTTTAAGAGGGGCTTGAGATTTTGAGTTGACACTTTTGCCACATGTTGGTTCCTTGAAAATAAGTTATTAATTATCAAAATATTCCCATTTATTTGTCTAACATGAAAAAGCTATTTTTAAGGATGTTGTGACATATTCTATGACAATTATAAGCTCTAAAAGTAGGGGAGATCATTTTGGACATGAGAATTAGTTATGAAACTCATAAGAGAATATTTACATCTTATTGATGGTATATGATGCATGTAAAAGCATCTCCTATTAAATATAGGTATTTTTATGACAATATGTAAGAGGTTGTAAAGTCACGTAAGAGACCATGTATCACATGTAACAGTCGTATGAATTTTTACCTTGATATTTTGGAACCTTTTTTTGACTCATGCTAATATTTTATGGTGGTATTTTGAGTCCCCATGAATCTATATATTGAGGAATTGAGATTAACACATTATGAGATATTTTACAGGTACAGAAAATTTGTTGGATTGCATGCAAGATTGAGAAAAATTTATGTATTATAATCTCTTTGAAGAAAAATAAAGATTTTCTCTCTTTTCTTGGTGGAGTTTTTTATGCAAAATATTTTTCTCCACATAAATCATTGTATTATGTGTATGGCTCTTGAGTTTTTTAATTTCTTTGGTGTTAAATCATTTCTCCATTGATATTCTATAGTTTAGTTTATATATTTGCAAGCTAAATTAGATTTCCATATTGTAGTGGATGCCTTCATTTTTAGCATTTCGTTTAGAGCCTAGCCAACTTTGTCTATTGGGTGGAAGTGTGAAGTTTTTTTGTGTTGTAGTGGGAGTTCTATTTTGTAGATTTGTGTTTGTAAGAATCATGGATATTCCATCTCAATTAGACATTGAGAAGTTTAATGTATCTAACTATGAGTCATGGAAGCTAAAAATAGAGGATATCCTTGAAGAAAAAGATCAATAAGTGACTACAACAAAAGAAAAGAAACCTGATGCAATCAAATAAGATGATTGGGAAAAGAAGGACAAAAAGGCATTAGGTATTATTCGATTATGTCTTGCAGATTTTTTCCTCCTCCATGTGTTTGAAGAAAATATTGCATTTCTTTTGTAGAAATAGTTAGGTGAGATTTATCAATCCACTAGTCTTGTGAGCAAATTGTATTTGAAAATAATAAAAAATCCCTTAAAATGAAGAAAGGTGAATTCATTACAAAGAATTTAAATTCATTTAATTTGATTATAGATGTTAAACTTGAGGAATATATATCAAATAAATTATACTTCTTTGTTCTTTACCTACTTTAAGGGAAAATTTCATTCTTTCTATCACTACTAACCTCAAATATCCCAAGATGCATGCACTTTTTACAAATATGATGTCATAGGAAATGAGGAAGAAGGTTGTGGATAGCTTGGTGGATTCTCTCAATGTTAGGGGTAGGCCTAAAGAAAGAGGGGAAAAGGAGATCAAGGGCCTAAGGACATGTCTAAAGGTCATTATAAGGCTCCTAGAAAGAAGAATAGAGTAAAGTGTTGGAATTGTGAGAAAAGAGGACATCTAAAGAAGGGGTACATAAACAAAAATAAAAAATAGGATTTTTCCATAGAAAAGTCCTTTGATGTAGGCGATGAAGTTTTATTTTCTATTTGTAATGTCATTTCTAATGAATATTGGTTGGCTGACTCAAGATTCTTGTATCACATGAATCCTCATAAGGAGTGGTTTTCCACATATGAGAAATATGATGGAGGTAACTATTGGTACATGTTTTTCATTGTTCCAAAAGATCAATATGTTAATGCCCGATACAAACATTAAAGCTAAATAGATCCACAGGAGGCAGTTAGTCCATGTCTCAAATCCGAAGGGAGACATTAACAATTAGTCCAATAATCCCCCATCAACATCACTCGAAGGGATTCAAACCCATGACCACAGGTCTTATACCATTTGTTGGTGCACATTTGTCATTGCACCAAAATATCTACTTGTTAACACCTGATACAAACATCGAAGATAAATGGATCCACTAGAGGAGGTTAGCCCATGTCTTGAATCCGAAGGGAAATGCTAGCAATTAGTCCAATAGTAATGTCTACCTTCGGGACAAAACTTTTTTATAATCTTAAAATTGCACCCCTTGCAATTTCACATACATGTTTGCATCCACTTTAGTGTCCACTCCCTTAGCATCTTGTGTAGGCTCATGTTAGCCCTTGCATCAACATTTTTCACCTCTGAAGATGCTCGAACACCCCTTTTTAAGTAGCTACCCTTGTGTGTCTACTTTGCATCAAACCTTGTGCTTTTCCCATTCGTGTTGTTTTTTAGCATGAAGTGTTCGAACACTAGCGCACCATGCAGACGTCCTACAATGTTTCAATGTTCAAACAACTGCCTTTAAGCATGTTTTCCATTTGTCACTTACCTTTTTTGATGGTAATTATTAGGGATTCCCTAGAATGGTTTGAGAAGTTTCTTTTCCCTCTTTTAATGCTATATTTTCAGCTCCATTGCTTATTTTAAGTCCCTTTAGCTTTATTCCATCCTCTAGATATCTTACTTGCACAACTCCATAAAGCTTGCTATAGTACAACCTTCAAGTTCTCTTGGCAACACTCTTTGCAAACCTTGGCTATTGCATGTGATACCTCCCTTTCCTTGTGCTTGTGAGCATCTTGGGATTCCATATACCCTATCTATTGCATCTACATTTTGTGATATGGTTTTCTCCTCCTTGAGTGGGGATTGCATTCATCACCTATTTTGTGATACGAGTTCTCCTCCTTGAGTGGGGTTTTCTTTTATCACTCATACTTGGTGGTGTGGGTTCTACTTTTGAGTGGGTTTTTATTTCACCACACACTTTGTCCATTTCGGTTACATTCTCTCTTTCTATCTGGCTATCCGTGGAGGTGGGAACACCAAAATAGGGGTTTGACTAATGAATAACCCCTATATAGTCCCAAAATTCTCTCCAGATCTTTTGCATGCAGGTTTTGAAGACATTCATGTGCTGGAGGCTTCATCACTTGCATGGTTGTAAGCACTTTATTTCTCCTCTTTAACTTTATCATCTATATTTTACTTTACTTCGATTCTATTACATTATGTTACTTTCTCACGTTCCAAGGTCTCTTAGCAATTAGAATATAAGTAGTCACTCTGCTATTTTTTATGAAATTCTTGCTTTTTGGTCTGTACGAGATGCCAAGGTGCCTCTAGGATGCCAACACGCTGTGCTATTGTCTATATCCCACACTGACATCCTTTGGCCAAGAGCTCATCAATTTGTCCAAATAATCTCAGTGACTTTCTCTTTCCGATTCTAAAACTTTTATGATGTTCCTTGAGGTAGTTTAGGGTAGTTCACCTCGTGAGGCTCTCAGAGTGAAGAGAACTCATGAGTAGTGAATCCACCTTCTCTACATTTTGGTGAATCTGATGTGAAGAGAAAATATTCCAAAAATCTAGGAATTTATTTACTCTACTTGATGGGGTCATAACTTTTGACTCGGTGCTCAAAATTTAGAACCATTTGCACCATTGGAAAGGTCTCCTAGATAACTAGTTCAATCCCTAAAATGTTATTCCTTTGGCTATCAAATTTTAAGGACCAACACAAGTTTTGACCTTAAATTCTGCTCCGAAGACATCTGAAAATGCAAATTACTAGAACATAAAAAATATCAAAAAAATCCAAAATGAATTTAATATCTTCTTTTATTAGTTTAGTATCTAATTTTATTCAAAATTTTAATGATATTCCATTTCATACATGTGATGGTGACTTGTCTTTATCCATGTCACTTAATATCTTTGATCCTTCTCACGAAAGTCCTCTAGCTTCAGAGGATATTTTTTTGCAAGAAGATGAAATCATTGATACCTTTCTCAATATTACTCTACCTTGTCTTCATTCCAATGCACTCTCTTCTAGAGATGATGCATTTGTGAATGATGAATCTCATCTCCATTCCAATGCACTCTCTTCTAGAGATGTTGCATTGGTGAATGATGAATCACATCTTCTTTCTGATGCACTTTCTTATAGAAATGATGCATTAGTGAATGATAAACCTCCTTCCACATCTGATCCTCCTTGGATTGATGTTGAGAATGTTTCTTCAAATAATTATTCTACTAGCTGTGATTATTCTGTAACTATAATCTATGTCTTTTTTGCCCCTCAAAGGCCTAAGAGACCAATCATTTACCTAACTCCAGCTAGCCCTTCTCCTAAAAGGGTTTTTTCTATTAATGGTGTTTCATTTGATAGTGACTCTCCTGATATTTATAAGGCTCCCTCTTATAGAGTAGGAGCCCATGCTTATGATAATAGAGCGAATAAACAACCAAGACTTCCTCAAGCACCTAAACCTATGACTAAAGCACCTTGTGATTTCGATCTTGGTGAGAAACCCCATGTTACTCCGACTAAGATCTCACTATGGGACTTGCTTCAGTCAACTCCAGTTACCAAGGAATTCTTTAAGAAGCCTTTCAAAAGATTCTCTTGCCTTATTTCGCTAGGTTGAAAGATGTTGATGTGTTGATATCTCATATTCGTGCGGATTTTTTGAATATTACATTCTATCCGCAGGAACTCCTGCCTCCAAAATTATAGAAGCAAGTAGATCCTCTAATGATTATAGTTAATATTAATAATATTTGTATTAGACATACTCTCATTGACATCAGTTCTATGCTCAATGTATGTAGCATTTATCTATTTTCTGAGATTAATATTGATTCATCTTCTCTTAATACCTCTTATGTTGTCATTCATGGATTTGATAATGTCGGTCAACAAGCCCTAGGCATGATAGTCTTTCCTTTGAGGTTGGGACCTGTTATTGTACCTACCCTTGTATATGTTATGTTAGAAAAGTTACCTTATAACCTTCTTCTTGGTAGACTTTGGATTCATGTTATGGGTGCGATCCTGACTACCTTGCATAAATCTATCAAGTTCATTTGCACTAATCAAGTAGTCACAATCAAGGTTTCCCTTGATGGTTGCCCTTGATGCTATGCACTTATGTGAGATGGCAGCCACTGGTTAGGCTTCGGTTGTGCCTACTCTTATTCCTCCAATGCCTTCCAGTGTGTCAATGTTTACTCCAACAATGCCCACTACAAAGGATACTCTTGAGGTAGATGTCCCTGAAGAAGATCCTTCTGAAGAAATAAATATTAAGTCTTCTCCTTCTACTTCTCAAAAAAATGCATGTCTTGGTGATGATTGGGGTTCTTTATACTTTAAAAAAATCCTTCAATGGAGAGCATAAATTCAACCTGATCCACTTAGATCTTCCAATAAAATTATTCACACCCGCCATCAAAGATGATCGTTCTTCTGTATTACAAGATAATGTGAATGAAAATTAAAATGTTCTTAGTGTTTGGTAATCCTATTAGGAAAGATGATGGTGATCTCATATAGGAGTATGATCCCCTTTGTTGGAATAATACTCTCCACGTAGATCCTCCCTTGTCTACCATCTTCGTATCTTCTTCTTGCGAGCAGTCAAGCTTTTCTCCACAAAAGAAAGGGTTGCTTCCTGCTCCTCATTCTTTATCTAAGAAAGAGTGTATTTTTTTGTGGCTTCTAAAATCTCACTTAATCACTCTTCCTTCTCCTACACATAAGAAATTCCATAATCTTGATAAAGAAAATAAAAAATTATGCATACCATCGAGTGCGTAGTCATTCCACTAGTGAATGTAAGGCCTTCAAGGAAAAAATACAAGTTCATGATTCAGGTGCCATCACTCATTTATTTGTTGATGCACCTTCCTCTTCTTAAAAATGACAAGTGATATTGAGGTTTACTTCTATCCTACATGTTTTAAGTATCTTGTGTGGTTCTCCTCCTCTATAAGTTGGGGACAGTGATAACTAGTTCTGGAGATGTGTGTCCTTCTTAAGGACCGCCTCTCTTCTATATTTATTTTGAATGAAACATCCCTTGAGTGGACCCCTTTTCTTTTGGAGGGTCCCCGAGGGATCCCCCTTGAAATATTTTCTCTTGAATGAACTCATCGGTGTCTAGCTTAGGGGCAACCTGACTAGACCTCGCTTTTCAAACAACACATCCCTTGAGTGGACCCCTCTTATTTTGAAGGGTTCCCGAGGGACCCCATTGAATGATTTCCAACTATTGATGGTCTACATGACTATCTGATTACTTTCCTGTGTGGCCACTTCCTAACATGCTTTATCTACGGGTAAAAATGTCGCTTTGTAGGTGGGCTTGTGAAGTCACTTCTTGACTCTATGAAGTCCCCTTCCTTTGGTTTCCTCCATGTGAGAGATCTTGGGGGATACCTCCCTACAGGTTTGTGGGCCTTTAGGGAACTTCCTTTGAGATTCCTCCATGTGAGAGATCTTGGGGGTCACTCCCCTACAGGTCTATGGCTCTATAGGGCACTTTTTTGGGTTTCCTTCATGTGAGAGATCTTAGAGGATACCTTCCTTACAAGTCTGCAGGTCTGTAAGTCACTTTTCTTAGTTTCCTTCATGTGAGAGATCTTGGAGGAAACCTTCCTTCCATGTTTGTAGGTTTGTGAGGTGCTTACATTCTTAAATTCTCTTTCTTCTCAACTAGTGTATACTGGATTGAAGATCTACATCTTCTTCATCCTGAGTATATGCCCCTCCTTTCTTCATCTTAGAATTCTTCTATGTGTAGTTTCTTAATTTGGAGACAACACATAGTATTGAGACAACCTTTTACATCAAGGTATCTTTCACTTTGCTAACTTAGATCCTTTATTTTTTTATGTTCTAACACTTTTGTCTGGTGCAGGTTTTTCTTGTATAATGGATTTATTTTGCAGGTCTTCAGCCTGGGGGCATGTTTTTGTGGTTCAAAGAGCTCCCTACTTCCTCTACAATATCCTTTTAGCATATGATGTTATTTATGTTTAGTATATTTCCTTTAGCGTGCATATTAGTGGATATGTGTAGGATCATGATGGGCCAAAAAGTGGCAATATCTAAGTGATATGATGACCCATGTGGCTGACGACTTTTTTTTTACCCAAAATTGATGAAACGAAAAGGGTTTTCAAAGGAGATTCCTAGATTTTCACAAATATAAATTATGCTTTAATTTGAATTTAATAAATAATTATTATTCATTTTCTATTTGAATTATGACTAAAGTCCTAATTGATATGTTGATTGAAAAACATCTATAACTTTCAAACGGTATCACATTTTTTGAATCTGAAACATGTGTCACATTCTATGCTTCACATATTATAGGATTAAAAAATAAAATTTAATTTCATGAATTTTTGACCAACTTAAGGTTGTTAGACATACGAGTTTTTATATTTTTTAAAATTTGTAACAAAAAAATATAATAAATTATTTACTTGGAAACAAATTACAAAAAAATATGCATCACATCAGGACATAAGTCCCCTACTTATATCTAAAATCTTATAATTTTTTTTATTATTTTATTGTGGTTAGTGTGGTCAAACAAACACCTACTTCTTATTTTTTCCCTAAAATTTAAGTACTACTGCATTGAAATTTCAAATTTTCACCAAATGGAATTTTTTTTTTTTAAATAAACCTAGTAAATTAAAAACTACATTCAACTTTCTATAGATTCTATTCTTAAATATTTTTGAAATAATATAGATAACTTATTCAAATTTTTACATCAAGTTGCCTAGCTCTAATTTTTTGAATTTTATTGCCGCTTAAGGGCCTATTTTTTCAATGATGATCCTGCACATACCCTAGTGTAGATTCATATGCCCACTAAAGTGGAGGAAAAATGTATAGTCATAAAATTACACCCCTTTGAATTTAACATACATGTTTACATCCGCTTTATTTTCCACTCACTTAGCATCTTGTGTAGGCTCATGTTAGTCCTTGCGTCAACCTTTTTCCTCTCTCAAGATGCTCCAACACCCCTTTTCAGTAGCTACCCTTGTGCATCCACTTTGCATCAAACCTTGTGATTTTCCCGTTTGTGTTGTTTTGTAGTGTGACGTGTCTAGACACTAGCATTATGCATGGACATCTACGCATTGCACTAGCATCTTGCAACGTTTCAACATTCAAACAAACACCTCTGAGCATTTTTGCCACTTATCACTTAACTTTGTTGGTGGTAACAACTGGGGATGCCCTGAAATGACTCAAGAAGCTTCTTTTCCCTATTTTTATGCTATCTTTTCAACTCCATTGATTCTTCAATGTCCCTTTAACTTCATTCCAGCCTTTAGCTATCTTGTTTGCATAGCTCCATAAATCTTGCTACAACAAAACCTTCAAGTTCTCTTGGAAACACTCTTTGCAGCCCTTCACTCTTGTATGTGATACCTCCCTTTCCTTGTGCTTGTGAGCATCTTGGGATTCCATATCCCCTATCTATTGTATATACATTTTGTGATACAGGTTCTCCTCCTTGAGCAAGGTTTTCTTTTATCAATCATACTTGGTGGTGTGGGTTCTACTCCTGCGTGGGTTTTTCTTTCACCACACGCTTTGTCTATTTCAGCTACATTCTCTCTTTCTATCTAGCTATCCATGGAGGTGGGAACACCAAAAGGGTGGTTTGAATAAGGAAAAACCCCTATACAACCCCAAAATTCTCTCTAGATCTTTTGCATGCAGGTTTTGATTACATTCATATGCTGGAGGCTTCATCACTTTTGTGGTTGTAAGAACTTTCTTTATCCTCTTTAACTTTCTCATGTGTATTTTACTTCACTTTGATTCTATTACATTTTTTTACTTTCTCACATTCCAAGGTCTCTTAGCAATTCAAATAGAAGTAGCCACTCTACTATTTTCTGCAACATTCTTTCTTTTTGGTCTATACGAGACACCAACGCACCTCTGGGATGCCACTGCACTACGCTTTCATCTGTATCCCATGCTGACATCCTTTGGCTGAGAGCTCATTAGTTTTTCTAGAGAATATCTATGACCTTCTCTTTCCAATTCTATAACTTTCATGTTGTTCCTTGAGGTAGTTTAGGGTAGTATGCCCCTTAAGGCTCGCTGAGTGAAGAGAACTCGTGAGTAGCGAATCCCCCTTCTCTACAACTACATATCTAATTATTGGATGGGGAAAGGTATTGTTGTGTTTCAGTGATGGGAGGATTAAAATCCTCCCCAATAGTTTACGTATTCCTGGATTAGCTAGAAATATAATTTAAATTTCAAAGTTAAATGATTAGAGAATGCATGTAAGGGTAAAAGCACAAACCTATGCAACACTTTTAGCCAAATAAATAGTTTTGAGTTAAATAGTTTCTCCCTAAAAATATTTGGGTAGAATATTTTCCCTCAAAACTATGTGGCCTATACATGACACATAGAATTTCAAGTGAAACCCTTTCACTCGAAACAACAAAACATTTTTTTTCCCTTTGTCACTTTAAAATGTGACTAAGTTTGTATGTAAGTTTTCAATTAAAATGGTTTCAGATGAAAGAGGTTTGGTTGAAACCCTTTCACCTTAAACTGTCTATGTGACATCCTTTTTGGCAGCCACCTCATCTTTTTTCAGAAATTTCTGAAACTTTCCACTTAAACATAATATTTATTTAGTCAAACTGATTTTTTTCAAAAAAATTAAAATTCCCTTTTGTAGAGCTCGAAACTTGAAGAATCCAAATATATATTTTTTATATTTTGATTAGTTTTAATATTTATTTTTAAATATTGCAACTATGCTCTTAAAATAAAAAATGAGGCTGATTAGATATTTAAAAAATTCTAAAACATATGTAAATTTTTTGAAAAATATATGGCGCATGAGAGGAGAAAATCTTCTCCAAAAGGGTATAATTTTTTTTTAAAAGGATAAAAAAATAAATAATATTTGACATCAAATGGAAACTATCAAATTATGGTATGTTTGACTTTAACACATTATTACGAGGAAAACATACATAATTTTTTTTTTAAAATTGGATGCACTGAATATTGAAATTATCTATTTAGAAAATAATCAAGGGAAAAGAAAGCTATTTTTTTTTTCTTGACATCAAATCAACGTCACTTTTTCGTGAAATTTTCAACAATTCAAAATTTGCTCTTAAATTTTTTAAAAAATATATCAAAACATTTTTTTTTAAAAAATGAAAAATTACAGGAATAAACTTCATCAAGAGTTCTACATTTCATTAGTTTACATTATTTTTAAATTCAAAAAATAAAGACCACTTTTATGTGGTCAAAGTTAAGAATTTTTGTTTGTATTGGTTGATTCCTTTATAAAAGTGTGACACGGATTTTTACTTTTACCCATATAAATAAATAACTTAGGAATTGCCAACATTGAGACATGTTAATTCTCAATAGTAATTTTGGGATTCTAGATAAATATTGAAATAATCTAATGTTGTATATAAAAGTGGTTTCCTTAAGGACCCATAAAGTATTCCAAACACTTTTCATGAATTTTAAATCATTAAAAATGATAGTGGTGGCACCTTTTTTTGCTTGTGCCACCCCCTGCACCAAATTCCTCATTTTGCAAAACCCCAAATTTTGGCTAGGTATGGAATTGTCGGGATTTCTCTTACCTTCTTCCCTGCATCCATTTTCCCTCTACCATTTTCCCTTCCTTCTGAAAATCAACTAATTGTTGATGTTTCATGGGTTAGACTTCGGGCTTACCCTTTGCCTCTTACCATTTGTTATGGTGAGAGGTAAGCCTCCATCTAACCCTTGACCCCCGATGAGTTCTTTGGAAAAGAAACCAAGTGTTTTCTTTTCAGAGTTTAGGGATCGACAATCCCCTTTACCTCTTGCTTTTACTAAGATAAGAGGTAAAACTTTCCCCCGATGTCTGATGGCTTCTTTTGGTCATTAATGTTCACTCATCCCCTTTATTGTTTACCTTTTATGGTAAGCAGTAAGCCATAAGGCATCCTCTTAACACTCAACACTCGAAAGCTTTCATCTTCTTCCCTCCACCTTCTTTGTTTCTTCCTCCTATCAATTTTTGAATTTCCCCATCCATTAATTGGTTCTTTCAAAATCTGGCTGTCCTTATTGATCAAAATTTTGGGCTTCGCACTACTATCTTACCCCTTACCACTTTGTGGTAAGAGGTAAGTGGTAAGCTGACCCCCAAACCTTCGATCTGTGATGACCTTTCAGGGATCAGGGATCGGGTTTCCCCTTTACTTCCTTCCCCTTCCCCCTTACGCATTACTTTTATATGTTAATTGGTAAGTTGCAACCTCAATACCTGATACCAATGCAGTGTTGCCAACAAAGTATGAAGTATGGTGAACCTTTGAAGTCTGACGACCTGATAATTCTTTCCATTGGTGCATTTTTTAACAATGGAACCATAAATGTTGCATCTACTTCCTCAGCTACCGAAGTTGATTTTTGGCAGGAAGGAGTGGTCTTAAATGCTACTTTTACATACTCCCATTAATGGGGATGTTTCCCATGCCTACTTTGTGTGCCGTCGACATCCTCTCTATCAAAGCTCCTTCCTTTTTCATGATTTGTTGTGGATTTCATGGGGCTTTTCTTCAATATTTTTGTGCTCATTAATGTGGTGGCTTGGCATGGATACCTAGTGCAGTTATTTATTATATCTTCTCAGATCTGTATACCATGTTTATGTAAGGATTTGGTTTGGGTTTTTTCTTGAGTTCTTTCCCAGACATGAATTTTATTTTTGGTGAATTGTTGAAGGATGAAGAATGTTTTAGCCACATGGCTCAAGAAATATTTCTTCCTTTTTGTTTTTGTGGATTTAATTCATTTGATCAGTTAGTTCTACATGATGGGTAATTCCCATGGTATGGTAAAATTTTGTAGCCTGATCAAATATTTTGTCATCTTTTGCAAACCCTAAGCGGGTTAGGGTTTGTGCTTGGTTAGTCTTTGAGTTATGCCTAAACTATAAAGGAAAGCTTTATGGTATTTTGGAGGGTTCTACCTCTCATTTTTTGTAAGCCTTTGTATAGGTCCCAAGTTGAATAGATAATTCCTTTGAAACTTAAAGAAGAAATGTTGTAAGTTTTTGCTCTATAATAGCAATAGACAACTTAAATACACAGTGTATTATATCTAGTGTTGAATATCAGTTTATCATTCTCTCCATTGTTGTACTTGTTACCTTTGAATCAAGATAATCAAGGATTGTCATTTGATTCTCTTATCACATTTTGTGTTATGAGTTCATGAATTATTTTCTTCTATTCAAGGAAGAGATTAATTTATCTTTCAATTCATTTATTTAGGGTTGTGGCATTGCAATATGGATCTTCAAGTAGTTTGATAATATTGTTAATTTGTTGGTTTCTTACTATAAGGTAGTAAGGTTATAAGAATCAAAAGGTTGGTTTTTTGTAGGAGTTTTACTTCATTTCTAGAATTTGTGTGGATAAGGCACTAGTCAACCTAGATCTCAAATCTCAAATCTTTGATAGAATCTATGTCACCAAAAAGTGTAGCCTTTGACACTTTTCGCTCATTTGGGCCCTCGCCTATGGATTTTGGACCTCTTTTACCCATTTTCAAGCCTTTTTCCAAAGTGTTGTAAGCTGTTGTAAGACATTTTCACACTTTCCAAGGCTTTTCATCACTGAATTAACCCTTTCTTATGGAATAATGACCCCCTAATTATCTTACATGCCTTAAGTGTGTTTCGTGAGACAATCCCAACAAACATTGTTAATCATCTTTTAACCCCCGATAACCACTCAAAAATTCCTAGGTGGACTAGGTCACCATCATGGGTGACCTAGTCCATGTGGCATAAAATTCAAATTTAACATAAAATTCTTTCATGATTTTGTCTCTAAAACCCTAAGGTCGGCTGGTATGGTGTTATTTTGGGGAAATTAGGGAATAAATTGTATAAATAAGGGTTTTCTCCCTCATTTTTACCTTCTTCCATCTCATTTTTCTCCTCACTCAATCTTGTCAAGCACTCCTCTCCCTTCTTCTCAAGAAAGCTAGGGTTTGAGCATTCCAAGTCAATAAAACATCCTTTTTGAAGCATTCAAGGGCTGATTGTTGCAACAACATAAGATCAATCATCATGGCAAGGTAACTTACTCCATTATTCCATTGTTTCATATCCATGATTTACATTTCCTATCCATTTTGGTTTAGTTACCTAAAAGGGGTTTGACCAAGGCAAACCCCTAATCCTTAACAATCAACATTTTCTCCTTCTCTCCTTGTGTGTTTGTAGATTTAGGTACTTTGAAGATCATTGAAGGCTTTGAAGACTTGTTGAAGACCTACCCTTGCTTACAAATTCCAAACATCCACCAAAAGTCACTTTTAGGCTTGAATATCAGAGTTTCAGAAGTAGACACCTGTGAAGAACCGAAATGCAGACCAAGGGATTTTGTTTCCCCTTCCAAATTTCTAGAAATATTGAAGAGGACTAAATCACCAAAAATGGTGACCAGTCCCACTAGATAGGAATTTCAATCATTTTTACATTTTCAGACACCCATTTGGCAAAAACGGGCCCCAAACTAGTTTTCTCAGATCTAGGACGAGGTCGCCCATATTGGCACAAGTGTCCCTTTCAGCTTCTGCAAAATTTTCATCAGCATTCAAAACCTCCATCAAACCTTTCTTCAAATTACAAGTGCACACACCCTATCTCATTCATTTATGTTTAGTTTAGTTTACATTTCATAGGTTATTTAGTTCATGTTTGTATATCACAATGTGTTTTCTAGCATAGTTCATTTTCTAGTTTTTACATTGCTAGTTAGCTTTTATTTTCAACTTATTACACTTAGATCATTTAATTTAGGCACATTCACACACACATATCAAACCCCCTAATCCCCCTTTGAATGAACTCACCCAAAAACACCAAACCATTAGTGTGAAAGAGAGCCATTTCCTAACCAAGCTCCTAGGTGAAAAACCTTAGGAGCCTATTTGGAGAATCCTCTTTCCCTATTGTGTATGTTTTTGGTGGTTCATTTTGGTGAACCTAACATCCTTACAGCCTTCCTTTTTGGTTTAGAGTCCTTCATTGTCCTAGAATCAACTTGCATTGCATGTTGCATTAGTGAAGTTGCATTCTATGGTTTTAAAATTTACATTAGTGAAAAGTACATATAGGTTGCATTGCACATCTTAAAACATTAAATATTTCTAAAATTCTACATTTTCATGTTAGATCTGCATTGTGCAATACAAAATCCACCTGTACCCATCAAATTTTTTTTTGTGAAATCTCAAAAAATCACCAGAAGGACTAAGTTGCCACCTTGGGCGACCTAGTCCCTTTAGGCTTCTGAAACTATCCTTTACAGAGCTAAAAACCTAGTTTTTAAGCTTTTATTTTGTGCCATTACCTATCTGTATCAACTGGTTGTGTTTCTATTACATGTATTTTATTAAAACTAGCTTAATTTAGCTCATTTCATGCATTGCTTAGTTTCAATTTTGCATATACTACATTTCTTTTTTAGATTGTTGCATAATGTAATAAAAAAATTACCTTTTTTCCCATCTAAAAAAATGCATTTCAACATTTTCTTTTAAGTCATTGCATTGCATTCTCTTTCCCTTCTCTTCATACCATGTTTTCTTTTAAAAGATGTGGCTTTGATTTGGTTTCAAATGGATTGCATAAATACAAAATTCCTTCTTATGAGTTCAATGTAGATTAAAATAATGAATTCATTAAATAACATGTTAATAACCAAACCATTGACACAATTCTTAACATTACATTACCCCTCGATGAGGATATTTGTATTGACAATCATAAAAATCATACTTGTGCTTCTCCCAATACCTCTCGTATTAGTGACGAAGGTATTTTGGTGACAAAAGATTCAAGCATTGAGAGTCTTGATTGTCCCTCTCCTCATTCCCCTTTGCCATAAAAATTAAAGAACAAATATTTCTAAACATTTCCTTACCTAGTCTCCCTAACCATGACATTCAAAAAATTTCTCCTAATATCCCTCCTCGATGTAAAGAGGATAGTTTGGTGCTGGAAGACATACCTACTATGAGTCATGAGAATATTGACCCTCCCTTCCCTAATTATCCTCCCCTTTAGGATAATGTATTTTAATTTCCTAGTGATCCTTCTCTTGATGCCTCCCCTCCTTGTGATGAAGCTAGTGGTGAACCTCTTCCAAGCTCTCCTACTAGGGTAGATAGTATGGGACAAGAGACCTTTGCAACACAATATAATCAAATATACCCCTCTCCTCATCCTCCCACCCTTGATAATACCATCATTGACCATTCCCCTACTTGTGATGAAGTCATTTTAGAAGAACCAACCCTCAAATGTCCCAAACATGTGGTTTGTTGTTCTCCTAAAAACTCTCCTCCTAGGGAGAATATCATAATGCAAGAAAAAGATAACATTGAATCTCCTTCCCAAGGGGACATTAATATTATTCAACCTCAACTCATCCTTTAGCCTCATTCAACCAAACCTAAACCCGAACTTGTCCTCTACCCACCCAAGCATAATGTGTTGTAGCAACTGAGTCATCATACCGTTTCTCATACACACTACACTCGAAACAAACCATGTTCACCCCAACCAACCTCCACACTTTTACCCAAATCCCATCTTACCTACTACTCCTTGATTCAATTCACTCATTAGGGAGTATGACCTTGTTGACCAACTAAGGAATACTCCCGCTAAAATATCTTTATGGAATCTTATTCAAGCCTCCCCTCACTATCACAACATGATGAAAAATTCCTTCCAACAAATTACTATCCCTTCCAATGTGCAAAAAAAAGCTAAAGCCTTGGTGATCATATCTCAATACAAATGCATAGGGATCAAGCAAACCCTTGATGATAATGGCTTCGCTATAAATGTGTGTAATCTCAATCTCTTGGATAGGCTCCATATTGATAAATCATCCATTCAACCTACCTTCTTATCTATCAGTGGATTTGATAGTATAGGAAAAAAACTGCTTGGTGTGATTACTTTGCCTCTTATAATTTGAATGGCCATATTAGACACACTAATTCATGTTATGCCTAATGATCTTTCATACAACCTCATTTTAGGAAAGACATGGATTCATGCAATGAATGGCGTGCCTTCCACTCTTCATCGTAAGATGAAGTACATCTACAACAACAAAATGTGCATGCTTGACGCCAATCCCGAGCCCTTTAGTGTCTTAAAACTTGAGAAAAAAAATCCAAATCCCTCACCACCTTCATATGAACCCAAAAAGTGGAACTCGTACATCACAAGACCTTAGACGATGATTGGGGTTCCTTGAACTTCACACCTCATTTATTAGGAGAATCCAAGATCACAAACATAGACTCTAACCAGGGAAATGCAGTCTTGTCAACACAAGAATTGGTCGATCCTTCAAAAGAATCCACCTCAACTGCTCTAGACAAACAAGCCAACAACAAACCCTCACCTGATCCAAAAAATCTAAAAAATCTCTATGGAAAAGGTTATGAGCTCATCAAGCAACTTGGATATAGTGGAAAAGGATGTGGTGCAAACAAACAAGGTATCTGCAACCCTATCAAGCCTCTCACATAAACAACACATCATGGTCTTAGATTTTTCCCTTTCATCAAAATCATCAAACCTTCATCCAACATCAACACGAACTCTCTCCCAACTCATCCATCTAACCCTACCTTCAAAAGCGATCCTTTGCACACAATGCAACATACAAAGGACTCTTTTCTTATTGCCAATTTTATCTCACAACCCACTAATGATTCAGATTTTACACACTCCTCTAAGGGAGTATAAAAAATCTCACAATCTATAGCACCTTGCATAAGTATGACATCCTCTTCTAAGCAAGGCACTTCTTTGTTACAAACCAAAGGAGAACCTTCTACCCTTGATCAAGAGGGCATATTTTTGAGACTCCTCCAAGATCAATTGATCTCTCTTCCTCCCCGCACTCGAAATAAATGTTAAAACAAACATTCCTTTTGGGCCTACCACTGAGTTCATGGTCATTCTACAAATGAATGTAAAGCCTTGAGTTGTAAAATCCATCGTCTTAAGGATTTTGATACTCTCCCTTATGTGGGGACACATCATTCCTCTAATTGATACTGCTTTTTCACACAACCTTGCATCTCTTCCCTCCCTTCGACTCACTCTTGCCCTGCACCAAGTGGGGGCAAGGGGTTAGGAAACCTTCTCCTCGTATGTCATTTTCCTTGTTTGTTTTGGCTAGTAATTAACCTTTCATGAACATATAAGAAAAATCTTGGGATGTGGATGACATGTCTTAAGTTGACTCGCATGTGACATACTCTCTTTCTCCTGCACTCTACCCCTCCTACTTTAAAGAAATTTCTCACAACAATGGTGTTGGCAATTCCTTTAAAGTGGGGCCATACATCGACATTCACATTTCACTGTGCAATGTTCTTTTCCTTGTGACTCCCTCTCTTGAAAAAATTAGGTACAATGTTGCTCAGGATGAGACATTTGCATTTTTCCTCTTTTGCATACAAGATGAGTCCATTTGCATTTTTCCTCTCTTTGTGACATTACACATGATTTTCCTTAAGATGAGACATCACATAAACAAAATAAAAATCTCGTTGAACAATCCTCACATCATCATTTCAAACATCATTCTCTTTTGTGGTGCCTTATCAAAGTTATCAAGAGGTATAACTTTGGTATGGTTTAAGCGGGAAGCCCAACCAACGAAATGAATTTCCCCATAGCCATATTTGTGTGTGTGATTGCATACCAACTGTGCATACTCACCATTTGGGGCTTCTCACCCGATGGACAACCAAACGTCTCGTCGCCCCAAAGTGAGTACATTTGCTCTTTTTGGACAAACAACCTAGATTTGATCTACAACTAGCTGGACAAATGATCAAAGCTTGATAAAACCCTTTTCACTTCAATCCTCTCTTTCTTCTAGTTCTTTTCATCACATGATCATGTATATCATTTTGCTACCTATCATTCACCCTTGAATGTGTCTTCTTGCACCGATGTATGCTTGAATTAGAATCATGAACCCTGGGGGCTTGATTGTCTTCTTCATTCTTCATCATTTTTCACCATCCCCATGTCGCTACTTTAGTGTGAGTTTGAAGCAAGTTCATCCTCTCACTAAAGTAGGGGATAAATTTGTCACCAAAAAGTGTAGCCTTTGACACTTTTCACTCATTTCGGCCCTTTCCTATGGATTTTGGACCTCTTTTACCACTTTTCAAGCCTTTTGCCAAAGTGTTGTAAGGTTTTGCAAGACATTTTCACACTTTCCTATGCTTTTCATCACTAAACTAACCCTTCCTCATGGCATAATGACCCCTTAATGCTCTTACATGCCTTACTTAAGTGTGTTTTGTGAGATAATCCCGACAAACATTGTTAATCATATTTTAACCCCCGACAACCACTCAAAAATTCTTAGGTGGACTAGGTCACCACCCTGGGTGACCTAGTCCCATGTGGCATAAAATTCAAATTTAACTTAAAATTCGTTTAGGATTTTATCTCTAAAACCCTAAGGCCAGCTAGTATGGTGTTATTCTAGGGAAATTAGGGCATAGATTGAATAAATAAGGGTTTTCCACCTCATTTTTCACTTCTTCCATCTAATTTTTCTCCTCACTCAATCTTCTCAAGCACTCCTCTCTCTTCTTCTCAAGAAAGCTTTGGTTTGAAAATTCCAAGTCAACAAAACATCTTTTCTGAAGCATTCAAGGGTTGATTGTTCTAACAACACATGATCAATCATAATGGCAAGGTAACTTACTCCATTATTATATTATTTCATATCCATGCTTTAAAATTTCTATCTATTTTGGTTTAGTTACCTAAAAGGGGTTTGACCAAGGCAAACCCTTAATCCTTGACAATCAACATTTTCTCCTTCTCTCCTTGCGTGCTTGTAGATTTATGTAAATTTAAGATCATTGAAGGATTTGAAGACTTTTTTAAGACCTCTCCTTTCTTAAAAAGTACAAACATCCACCAAAAGTCCCTTTTAGGCCCAAATATTAGAGTTCCATAAGCAGACACTTGTGAAGAACCGAAGTGTAGACATAGGAATTACGTTTTCCCTTCCAAATTTCCAAAAATCCCAAAGAGGAATTGGTTACCTTGTTCCACTAGATAGGCCTTTTAGTTATTTTTACATTTTTACACACCCATTTGGTAGAAACGGGTCTGAGACCAATTTTCTTAGATCTAGGACTAGGTTGCCCAGATTGGCACAATTGTCCCTTTTGGCTTCTGCAACATTTTCATCAACATTCCAGACCTCCATCAAACCCTTATTTATATTTCAAGTGTACGTACCCTATTTCATTCATTTCTTTTCAGTTTAGTTTACATTTCATAGGTTATTTAGTTCATGTTTGTATATCACAATGTGTTTTCCAACATAGTTCATTTTCTAGTTTTACATTGCTAGTTAGCTTCTATTTTCAGTTTGTTACACTTAGATCATTTCATTTAGGCACATTAACATAAAAATCACAAACCCCCTAATCCCCATTTGAACGAACTCACCCAAAAACACCAAACCATTAGTGTGAAAGAGAGCCATTTCCTAACCAAGAGCTCCTAGGTGAAAAACCCTATGAGCCTATTTGGGGAATCCTCTTTCCCTAGTATGCATATTTTTGGTGGTTCAAAATCAAATTATATTCAAAAACCTTTTCCCTACTTTATTAGTTCAGATTTGTATTATTTTTACTACTTTATACCTTAACTTAAATGAGAACACGGGGTGTAACTAGCCCTATAGGCCCTTATCATCTATATGAAGTCCATCTACTTGAAATATAGGGATACCCACCTAGGTCTTATAGAGCCTAAAGTATAGGGGAGAAAAGTGTTAAATCCATCTCTCATTTGTTGGCCCCTAATCTTGGAGTCCTTGAGCATAAGAGTCGGATGTCCTTTAAAGGGTTTTCAAATTTCAATGGGAAAAAACACCAAATAATTAGCAACTCCATTGGGGAAATAACAAAGAGAATGTTGACTCTATTGGGGAAAGAAAAAATATATTGGAGACTCCATTATGGAAAGAACAAATAATCTCTACTTATATTTGTTATTGTTGTAAATTTGAATCTCTCCATCTGAGCCACCAATAGATTGGTGACTCTACTAGGGATAAACTAAGAATCATCCATTGAAGACTTGATTCAAATGATCCAAGTACCTTCATACTTGAAGAAGGAACCTATTACAAAAATTTTGGTGTACTCTTGAAGTATGGTGCTCTACTAGTGGATAGAATTCATAAATAACCTAGATTTTGGAAGGGGCTTATTGAGGCTTGAAGATGTTTTCCTCTTTTAAAGAGGTGGTGACTAAAAAAAATTACATCATCAAAAGAGTTGGTCTGCAATAGTTGTAGGCATTTATCTATTATATTTTTTATGAAGGTCAACCAATAAATTTCTAGTAAATATTGTCCCTTATTTATTTCTTTAAGGTATTATTAGAAAAGGGAGTTGAGAAAGTTGGATATTCCGAAGGAGATAGTTGTAGAGGGCAAGTTTATTAGAAAATATGTATAGCTAGTTGGTTTCCCCCTCTACAAGATATTCTACCATGACTGAACCACAATCATATCCTCAAAGAAAATAATTCTCTACAAGAAGATATAACCCTCTATATTTTGGTAAAATCCAAGGTTATCCACACTCTATCCCAAGAGAAATAAATTAATACCTACCTAAGTTTAGAGGAGGTCTAGAAGAATCAACATCAAGACATATGCAGGTTTTCACCAGTTTGATGGTGGATTGTCAAGCAGAGGAAGATGTGGTCATGAAATGTTTTGTAAGAACTTTATAAAATGATTCTTGGGATTGATTTTGTAATATTCCTATGCATTCTAATTGTTCATGGAATTGGATTGAGATTATATTCATGGATCAATTTGGTGAAGTGAATAATGAATGTTTATCTAACAATAGGCTTCTAAACACTCAAGAAAATTTTGAAGAATATGAACATGTGGTTGAATACATGTCACTTCTTGATGCATTATGTGACATAAAAATATATGAGGGTGAATCTTCATATGATATTCATGATAGGTTCATAAACAAGATTGTTCACTATACCAGTATTAAATAGACACGATGAATCAGTATGTATTGATTTTTCTGTGAAAGACTTGAGCCAATTCTAAGTACCATGCCCACTTATTTGAATCCCCCTAGCCTTGAATGCATGTGTCAATGGATTTCAACAATTGAAGAAATGATAGGATAGTATGGATTTGGTTTCATATCTCAATTATGTAATGTTACTTTTTTTAGGCTTTATCAAATGAGTTTGGATGGTATAGTAGAAGATAGTAATGATGCATCCTATTGTGGTGAAGATTTTTTTTAGTAGGCCACAAAGGATATGTGTGTAGAAACAGAGTGCAAGAATAGAAGTCAAGTTTCATGGTATGATGAAATAAAAAAATATTTGATATCATGCATTCTATTGATTTTGAAATTGTAGAGATAAAGAGCCAGGTCTCTATATTAGATGAGAGTGATAGAGTGTGCAGTGATCTTTGGCTAGAGCAATCATCTGTGGATAGTTGCAATGAAGAAATCAATGATGATTTCTAGTTTGATGGTGAGGTGTAAGACACTGTTGATTGTTGCAACAGTATGGACAAAGAAGAAGATATGTATTACAGAGATTCATTGGATTAATCAGCTCAAGTAGGTGATTATGTTGGGCATGCATATGATGGTGATGTAAGTGATGAACAAGGAATTTCTTCCTTGTTTGATTTCTTACCTTCTTTTGTCCCTTTTTCTAGTTTTTAAGTTGTCATTGAATCTTTGCATGAGGATAGCATAGATGTAGTTGTACATGAAGAAGAAAATATAAATATAAGTGTTGATATAACTAATGATATTTTTATGATGAATTTGCACTTGAGGAATGTGATTGTGTCAATCACATAGATTCCTATGAAAACTTGTTTTTAGGGAATGCAACTCATAGTCTTCCTCATGAGCAGTGGACTTCAAGTCAGTCATGGTAGGGTAATGATGTGAGCTCCATATATGTGTGTCATAGGTCTGATTTTTGTAGCACATATGTCTTAGTAGAATGCCAAAGATTTAAATAGAGAGACAATCTAAAGAGTGTAACTCTTCACACAAAATGTATCATGGTGTGAATGGATGTGTTGATGAGGTTTACATAAACATAGATGATCCCAAGGTATGTTGGTCATCCATGGTCCTTGTTTTAAGTGAAGTCATATATGATACATATCTTTGTGATGAGGATTTTATTTCTCACAATGTGAATGTTAGTCTTCCCAATGCTAAGTACTTCATTTGGACCTAGCATGCATCTTGTGGTGGGGTTGAGTAGCAACAAGTTTTCTAGGTTGGTGACTTTTGGATTGCTCAAGTTTCTTATATCCCTAAGCTTCAAATTTTTTAGCTTGATATAGGATGAGTTTCCCTCTGCAAGCCAACATTGTGAAGAGGCATATTTTTCATTTTTATTTGAATTGGAGGCATTTTCTCTTTTCCTTGATTCATGTGAGGTGGTCAAAGGGTATGAGGATATCATGGTTTCAAATGGTACTAATCAAAGTTCTAAATTTCTACCACTTAGTACAAAATCATAAAATGCAATATGTGGTAGTGAGGTGGCCTACATTATGTGGTTACCATGTTGTAGTAAGATCAAACATGGAGCAAGTTTTCACTTGTTCAGAGGTAACCATATGTTTATGATAGTAGGAATGAGGCTACCCTTGATACTATGGTGTGACAAAAAAAAGGGTTAAGGGAGATCAACTCCTTTGACATGTTGGTGTTTGATAGAGGCAAGCATTGGCTCTATTTTTTATTTGTTGGACTACAACCATCAAATGAATTTTGATGATTGGGAAGTTTCAAATCCCAATCGATATGGTACCATGGTATGGTTCCCCATATACATAGAATCTTTTCATCCTTCATTGAAGAATGCAGCCCCGACTAGAGCCATTGGTAGTATATTTTTCTACTTGTGCCACCCCCTACAATAAATGCCTCATTTTGGAAAATCCCAAATTTTGGCTATGGAATTTTCAGAATTTCTTACCATCTTCCCTACATCCCTTTTCCCTCTACTTCCTTCCATTCCTTCTAAAAATCAACTAAGTGTTGATATTTTGTGGGTTGAAGTTCGGGATTACCCTTTACCTATTACTATTTGTTATGGTAAGAGGTAAGCCTCCATTTGACCACTGACCCCCAATGAGTTCCTTGGAAAAGTGGCCAAGTGTTTTCTTTTTGGAGTTCAAGGATTAACCATCCCCTTTACATCTTATCTTTGTTAAGGGAGGAGGTAATACCTTCCCTCGATGTCTGGTGGCTTCTTTCGGTCATTGGTGTTCACTCATCCCCTTTACTGTTTACCTTTTATTGTAACTAGTAAGTCATAAGGCATCCTCCTGACACTCAAAACTTGAAAGCTTACATCTTCTTCCTTCCACCTTCTTTATTTCTTCCTCCTATCAAGTTTTGAACTTCCCCTCCATTGATTGGTTCTTTCAAAATTCAACTACCCTAATCAAACTTTCAGGCATCAAGCTTCCACCTTACCCTTTACCACTTTGCAATAAGTGGTAAGTGGTAAGCTAATCCCTCGACCTCCAATCTTCAATGACCTTTTGGGGATTAGCGATTGGGTTTCCCCTTTACTTTCTTCCCCTTCCCCCTTATGCATTACCTTTTTGTGGTAAGTGGTAATTTGAAACCCTAACACCTAATCTCTAATGTTGCATTATCGATGGAGTATGAAGTATGGTGAAACTCTGAAGTCCAATAGCCTGATAATTCTTCTAATTGGTGTATTTTTTTATCATTGAACCATAATTGTTGCATCTACTTCCTCAACTACAAGAGTTGAATTTTAGTGGTTGGGAGTGGTCTTAAATTCTACTTTGACCTACTCCCATTAATGGGGATGTTGCCCATGCCTTCTTTATGTGCCTCTAACATCCTCTTTATCAGATCTCCTTCCTTTGTTGTGATTTCCTATAGATTTCATGGGAGTTTTCTTCAAGACTTTTGTGTTTATTAATGTGGTGGCTCAATGTGGATACCTGGTGCAGTTATTGCTTATATCTTCTTAGATCTATGTGCCATGTTTCTACATGGATTTGATTTGGGTTTTTTCTTGATTTCTTTCCCAAACATGTGTTTTATTTTTGGTGACTTGTTAAAGGATGAAGGACATTTTGGCCGCGCGACTCAAGAAATATTTTTTTTATTTTTGCTACTATCGATTTAATGCATTTGATCAGTTAGTTATACATCATGGATTCTACCCATGGTATGGTCATATTTTATAAAGTTTGATCAGATATTTTTTCATATTTTGTAAACCCTAAGTGGGTTATGGTTCGTGGTTGGTTAGTCTTTGAGTTATGCCTAAACTATAAAGGAAAGTATTATGGTCTTCCAGAGGGTATACCTCTCAATTTTTGTAAGTCTTTTTATAGGTCTCAAGTTGAATAAATAAGTCCTTTGAAACTCAGAGAATAAATTTTATAAGTTTTTTCTTTATAATAACAACATCTGACCTAAATACACATTGTATTATATCTAGTGTTGAATATCGGTTTATCATTCTCTCCATTATTTAACCTACTACCTTTGAATCAAGATAATCAATGGTTATCTACTGGTTCTCTTATCAGATTTTGTGTTATGAGTTCATGAATTTTTTGCTTCTATTCAAGGGATGGAGTAATTTTTCTTTCAGCTAATTTATCTAGGGTTGTGGTGCTGCAATATGGATCTTCAAGTAGTTTGATAATATTATTCATTTTTTGGTTTCTTACTATAAAGATATAAGGTTATTAGAAGCCAAAGTTTGGTCTGTTGTATAATTTTTACTTCATTTCTAGACTTTGTGTGGATAAGGCACTTGTCAACCTAGATCTCAAAGCTTAAATCTTTGATAGAATCAAACTATATTCAAAAACCTTTTCCCTACTTTTTAGTTTAGATTTTCTTTATGTTTCTTGCTTCATACCTTAACTTAAATGAGAACAAGGGGTGTAACTAGCCCTATAAGCCCTTGGCATCTATATGAATTCCATCTGCTTTACATATAGGGATACCCACTTAGGTCTTGTAGAGCCTGATGTGTAGGGAAGAAAAGTCTGAAATCCATCTCTCATTCGTTGGCCCCTAATCTTGAAGTCCTTGAGCATAAGATTTGGTTGTCCTTTAGAGGGTTTTCAAGGTTCGGCGGTAAAAAACACCAATAGATGGATTGAAGTTAAAAGTCGTGCCCAAGATAAGTAAGATCGGACTTCTAAAAATGGGAGCTCGTGTAGGAAGATCTAGAGTCCCAAGTTGACTTTGGTATTCTCATTTTAAATTTGGTACTTAGATTTGGGACTTCTCATGAAAACTATGGCTCTTAGATTTAGGCCTTCTCATGCAAAGTGTGGTGCTTAGATTTTGGACTTCCCATGCAAAGTGTAGTGCTTAGATTTGGGACCTCTCATGAAAATTATGGCACTTGGATTTCTGAGATAATTTTAATGCTTATGTTTGAATGTTGAATATTATACATGTATCATTTGGATTCACCCATGGATCTATATACAACTTGGGAGGTTTGCTAAGGCCAAAATTCTATAAATTGAATGCTTGAGTGATTAGTTTGATACACATAAGTTTGGATATTTTTGATGTACCAATTATTTATTGCAAGGTTGAATGTATTGTTACAAACTTAAATTGATGAATTTGTTTAATTTATTTAATATCTTGTTCTAAGATAAATATAGTGAAATATTTATATTTGGTGTTGGATTTTTTCAAGTAAAGGTTTCCTAGGTTATATCTACTATTAATATATTTGTGTGGATTTTATTATTGTTGTTGAAGACATAATTTTAAATTTGGATTTATATTATATTGTATTTATATTAGTCATTAATATTATACTTAAGATAGGTGTATTACTTCTAATAAGATAAATTAACACCTAGAATGGATAATGAGTTCAATCACTTGCATAAAATATCAAACTGGGCCCAGAGATAATTTTCAGAATTCCATGTAAGGGTTGTATATTCCCACAAGTCACCAAAAGTGAAAATACCACTAAAAAATAAGTAGTGTATATCATATTGAATAAATAAATAGAAAGATTCTAGGGATTATTTTCGTTTTCGTTAATTTTATTCCACCAAATGGAATAATTAATTAATTTGATCCCATGTCTAAGACATTATTTTTTCTAATTCAAAGCTTGGATATTAATTGTTAGGCCTTCCAAATACTACACAAGTGCTAAGAAAGAATTGATTCTAAATAAAGGTACAAGAAGAATCTTATCCTATCGATTGGCTCAATGATAGTTCTCCTTAGAAAAAATTAAAGACATTCCATGTATAAACAAGATTTTTCAAAGCTCAATACATTAATTACTTGAGTGATCTATTTGGAGATGAGACATATTCTATAGTTTTTAAGATCAATTATTCCTATTCCATTTTTTTTTGGGTTGGATATAATGCAACCATGAAGTGGCTTTGTAATTTAAAGTACCATACCATTTAGAGAAAATAAAATTTTAATCAACTTGGATAATTCCTCATAGAAAATATTTTATTATGATATGTTATCCAATAGGATAAGTACACATGAGTAGATAATAATAAATTGTAGACCACCTACACTCTTCTAGAAAAGTGATAAACTTGAGAATCAATTGATAAACCATTTCCACATAATATTAATTGAAAATATTAGACCAAAATGAATCCCTAAATACTAATTAATTACATCATATTTTATTTTATTTAATTCAATAGGGATCAATGGGGAGGAGGATGTGATATTATCATAAAATATTCATATTATGCATAGAGATAATAGATATTTAGGTACCACAATAAAACTCAATAACATGCATACCATAGGCCACATCTTATACACTTTTATGGAGGAAAAGGAGGTTATCATCTACAAAGTGAGAACTAAGTAGAAAGGACTCAATAGGGAGGAATATGTTACAAGCTAGCCCAATATTATTGTCTAGGAGGAGAATGCATCCCAAGGCATCAATAGTGAGAATATAGAGGAAGAGTCAAGGGGTTGATATTCTCTTGAACCTATTACATCTAAATCATCAATTGACAATTGGATTTGGTGGTGTACAATAAAATATATGACAAGTTATCCATCTAGAAAATGATATTAGAGTAAAGATTCTAACAAGAACTTCCAAAGTATAATTTGAGTAATTAAAGACAAAACTACAACATTATTTTTAAAGATGGTTGACATTATAACTTATATAATTGATAAAAAAATAAAATTCATAATAGTTTCATGTCCCAACAAAATAAAATTTTCCAATCAAAGGGGTGACCACTAATATTTGTTAATTCCCTAAAGATGGAATGTCATTGAAAATGTTTAAAATTATAGTACCCAAGGGGTGTTTAACATGCTTTGGGAGAGTAAAAAATGAAAATGAGAGATTTCATAGTTCAAGGAACCTAAGTCTCTCACCAAAAATTATTTTAAAAGTATAAATGGTTCGCTTAAGGACCCATAAATTATTCCTAGCACTTAACATAAATTTGAAATCACTAAAAATGATGGATTGGAGTCAAAAGTAGTGCCCAAGTTAACTGAGACTAGTCTCCTAAAAATAGGATCCCATCTAGGAAGGTCTAGAGTCTCAAGTTGAGCTTTTTATTCCTATGCAAGGTGTGGTAATTGGATTTGGGACTTCTAATGCAAACTATGGAGCTTAGGTTTGATAATTATTATACAAAATGTGGTGCTTAAATTGGGACTTCTCATGCAAATTATGGTGTTTATATTTAAGACCTCTCATGTAAAATGTGGCATTTGTATTTGGGAGATGACTTCAAAGTGTATGTTTTCACCTTGAGTATTGTACATGTATCTTTTAAATCCATCCATGGCTTTATATACAACTTAGGGGTTTTTCTAAATCTAAATTTTTATAAATTAAATGTTTGGGTGAGTAGCTTTTACACACATGTTTAGAGAGTGTTGAGGTTCCAATTATTTATTCCAAGGTTGAATAGGTTGTTGAAAAGTAAAATTTATGAATCTGTTCATTATATTTTATATTTTTTTCTAAGAATAATATAGTGAAAATTGTTGAACATACCCAAAGACTGAGAGGGAGGGGGTGAAACAGTCTTAACAAAAAATTAACCCCTTCCAAAACTTGAAAATTTTAGCATAATCCAACCTTCTTTATCATATCAAAACCTTAAAACATAACAATAACAAAGAATGATATAGCAATTTGAATCCTTAGCAACTTCAACAACCTTTAAGTGATGTAAGATATAACAATTCTACTTCTAACAAAATAAAAAATAGTGAGAAAGAAATAGAAGACACACAATTGCACAAGGAGAACACCAAATTTACATGGATAACCCAAGGAGGGAAAAACCACGATGAGAGTTAATAAATTTACTATCTCAGAGCAGGATATAAATATTTAGATAAAGATTACAATACTTGTCAACATAACACTCTGATGATTGAGGTGTTATAGCACAACTGATATTTCTTTTCACACACTTTAGCACTATCACTATTGGATATTCAATAAAATTCACACACACACACACATGCACTTCTTCATGCTTGTACACTTCTCCATCTTGTCGCATTGAAATGATCTTGCATTTATATCCACCACAACACTTCAAAACTTCAACTAGGTTAGTCAGGAAGAGGATAAAACAATGAATTCAATTGGTCAGCCAATAAAACATAATTTGGTCCTATCCAAAAGATAAATAGGACCAAAAAAAATCTTAGCACTTCTTCTAATGTGATCTAAAACCATTTACATGCAAGAGCACATCAACCTAAGTCAACATCAAGGAAACATGTGGATGAAATGTGAAGCACATAACCATTCAGCCCAAAAAAATTGTTCCAATTGAATTAACTTGATGTGGTCCCAAATAGGATAGGTCAGGACCCAAATCTATCATAACACATCTTCTATTATTGGTGAAACCTCCCAAGCACATGGAACAAGCAAAGGAACAAGCCCTTTTGGCTAGATATCCACAAATAACCTAGAAAGACAAATCAAGACATAATTTGGCATCAAAGTGGCCAATTAGCAATGTGTTGATCACATGGGGGTGTTAATTTAAAATCCAATAATACTTCCATACACTATTTTCATACTATCATGCCACCAATAGGCACTGCAGATCAAACAAGAACAAAAAACTATATTCGAAAAACACAAAATGCTTAATCATGAGATATAACAATAACATATCATTTTACAGACCACTTTAGCATATGAGATTAGAACTAAGACACTACATAGACATTGAAATCACATTCACCAAGCCGCATGAGAAGATACATCATTGCAGAGAAATGTGGAGAAATGCAAAGTATTTCTTGGACTAGTCTGGACAACCAACAACACTACCAAACTTCTAATGTTCACAGAGATATCCTCGGAAATATAGGAGTGTAACATCCAAAAAATACTGACATTGAATAGAAAACCACAATACCAAAGCATCAATAGTGGAGGAATACGAAGCATTCTCCCAAATAGACTTCAATACAATTTCTTGAAACATAAACACTTAAGCAACTTATGGAGGCTAGAACTTCCTTGTAGCAACACACACTTCATCAAGAACATTAGGAGAGAGAATAAGGCATACTATAGACCTTCAACAACATCTCTCCACTATCATTCATTCTTTTAATCCTCATCTTAATATATCATTATAAAATAAACTCTATTGATAATAATAATGCATTATATGAACTTCAAAAATTCTTCTTTGATAAGCCATGACATCCAATCATAAACTTCACCAATTATTATTTGATAAGGCATGACATCCAACATGAACTTCAACAATTATTCTTTGATAAGGCATGACATCCAACAATGAACTTCAAAAATTCTTCTTTAATAAGGCATGACATCCAACCATGAACTTCATCACCAATGTTATCCCAAACTAAATATAACAATGACAACCAATAATCAATGTTGACATAAATGACAACAACTACCAATAATATCCTTAGTGTTGAAATCAATGCCAACAACTGCTAACAAAATATTTCAATTTATTGTTTGTTTTTCAAGTGAAGGTTTCCTAACTTATATCTAGTGTTAATCTCTTTGTTTAGATTTTAGCATTATTTTTGTAGACATGTTTTTCAATTTGGCGTTTATATTGCATTATATTTATATTATTCATTAATGTTGGCAACAAAAGAATAGACAACTAAGAGGGGGTGGGTGAATCATTTGTCACAAAATTTAATACTTTTTCAACCTTATTAACTTTTAATCTTAGATCTTATAATTAACAGTGAAAGCATGAATCAACAACACATTAGAAACACATGAACACCGATATTTTATACATGGAAACCCTGTTAGGGGAAAAACCACGATGGATGTTAGTCCACAAGATTATAACCTGTTAGAAGTATAATGAAAAATGAATAAGGAATGCACATGCATTTAGAAACATTGTCTAAAGCTCACTGCTCAAAAGGGAAGGCTCACTGCCTTACATAAAATAATCAGATTAAATCCATCTGATGATGTTGAACTAAGAAATTAGCTTCTACAAAAGCAGTATGACAATTCCGGTTAGGCACAAACATACTTCTTCGTACTTCACTCAATCTTCTACACACTCTGCTCTAAAATCGAATGATCTGATTTTTATTTGTACATTTTACATTCACACTTCATATACATTCACCGAGCATACTTCAAAATGAGGAAACAATTGCTCTTATATATCCACTACATGAATTTACCTCAATAACCTTGTTGACCACAAATAAATAATAAATGAGTTACAAACTGTCGGCCCAATTCATGAACAAATCTCAATGTGCACCAACCTAAGTCGATCACAACATAATGAAAACCTAAATCAACATCCTCGAACATGCCAAACTTAAAAAAATTAATCCATAAGGATCTGCAACACGGTACCACCATTATGTCGGCCAAGAAAAAAAAAAACTCAAACACACAAAGGAAAATCTTCAATCATGAACACACTGATCAACACAGACATACCAAAATGATAGAGCATGATCTAAAACCATCACTAAACATCACAATAGCATACACAAAAACATAATTTACCAGAATTGCATTTTCTTCTTTCAGAAAGACCTGCTATAGTAACAAAATAACTATAGGAACTCAGAAACTCATAACTCGCTCCAATCTTGATGCATACCACTAAAAATTTCAAACAACATACTAGATAGGATCAGAAATAAACCCTTTAATATGAAACTTCTGTATAAAAAATTATAGAACTTTCCACCATTCTGATCATCACAACTTCATAGACTGCCTGCAACATATTTATTCTAATTTTCTCAATATCCTCGAAATATACAGCCTTCAGAATCACCATTGCTACTAGTTTTGACATCAATGAAAACCACATATCAGCAATAGAACCACAACATCCAACAATATTCCCCTTTGGCATTGATGGCAACACATGATGTGAAAAATACCATCAATACAATTGTCTCTTTTCAAACTATTCTTCTCCTTACACTGCTCTTCTCCCCTTTTCTTCCTCAAAGGTTTTTTACATTACTCTTCTCTCCCTTTGACATAAATGTAAAAGGTAAACAACCTCTAAACCACATATCTGAATCATCTAACTACTCCCCTTGAGTAGCAACCACCATAACATCAATCTGAAACAAGATCTGACTGTAAGTGCATGGATTGATGCAAATACTTTCATCTTAGTTCAGATTAGGAGGGGAAATCACCCCTAACTTGCCTCTAAGATGCTCAAAAGTATCCTTAGGCAACAATTTAGTAAAGATATTTGTAATTTTTTCCTTAGTGGGCACATATTCCAATCTAACTTCTTTATCACTCACTTTGTCTCTCAAAAAGTGATACTTGATAGATATATGTTTTATCTTTAAATGTAACACTAGATTCTTAGAAATCTTTATGGCACTTGAGTTATCACAAAATATAGCAATAGGCTCATTATACTCAATTTTGATATCTCTCAACATCTATTTCATCCAGAATATTTGAGTACAATTATTTGCAGCAACAATATATTATGCCTCAATAGTAGATAAGAAAATTGAATTCTATATTTTACTTAGCCAAGGCACCAACTTATTCCCCAAGAAGAATGCACCACCACTTGTACTTTTCTTGGAATCCACATCTCCTTTCCAATATACATCTGTAAAGGAATTCAGAGTAAGATCATCATCCTTACGATACCAAAGACCAGAATCAACTATCCCTTTCAAGTATCTGAAAATTCTCGGTATTGCAGTAACATGTGATTCCTTTGGATCAACTTGATATCTAGCAACCATACATACAACATTCATAATGTATGGTCTGGTATAAGTCAAATATATAAATCCACCAATCATTGACCTATACCTTGTTTGATTAGCTTTAGGAGAATCATCATTCTATGTTAACTTGCATCCAGTTACCATGGGTGTACCAATTGGTTTTGAGTCTTCCATGCCAAAAAAATTCAGTAACTCTCTTACATATTTGGACTGGGATATGAATTTTCCATCATCTAACTGAGTTATTTTCAATCCTAAATATAATTTCAACTCTCCTATCATTGAAATCTCAAAATCACTTTTCATTTCATCAGCAAACTTCATGCATAAGTCATCATCACCTTGAAAAATAATGTCATCAACAAAGACTTCAATAATCAGTTCTTTATCCTAATCCACCTTGAAATATAGATTGTTGTTAGCAGTACCTTTATTGAATCCAAGCTTCAACAATTATTTATCCAGTCTTGCATACTAGGCTCTAGGGGCTTGTTTGAGACAATATAGTGCTTTCTTCAATCAGAAAACCATATCCTTTTCATCTATCATTTGAAATCCATCTGGTTTCTCAACATAAACTTATTCTTCTAACTCACCATTCAAAAATTTTGACTTCACCTCCATTTGATAGACTTTGTAATTCTTGAAAGTAACATAAGCAAGAAATAACCTTACAGATTCAATTCTAGCAACAGGGGCAAAGTTTTCTTCAAAATCAATATTCTGAAAGACCCATTTGGTTCTAATCACATTTTTCTCATGAGGTTTGGGAAAAAGAATCTATGTATCATTTTTCTCTATCTGCATTAGTTCTTCCTTCATTGCTTCCATCCAATATTCATCTTTACAATCTTCATTGACATTGCTGGGCTCATTTTTGGAAATCAGGCAATATTCTTCTGTAATTCTTCTTATAGTTTGTACACCTTTGTTCTTGTCTCCTATAATATGATTCTTAGAGTGATTTATCTTTACATACCTTGGGACTTTGGGATTCTCTCTAACTTCTGATTCTTTTGTTCTCTCTTTTGCACTTCCACTAGATTCTCCTTCATGATTCTCTTGATTCACCAGAACAATTTGAACTTGATTCTACGTCTGCGCATTCTTTCCATTATCATTACTATCTTGTTGGTCATCTGAATCATATCCACGGTATCTGGATGATCTAACAATGTCTTCATCAACTCTGACATTTGCAATTTGAACCATTTTCTTCAATCTTTTATTGTAGCATTCGTAGGCCTTGCTCTTATTAGAGTAACCCAGAAAGATTCTATTGTGCCTTTTGCACACACGCCCCGTTCAGAACAGGGACCCTCTTTTCCCTCTTTCCTTTTTTGGTCCCTTTCGCTTCACCTCATTTTGCATTCCCACTTTTGTGCCCCCAAATATCGGGGGTGGCACGTTCCCCAATGTCTTATTTTAAGTTTCGGGTTTTTTGGGTTTTAATTGTCGAAATTCTGGCATTTGTGGCAATTTCTGAGTTTCCCCTTTCGGATTTCCCTTGCCGGGTTTCCCCTATTGGACTTCCTCTTCCGGGTTGCCTCTACCAGGTTTCCCAGCCCAAGTTTCCCCTCGGGCATTGTTGTTTCCGACGACGTCCACTGCACGGCTTCCCGAACCTCGGACCCCGGACCTCCCACCGCCTCTACATTTTTCGGAGTTCACCAACTGAACCAGCAATTATACGGAGACATTAATGCGGCATTAATGGCTGTCTTTGGCTATAAAAATGTTTTTTCCAGCTGTTATTTTCAAAGTTCGAGTGATAGAAAAGATTGAAAGAGCTCCTGGCAATTTTGGGCTCTCCTCCTGTCGATTTTCGAGGTGTTTTCTTGGCGACTTCCGTGCACCCGGCAACCTGTTCTTCGGATTTTCGAGGTAGGTTTTCCGTCCACGCGACCTAGTTTCCTTTTTGTGATTTTTGGGATTTTCTTGAGGTAAAATCGTAAAATGAGACATAAACTAAGTAGATTTCACCCCTGCGCGCAAAACCCATGTCTTCGAATCTAAGAATCCACCTTCAAATGCCCAGGAAATCAATTCGGAACCTCCCTACATCGCGGTTGTTCTTCGGAATGGTGCCGGCATCTTCTGGGCCCAGGTCTTCCCACAGCCATTTGTACCGCCTCTTTCTTTGGATTTTCAACCTTTCCCTCCTTTCAGATTCCTACCTCCGGAATTCCCTTCTTGGGATTCCTTTGTGCCCCTACCATTCCTAACGACACCGTCCAAGTGTCTTCCCGACCCTCGGATCCCGGACCCTCCTTTTTCGTCTACCATCAAAATTCATGATTTTCTTTGAATTCGTCCCCGAAATTCCCCCTCCGAGATTCCTTTCTCAGAAGTCCTTCTCCGGGATTCCTTTCTCGGAATTCTTTCCTCATCTCATCATTTTGAACGGCGTCCACCTTGCGTCTTCCCGGATCCCAGACCCCAGTCCCCTGTCCCCCAGAACCCATAGGCTTTGGTCTTTTTTCTTCGATCTTCCTCCAGATTCTGGCCTCTGGAATTCCTCTCCCAGAATTCCTCCCCCGAAATTCCTTTCCTACTACGCCATTCTAAACGGCAAGCACAGAGCGTCTTTCCAACCTCTGGGTCCCAATGTCCCATTTGTCGTTTGTTTCTCCCGAACCATTCGGCTGCTTCCGGATTTCCTCTATTGGATTTCCTCTTCTAGGTTTCCCCTCCTAGGTTTCCCCTTGCATTTTTCCATTCCACACGGCTGACCACTTTGCGGCTTCCTAGCAACGGCAATCTGAGATCCGGATTCTGCCACCCGGAATTCCATCTTCTCTGCACCGTTTCCAACGGCTTCTCTACAGGTGATACCCGAACCTCCAAATCCAAAACGGATTTTGACCCACTTGCTAAAATATGGTTTTCTTCTATTTCCAACCTCTAATCTTCAAATCTAACTTCGGGAAATGCATATCGGAATTCCATTCTCATTTTTTTGTTTTGATCGACATTCTGCCAAGGGATTTGTGGCCGAGGAAGTCTGGATTGTTTGCACTGCCCTCTAATGATGAAATACCTTGCCTTCGAGATTGCTAAAATATTAATTATTATTGCTGGACTAATCTTGATATGCAGGTATTTGGCGTTAGCCATTTTTCACAGTTCGTTGTTACTGATTCTTGTCTATTGTGCAGGATTTATGGAATCAGGCCTAGAGAATTCCGGTGCTTCCAAAAAGGGAAAGGACCAGCTAAGCCAATAAGGGGGAAGGAGGACAAGGAACTAATGAGGTATAAGTTCCAGGGGGTCCCCATTCAATCCAGGGTCACTACCCTTTGGAGGGATGTCACAGATACAAATATCGGATAGGTCGATGTTGATGAATTTACGCAAAGGGTCAGAATGAACCCGAAGACTGTAGGTGCCAAATTGATAAAGAGCAGTGGACTTGCCAAGGCTACAGGTTTCCCACCGGCCCTAGTGGCCCCAGAGCTAGTAATGGCATGTGTCGAAGCATACCAGTCTGATACTAGAACAATAGTGGATCATGAGGGGAATATCCTTGTAGATATGTCTCCATCAAGCATAACTGAGACCTTACACATTCCCACATCTAAGAGAATGGAGATCCCCACCTTGGAGGACTATAAGGAGGTGTGGGAGTAGGACCCGTTGGAGTGCAAAAGGGTTATCAACCACTATTGGTTGAAGGAAAAATGTGCTAGTGCTGGGAAGCTTCCTCAGGAGCTTTACCGCAGTGACTTCTTCGAGGACTACCATGATTTGGTAACCCTCCTCAGCCAAATCAGAGGGCTTCCTAGCACGGTTTTCTTCCAGGAATGGATGTTCTATTTCATAGAACAGATTCTCCAAGGAAAGGACACCTTCTTCTATTGGGGAGAGATCATCAACGACTGCTTCGATGAGCAGTTCACCACCGTGAAGAGGACTAACAAGTTCTTCATGAAATCATACTTAGTGTACTCCCTCGCCAATTGGCAACACTATCAAGGTTTGACAATAATGCCAAGTGATCCATCAGGACTAGAGCTCAAACCGTATGCTAAGTACCCTCAATTGCAATATAGAAACTTCAAAATGAACTACTGTAGGGTGAATGATGCATTCATTGCCCATGTGATCCGATCATTAGGAGGAGATTTCCAGAGAAGAACATCTCATAGTGCCAGGGTCCTCCTCAGACAATATGCATTCTGGTATATTCAATTTCCAAGGTTCACATACATCCGTGCAGAAGGCTTCTCGGATAGACCAAACAAGCTGCCCCGGTACCCAAACGACCGGATTGTCCTCCTGGAACTGACTCAGCATTTATGGCACATTCACAGTGTCCTGAGTGAAAAGCATCTGGCAAGCCCCATCTACCCCATGAACCTTGGGCAAGGGATGTATAAGGTCCACACTTCCCAGTGCGCTGGATATTCAGAAAAGGAGTTGGCAAAATATAATTTTGAACAAAACACAGCTAGGCCATGGATGGATCCTTGTGGCCATGTCAGAAAGGTGTCGGGGCGCGGATATGCCCACCTCCATAACATCGAGGACTTCTGGGACAACTGCAAAGACAATCTTGAGGTGCAGTTGCAGTATTACATGCACATGACAGTCCTCCATGTGTGAAGGGTGAACTTATGCCCTGTACCCGATCAACTGGAAGAGGATGAGGAGGCAATAGTGGATCCAATGTATGATACAGTCTCCAACCTGCCGCTGCCCGCCATCAACTGGGATGCACCAGAACTCAATGACATTAGTGTGCTCACCAGGGCCATCGAAGTATGAACAAGGGCATGTCTCAACGGAAAGGTGGCCCAATTGAAACAACAAAGGGTCGTCCTAACATATACCGAGCTCGCGGGAGAGCATGTAAGTGACCCAAGTGGCTCCGAGGGTGGAGAAGCAACCACTGCAACTCGGGAGACATCTAGGACCCCACCACCTCCAAAGACCAGAAAAAGAAAGGAGGCTAGCCAACAGCTACCCAAACCAAGGGTCTACACCCGTAAGTCTTCCAAGCTAGAGCCCTCTCAGAAGAAAAGAAAAACAATAGGAGGCATGGAGACAATGGTGATGCCAAAGGGTTCGCCCCTCGGGATCGCGAACAAAAGGTCTAGCTCCTTTGGATCTCCACCCATTATAATCACCACCGCCACCCCACTTGCCTCAATTCCAGCTTCCGCTTCCTCCCCACCCATGGTGGATATCTCCATCCACCTTGCTCAGTCTCCTCCAGTATCGTAGGTCATTCTCATGGATTCATCATCCGCTGCCACCTCGCCTATGACCTCTCCCTCCATGTCTCCTTCCCTCCCTTCCGTTTCTGCTACCACAACACCAGCCCCAAGCCTTCTAGATTCCTTTGTGAGGTATATGTAGAATGTGCCCTCTAAGCTTTTGAGGATGCTCACCAATCCAGTAGTCTAAGAAGCAATAGCTCAAGCTATGGCCTCTACTCCAATGGCATCTCCCTCTACCGAATCACCGAAGATCGAGGCCACCATGCAAATATCGAAAGACAGTGAACGATAGTAGCTAGAGCCTGAGAAGGTGCCAAAGTATGAAGAATTTGAGTATCATGAGCATCCCTTGTACGAGCGTCGGGAAATTGATGAGGTAGTTTGTGAATCTTCTAATGGGGAAAGTGAAAGCAGCGAGGACCTTGACACCGAGCTGATCAGAGAGTCAAATGATCCCGGACTCAATGAAGAATGGGGTAAACAGCTTAAGGAAATTGAGGACAAGGAGGCCGAGGATCGGCTTGCACAGGACGAGGAGACTGCTGCTCTAGAAACAGAAGGTCATAGGTCGCCCATCAAGGAACATGGCCAGACCCCAGAACATGGTGAGGAAACTTTCCTCCATGAGAGCAAGCAAAAAAAAAGCCCCAAGAAGCATCAAGATACTCTGAACGTGGAGGAGGATGCTGAGAAAGTAGATTCACCCAAGCAACAGCTACAAACTGAGTCCCTCGTCAGGCATGAAACATTGGAACACACTTCTGATGAAAGAAAAGAGGATGCAGAAACAAGTGACAAGGCACTTATCATTCAAGATGTTGAACTCAAGAAGGAAGACAGCGGGACTCGAGTTGAGGTACCAGACAAAGAACCTCAAACACCTAACTGGCTACAAAGGCAGCTCAAACAAAAGACTCCTATGACAAATGATCCTAAGGGAAGACTGCAAGCCATCATGGCCAGGATCAAGGGCCTTGCAATTAGCAACGTCGATGGTTGGAGAACAACGTATAACTTACAATGTCTCCACCATCGATTTGGGAGTGGCCACAAGGGAGTAGAAGGTAGATCATCTCTAGGAGTCGGTCGCCACCATAGTGCACCTTATCCAGCAGGATAAGATCTCCAAGGAAGAGTTGAAGGAGCAGGTTATGGACCTAACCACATATATTTAGCAGTGGTTGTCTCCAGATGATCAACCCACAAAATCAACGGCCCCGCCTCAGCTGTTGTCCAGGGAGTAAATTGATAAAATAGAAAAGAGGCAGAACCTATGCAGAACTATGGAAAATTGGTTCTAGTAGGTTTTGGACCTAGGAAACATGGGTATCAACGTGGCTATCCAAGCAGCGAATAGATTCCTAAAGGTCCAGAAAACTCTAGAGGACACGAGGCAAATCTGTGAGAGGTTCCCCACGAAATACAATGCAGCCTACCCAAAGATTGAGGCTATTCTCTCTTTGCCGAGTGATATCTGGGAGAGGGACCTTGCCTTCAAAGATGATGACCACTGGCTAGTGGATACCTGGAAGAGAGACTATGACCATAGAAAGAGGCGGCTGGAGTACGCCTTGGAGCGGATAACGCCCGATATTGAATGGGCAAGGGAATCCAGAGAGGAGTGTACGCAGTACCTCAAACTGATGACGGGGTATGAAGTGCCCGCAGTTAGGATCAATTCTGAGAACATCAAGCCCCACTTCTTCAAGGCTATGGAAGATGGGATGTTTGCCGAAATCACCATTGATTTCATGTGCGTCACAGCCCAAGCCTTTACACAGTCAAAAGCTTGCCAAGAAAATGATGTCAGATATGAGGCAAATTGGAAGAAGCTTGGCAGCAATTCCCAAGAGTGGAGTTATCAGATCTTGAAGGCTGATATCCTGGAGGTTGAAAAGTTCCAGTCTCTGATCTTGAATTTCATGGAGTATGCCACGTTGAAGAAGTGAGAGGGCAACCCAGTCATCGACGAACAGTTCCTTGAAAAATAGCCACAGCAAAGGGTAAATCACTAAAAGACAAATTTGCTATAGTGCTGTCACTAGATAACGAGATAGGGAAGAGACAAGAAAGTATTTTATAAATGTAATATATTGAGGGGTAGATAAAACCCTAATGTAAAATGAATCTTGGCCACATAATGGAATCAAATCTTGGCCACTCATTTTGTTTTGTGAAAACTATAAATAGGGCTCTCCTCCTCTCATTCTAAGAGAGTTGAGTTGGTGTAAAGACATGCTGAAGAAATTATAAATAGCAGATACAATCATTTTGGTGTATTTTCTAGGTTTCTCAATATGTTCCATGATTCCTCTCCCTTTTAGTTATAGTTTTTCTTTAAGTTACTTTGTTGTTCTAGTTCCTTCAGATTAGACTTGGTAGATTTAGTATGTCATTTCTCGTTTTGGAAGTAATTGTTGTGTGTATGCTTTCTTTGTCCATACTTTTGGTCATTTGCTAAAGGTAGATGACTATGCAAAGTTAGTCTAGACTTTGATTCCATTGCTGCTCATTGAATTTCATCTTTTATTCATGTTTCCATGGTGAATGAATGATGAACATCTACAGTCCCCAGAAGATAGCATAGATTTCATGATATTGTGAGGAGTTTGGTTAAGTGAAATCTTGTTTAAGGAAACTGTCCATAGCAGGAACCTCCATGATCACTGTTCATTGGTAGTTGCATGTCCGGGAAACATCTTTCTTCCTCGCATTTTTCTTTTTCCTTTTTTTTAAGAATCAACTTTTGTCGAGGTTCATTGCACATTATAAAGCCAAATCCAATGAAATAATGGAGTCTAAGACTGCTGCTTGAACCTACAACAAAGCATATCAATTCTAGACCTATAGAACTCCATTTATTGACTCAATTACCCTACAACTTCAACCATGTAAGGCCACCTTGTGATTCCAGCAAATCAGACAAACAACTAAAATATTCCAAACACTATCAAGACCTGACATCCGAGAGACCTTGGGATAGTGTTCTACAATTTGATTGTGAAAGATTGTCTTTCAAGAGAGGTAATGCACCTACGTATTGCTTGTGTTTTCAAGTGCATAAAAACACCATCAACAAAACTGGTGCTAGAAGGAGGGCAGAACAAGGTTATTGCTTCATTCATCTCACGCCCTTCTCCTAACGACCATCAACAGAACTGGTGCTAGAAGGAGGGCCTTGAAAGGGTAAAGCTGGATCAAATTGAATCATTCTCCCTTGAGAGATTCCACCGAATACTAAGATCTACACCGAACAAGGGGGAGTTGCAGGAATTACAGCCACCCATCCGAGCTAAGAGAGCTAAGTGAAGGGGATCATCCATCACTAACTCCATAGAGCAGATCACTGCCCCTTCACCCCTGCCCTCTTCATCCTCATTAACAAGTTCATCTTCATCTCATCCCACCACTGAGACTTTCCAAGTTTCCATTTCATCTGAATTGAACTCTGCCTCCCAGCTGAACGTAGCCCACAACTTAGTTGCTGCCTCCCCGGTTGTTGCTGTCCCATCCCTACCATAGAGCAACTTGGTGTAGCCACCTCCACCACCTTTCCCAATGGCGTGGTTGGGTAACAACCCATCTCCCCTTACTTTCAACCTCTATCATGACATGCCCAAGAACCCTGAGAATTTATGCACAAAGTTCAACTCCCGGGATCCACATAGGACAGCCGAGGAACATGTCAGGATTTTTGAAATCACTTTGAAGACTATGCAGATCATGTACAAGGATGTAGCTTGCAGGCTCTTTCCTTATTCCTTAGGGGAAGAGGCCTTCTACTAGTACGTTAATTTGCCAGCTGGAACTATCAGCACATGGGATCTCTTAAAGAATGTGTTTCTACAGAAATTCAAGACCCCAGTCAGCCCCACAGATTCGTACAGACATTTCATGGCGGTTCAAAGGGAGATCAATGAGCCAATCAGCACATTCAATGATCGCTTCCACAGAGCATACACTCGATTGCAGGCTCCGTATGTTTTTAATTATGCTGTTGTCCTACCCGTTTACTATGCTCCACTGGACAATCTCACTTCAACATTGGTGAAAAGGATGAGACCACCGCCTGCAAGATTAGTCGACGTGTATGCTGAAGCCATCATTGCCAGTATAGATTTGGGGTAGAATATATCTAGTCCATTACCTTCTCTTGGACAAATCACACATCTGGCACAGATACAGGGACTCATGCAAGCACTGCAGCACCAAACGCCCCTTTTAAATCCGGTACCTCAGTTGCCTATCGTTCCGCATCCTAGACAGCCAATGAACTAAGCGTACCCAATGCCTCATTACTTGACACCCCAACAGCAATAGTCATAGCCACAAGGATCCCAGATAATAGCATACCTTCAAGCGATGGAGTTTCTGCTCGCTCATCAGAATCAACTAGCAGCACAACCTGTGTTCCTCTAGAATACCGCACCGCAACCAAGTAATACCGAAAGGGATAAGATTGATGAGCTCATAGAGATGGTCAAGAAGATGTCGACTGAGATGACACGCCTGAGGAATCAGAACAACCAGCTACAGATGTCGCAAAAGAGCATCCAGGCCAACTTTAATAGGGAAAATCGAGATTACCGTGAAAATCAGGACAATCGCGACACTAGCACACCATCAGGGCAGAATTATGATAGGAATCAAAACTCAGGCCAGAACTTTGAGAGAAGGCCCTTCCAAAGGCAAAACGAGATATGGAATACACACCCTAACAATGGCGGCATTCCCACACCGCTGGATCAGCCCAACAACAGCAATAATGAAAACCCCGCAAGCGAAGTTTATTTGGCAGAGGCTACGTTATCAGGTTGGTGCCGCATACACAAGATAAACTGCCATTCCGAGTTGGATTTTCTAGAGTTTCAAACTGTTGCCGAGATCTTCCAAGTGGAAGTGCAAAATGCTGTCGATAGTTCAGGATGCCGCGACATCGTCCCATCTGATCTGTACGACAGCTTGGTACTGGTGCTAAATCAGGCCCCTTTCCCAAAGGTAGAATGCAACGCCCTCGAGATGGAGAGCACTGTTTCAAGCCATCATGATACAACAAGAGAGGTAAGTTCTGAAAGTCCTTTGACTCAGCTTTTCAATTCAATAGATAATGGCCCCGAAGATGATGAAGAGGAAGTTAGGGAGGACGAAGTTCAAATGTTTCACCAATGGACCACCCCTTATAACTTTAGGAATAGACAAGCAGAGGCCATCCTGGGGGTCCTTTCACGACTTCCACCCCGCCAAATAATTTTAGCACTCCTCCCAACCCGAGTGCAAACAACAATCCAGGTTTCCCACTCATGCCTACACAATACCTTAGCCGAAATAAACAACAAGGTGCTAGCCAAATTCAGAGTGCTAGCCCTTCCCAGAACATTTCTAGTAACCAAGAACTTGAACATATGGGGGACTATATTGCTGAAGAATTTAAAAAGGTGAAGATAAGTGTGTCCGCATTCGAGATTTTGAAGGTGCCTGCAGTTAAGAATTCCTTCTTCTGGATGATAAATGGGACCCCATCATAGGGAACAGCTCAGGAAGAGATCCCAGCAAAGAAGGTTTTTTTTAGCAATTGATCAAATGAGCCGGTTATCAAGTAGATTTTCGACAGCAAAATGGATCCACCATCAGGGCCGTAGGTAAACAAGCAGTCTGAAAGGGCAGCCAATCTGACACCAACCCAAAGCAGAGGCAATGAGAAAGAAAAGGCCCAAGTCGCCCAGGTGGACGTCTCTAGAGGGTTGTTTCAAGGGAAATTTGAGACCCCTCCCTTCCTGACCACTGTTTGTGTGTTCGGGAAGAACCTCCATAATTGCTTGTTGGATTTAGGAGCCTCAGCTAATGTCATGCCTCTGTGCGTGTGCAAGGCCCTCGGAATAATTCTAACTCTTTCCTGACGAAAGGTGACACAACTTGATTAAAAATAAATCAACATAGTTGGGAAGATCAACAAGATACAGATGCAACTTGCTGCTGATCCCCGGATCCAACAAACTATTGACATACAGGTGGCCGATATCCCGGATACCTATGAAATAATCCTAGGTAAGGACTTCATGAGGGCACTGAATGGATACACCGCAACAGATTACTCTCACATATGGCTTTCATGGAAAGGAATGCCTAATCAGATCCAGATTGATAAAGAACCCCAAATGAAATTCATGATTACCAAGTACAACAACATGAATGAGGCGTTGTATGCCGAAACGAGTCTGGGAAATTATTCCTTGGTAGCATGCCTAGACAAGCAAGAGGATTTTGAGGACAAAGGAACAAGCGAGGTCTTTCTCATGTTATGCATCCCACCTAATTTAATCAATACTCCTCTGAGCACAGAAGTACTCATTGAGTCTGATGATGAAGAGTTGGGAGAAGGCGACGGTCGGGGGGTGCTTAGTGGTTTCCAGGATTTTATGGGAAAATGCATATGTGACTAGTTCAACCTAGGAAATCAGGTGAACCCTCAGGAGCTCTTGCTCCCTAACTGGTGTCGGCTACACAATGCTACCCATTCAGAATTTGACTACTGCTTGTGCCAAACAGCAATTGAACATGCTCGGAGATGAGCTACCCCACAAGCGGATGCACAATTTACACTCGACGGAAAAACAAGTCTCGCCCCTATAATCCCCAAGGTGGTCACTGAAATGTTGCCCCCACCAAAGGTCAGGGCAGTTGCTGTCAGCCCCGCGTCCGAGGATTCCCCTAGGTTTTGGATGTTGCGCTTTGACGGATCTAAATCTAAGCACGGGTCTGGAGCTAGTTTCGAGCTGATCAGTCCCAAAGGCAAGTCATACTTCTCCACTCATAGAATACAATTTTATTGTACCAACAATGTGGCGGAATATGAGGCTTTGGTCTTGGGCCTCTTGATGGCAGTAAGAAAGGATGTCAAGATGCTCCAAGTATATGGAGATTCGCAACTAGTCATAAAGCAAGTTAGGAAGCTCTATTCCTATTACAATCGCAGGCTCACTAACTACCGGCACCGCGTATGGGACCTGCTAGAAGGGCTGGACGCTTTCAATATTCAGCTGATCCTGCATGCTCAAAATTCTACTGCCAATGCCCTAGTGCAAGCAGCAAGTACACTGCAACCATTATCCCTATCTAGCCTCAAACGATTCACGGTGGAGCTCACGTCCATCCCGTCGGTGTCGGACAATGTGGCCAATTTCCAAGTATTCAACGACGACAAGCATATCCTGGACTTCATCACCAGTTCGAATGTGTTCGCTGCTCAAATAATCGATGAAGTCAAACCCCAAGAAGCGGACTTGGATATAGAGGGGATCATTAACTTGAAGACCAACACCATCCCTAGGGGTATGGTCGAATTAGAGCGAATCTTCAACCTTGATCAAATCAGGGAGCAGGATTAACAAGCCAAAGAAGATACCATTAGCGGTCAGTGTGATACCTACAACCTGGGAACAGTTGGAAAGGCCAAGAATGTGTTCATAGGCAAGGTATGTGCTCCTCACGAAAGAGAGGGGATCATTGAGGCGCTACAGAGGTACCAAGATGTCATAGCTTGGAGCTATGATGATCTCAAGACATATGACACGTCAATCATCACACACACTATCCTTTTGAGGCCGGATGCGAAACCATTCCACCAACGGCAGCGCCCTGTGAACGCTCCATTCGATCCAATCATTTAAAAGGAAGTACAGAAGTTGCTATCAGCCCGGATCATCTTTCCAATTAGACATTCTATTTGGGTGGTAAATTTGGTTCCCGTTCAAAAGAAAAGTGGGGAAATCAGGTTGTGTGTCGACTTCCGCAATCTGAATTGAGCCTCAGAAAAGGATAACTATCCTATACCTTCGTTGGATGAAGTGCTACAGGTAGTGAATGGGTCCCAAATGATGTCCTTTTTGGATGGATATTCGGGATACAACCAAGTCATGGTGTAGTACGAAGATTGACACAAGACGGCGTTCACTACCAAGTGGGGAACATTCACATATAGAAGGATGCCCTTCAGGCTAATCAATGCTAGCGCCACCTTTCAGCGTGCTATGGACATCTCATTCAAAGACCTTATTGGTAAATGCATCATCATTTATATGGATGATCTAACAGTGTTTTCAAAGCAACGGAGCAACCATGTCACGGATTTATGCAAGGTCTTTGAGAGGTGCCGCACATTTGGGGTGTCCCTTAACTCGAGGAGGTGTATCTTTGGGGTCACTGAAGGGAAACTCCTCGAGCATGTTCTGTATGAACGGGGAATTTCTATTGACCCCGAATGCATTCAATCCATCATAAAAATCCAGCTGCGAGGCAACAAGAAAGAATTGAAGTCTTTCTTCAGAAAGATCAACTTTGTCCACAAGTTCATCACAGGCTTTGCGGAAATAGTCAAACCACTCAACGCCATGCTAAAAGAAGATGCTAAGGTTGAGTGGACCCCCGAAACAAAGTAGGCCTTTAGGGAAATCCAGAAGGCCATTGCTAACGCCCCTATGTGGGTCAACCCAAACTACCTAAAGTACTTCTTTATTTACTCCTTCGCTTCAGATCATTCATGTGCCAGTATCGTGATGCAAAAGGACGACAAGGGAAGCGAGCACCCAATTGCCTTCATGAGCGCCCCCTTGAAGGATGTCAAACTACGTTATCACAACATCGAAAAAATAGGCTTACGCCCTTGTTAAAGGAGTCAAGAAGTTTTGGCACTATATTTTACGCAAAAAGGTCTTCACCATAGTTCCTGACCCTGCCGTCAAAATGTTGCTTATGCAAAACGAGTTGGGGGGATGAAGGGAAAAGTGGATCATGGTGCTACAAGAATATGACATGGATATTTAGCTAATGAAGCTGGTCATAGGATAGGCAGTCACCCGAACAATGGCAAAGGTAGTTATTGATATTGTACCTGAACTCACGATGTAGCAGTACCAACTAGAGGACGTCTCCCCAGGAGAATGGTACAATGACGTAATGTACTACCTATTGAACCACAAGTGCCTACCCCATCTGCAAGGAGTCCAGAGATGAGCTCTGAGGTTGAAAAGCATTAGTTATATGTTGTAGGGCTCTATCTTGTACAAAATAAATCATGAAGGTATCTATCTACAATGCCTGGGAAAGGAGGAAGTCGATCGTGTCCTTAAGGAATTCCATGAAAAATTCAAAACTAGCCATGGCTCAGGCCTATCAATGACACATCAAGTACTGAGAGTCGAGTAATACTGGCCCACCATTTTCAAGGATGCTCACAGTCATGTTCATACCTGCCACGTGTGCTAGACCATTGCTACCAGGCAAAGGAACGTTGTTGTCCCATTGCAATCGGTTCTGGAGGTAAGGCCTTTCGCGCAATGGGGTCTCGACTTCATTGGTCTGGTGAGTCCTCCATCATCTATGGGACATGGGTACATTCTAACCGCCTCTGATTACTATACTAGATGGATAGAAGCAATAACTTGTAGGCAATGTACAATTGAAGTTGTAATCAATTTCTTAGAAAGTTTTATCTTAAATCATTTCGATTGTCCGTATGCCCTAGTATGTGATAATGTCCCTGCATTTGCTTCACTGAAATTCACAAGTTGGGCCTTTGATTATGGTGTCACCCTCAAATTCTCTTCTAACTATTACCCTCAAGGTAATGGCCTTGCTGAGTCCACCAACAAAAACGTGATCACTGTGATTAAGAAGCTGCTAGATAGGAATCCTAAGGATTGGCATACCCAACGTCATTTTACCTTATGGGCAAATCGCCCCCACCACAAGGCTGCCCTTGGAGATTTCCCATACCATCTAGTCTATGGCTTAGAACCCATCTTCCCCATACATTTGAAAATCCTGACCCTCCAGTTCATCAACTTTTATGAAAGAGGAGACTGCAGAGAAGCTCACCTCGCTGAGCTGCTGCACCTTGAAGAAGTACGAGACCGTGCAATAGAAAATTTTTCCAAACACCAGGGCGTAGTCAAAAAGGTGGTTCGATCATCGAGCCAAAGTTAAGGCCTTCCGCATTTATGATCTTGTCCTTTATTGGGATAAGGCCCATGAAAAGAAAGGGGGACACAATAAATTTGACAAGCTTTGGCTTGGCCCTTTCAGATTGTTGAAATCCTTGGAGATAATGCTTTCCGTCTAAAGACTCTTACTGGTGGAGACGTCCCGTTGCTGGTCAACGGGCAGCACCTCAAGCACTACTTTGAGGCCTGAGCTCTCGCGAGCTATCAGATGTAAATACTTGTACATAAGTCAAGATAGATTCCTCGCTTTATCCTTTGCGTTTGTTTGCCTTTCTGGCCGCTTTTTTGGAAGGTGTCTCTCTGTTCTGCTATGGTGGTAGTGCCTGGTCCAGCGAATGATTACTTTGCTGCCCGTTTTCATGTTGTTCTCTAGATAAGCTGTCATTCCCTACTGCTACCCTCTGAAAGCTCCTAAATGTCGGTTTTCAACCTTCAAACTTTGTACTAACCTAGGATGGTTATCTGCTTGAATCCCTCCTCTTATCATGGAACACACATCAAATTTAAGAAAATATCTCTAAAAAATGGTATGGTGATCACTGGGAAGCAGAGATAAGAGAAAAATCTAAAGCCAGTTCCAGTGACCACTACAATTCTCAAGCCCATTATGAACTTTGTTGTTCACACGGTTGAAGAAAAATCAAAGAAAAAGAAGGTGCTAAAAGGAAATATCCAGCACAAGCAATAAATAAATTGCATAAATCAACTGTATGGGTGTGTGAATATCTCTATCGGGGCTATGGACACCTGGCTGGCAGTAGAGCTATGTTCGTGAGATCATAGCGACAACTCCATCGGGGCTATGCATGCCTGAGTAGCAGCGGAGCGATGTCCAGGTTACTTTTGGGATTAGGCGAAATACGTAGCTTATCTCTTCTAACCAATGGTTATTCACACTCTCTCTGAGGAGGGGAAATAAATCCACCACGCACACACCCCCATGATAAATTTGCAATCGGATTCAATCATGCCTTCTTTAAACTGTCCTCAGTTCAGCTTTGAATATTGTCTTAGGTCTGTGAAATCAGAGATCGGGGTTCAGAATGAAGATTTATCTCTAGAACACTGGGAGCGTTCTCCCAGCAGAGTCACCATTTGTTGTGCCTTTTGCACACACGCACCCATCGGAACGGGGACCCTCTTTTCCCTCTTTCCTTTTTTGGTCCCTTTCACTTCGCCTCATTTTGTGTTCCCATTTTTGTACCCCCAAATGTCAGGGGTGGCACATTCCCCAATGTCGTATTTTAAGTTTCGGGTTTTCTGGGTTTTCCTTGTCGAAATTCTGGCATCTTTGGTAATTTTCGGGTTTCCCCTTCCAGATTTCCCTTTTCGGGTTTCCCCTTTAGGGTTTCCCTTGTCGAACTTCCTCTTCTGGGTTGCCTCTCCCGGGTTTCCCCTCGGGCATTGTTGTTTCTGACAACGACCACCAGACGGCATCCCAAACCTCAAACCCCGGACCTCCCGCCGCCTCTGCATTTTTTGGAGTTCACCAACTGAACCTGCAACCATACGGAGTCATTAATGCGACATTAATGGTTGTCTTTGGCTATAAAAATATTTTTTTCGGCTGTCATTTTCAAAGTTCGAGTGATAGAAAAGATTGAAAGAGCTCCCGACGATTTTGGGCTCTCCTCTTGTCGATTTTCGAGGTGTTTTCTCGGTGACTTCCGTGCACTCGACAACCTGTTCTTCGGATTATTGAGGTAGGTTTTCCATCTGCACGCCCTAGTTTCCTTTTTGTGATTTTTTGGATTTTCTTGAGGTAAAATCGTAAAATGAGACATAAACTAAGTAGATTTCACCCCTGCGCGCAAAACCCATGTCTTGGAATCTAAGAATCCATCTTCAAACGCCTAGGAAATTGATCTGGAACCTCCCTGCGTCATGGTTGTTCTTCGAAACGGCGCCGACATCTTCCGGACCCGGGTCTTCCCACGGCCATCCATACCGCATCTTTCTTCGGATTTTCAACCTTTCCTGCCTTTCGGATTCCTACCTCTGGAATTCCCTTCTCGGGATTCCTTTGTGCCCCCGTCATTCCTAACGGCGCCATCTGAGTGTCTTCCTGACCCTCAGTCCCGGACCCTCCTTTTTCGTCTACCATCAAACTTCAATATTTTCTTCAAATTCATCCCCAAAATTCCCCCTCTGGGATTCCTTTCTCAGAAGTCCTTCTCCAGGATTCCTTTCTCAGAATTCTTTCCTCATCTCGCCGTTTCGAAGGGCGTCCACCTTGCATCTTCCCGGATCCCGGACCCCGGTCCCCTATCCGCCGAAACCCATAGGCTTTGATCTTTTTCCTTCGATCTTCCTTTGGATTCTGGCTTCCAGAATTCCTCCCCCAGAATTCCTTTCCTACTGCGCTTTTCTAAATGGTGGGCATGGAGCGTCTTTCTGACCTCTAAGTCCTGGTGTCCCGTTTGCCGTCCGTTTCTCCCGAACCATTCGGCTGCTTTCAGATTTCCTCTTTCGGGTTTCCCCTTGCATTTTACCATTCCACATGGCTGACCACTTTGCAGCTTCCCAGCGACAGCAATCCGAGACCCTGATCCCGCCGCCCGAAATTACATCTCCTTTGCGCCGTTTCCAACGGCTTCTCTGTAAGTGATACCCGAACCTCCAAATGAAGCATCAAATGACCTCCAAATCCAAAATGGATTTTGACCCACTTGCTAAAATGTGGTTTTCTTTCATTTCCAACCTCTAATCTTCAAATCTAACTTTGGGAAATGCATATGGGAATTCCATTCTCATTTTGTCATTTTGATCAGCATTCTGCCAAGGGATTTCTGGATTCTTTGCACTGCCCTCTAATGATGAAATACCTTGCCTCCAAGATTGCTAAAATATTAATTATGATTGTTGGACTAATCTTCACATGTAGGTATTCGACGTTAGCCATTTTTCCAAGTTCGTTGTTACTGATTCTCGTCTGTTGTGCAGGATTTATGGAATCCGGCCCAGAGACTTCCGGTGCTTCCAAAAAAGGGAAAGGACCAGCTAAGCTAGTAAGGGGGAAGGAGGACAAGGAAATAATGAGGTAAAAGTTCCAAGGGGTCCCCATTCAATCCAGGGTCACTACCCTTTGGAGGGATGTCATAGATACCAATATCGGACAGGTCGATGTTGATGAATTTAAGCAAAGGGTCAGAATGAACCCGAAGACTGTAGGTGCCAAATTGATAAAGAGTAGTGGACTTGCCAAGGCTTCAGGTTTCCCACCGACCCTAGTGGCCCCGGAGCTGGTAATGGCATGTGTCAAAGCATACCAGTCCGATACTACAACAATAATGGATCATGAGGGGAATATCCTTGCAGATATGTCTCCGTCAGGCATAACCGAGACCTTCCACATTCCCACATCTAAGAGTACGGAGATCCCCACCTTGGAGGACTGTAAGGAGGTTTTGAAGCAGGACCCGCTAGAGTGCAAAAGGGTTATCAACCACTACTAGTTGAAGGAAAAACGTGCTAGTGTTGGGAAGCTTCCTCAGGAGCTCTACCGTAGTGACTTGCCTGAGGATTACCACGATTTGGTAACCCTCCTCAGCTGAATCAGATGCCTCCCTAGTGCGGTCTTCTTCCAGGAATGGATATTTTATTTCATAGAACAGATTCTCGAAGGAAAGGACACCTTCTTCTATTGGGGAGAGATCATCAGCGACTGCTTCCATGAGCAGTCCACCACCGTGAAGAGGACTAACAAGTTATTCATGACATCATACTTAGTGTACTCCCTCGCCAATCGGCGACACTATCAAGGTTTGACAGTAATGCCAAGTGATCCATCAGGACTAGAGCTCAAACCGTATGCTAAGTACCCTCAATTGCAATATAGAAACTTCAAAACGAACTACTGTAGGGTGAATGATGCGTTCATTGCCCATGTGATCCGATCAGTAGGAGGAGATTTCCAGAGAAGAACATCTCACAGTGCTAGGGTCCTCCTCAGACAATATGCATTCTGGTATATTTAATTTCTAAGGTTCACATACATCCATGCAGAAGGCTTCTCGGATAGACCAAACAAGCTGCCCCGATACCCAAACGATCGGATTGTCCTCTTGGAACTGACTCGGCAGTTACGGCACATTCACAGTGTCCTAAGTGAAAAGCATCTGGCAGGCCCCATCTACCCCATGAACCTTGGGCAAGGGATGTATAAGGTCCACACTTCCCAGTGCGCTGGATATTCAGAAAAGGAGTTGGCGGAATATAATTTTGAACAAAACACAGCTAGGCCACGGATGGATCCCTGTGGCCATGTCAGAAAGGTGTCAGGGCACGGATATGCCCACCTCCATAACATCGAGGACTTCTGGGCCAACTGCAAAGATGATCTCGAGGTGCAGTTGTGGTATTACATGCACATGACAATCCTCCATGTGCGAATGGTGAACTTATGCCCTGTACCCGATCAACTGGAAGAGGATGAGGAGGCAATAGTAGATCCGATGTATGATATAGTCTCCAACCTGCCACTACCCGCCATCAACTGGGATGCACCGGAACTCAATGACATTAGTGTGCTCACTAGGGCCGTCAAAGTATGAACAAGGGCATGGCTCAATGGAAAGGTAGCCCAATTGAAACAACAAAGGGTCGTCCTAACATATACCGAGCTCGCGGGAGAGCATGTAAGTGACCTAAGTGGCTCTGAGGGTGGAGAAGCTACCGCTGCAACTCAGGAGACATCTAAGACCCCACCACCTCCAAAGACCAAAAAAAGAAAGGACGCTAGCAAACAACTGCCCAAACCAAGGGTCTACGCCCGTAAGTCTTCCAAGCCAGAGCCCTCTCAGAAGAAAAGAAAAACAACAGGAGGCATGGAGACAACGGTGATGCCAAAGGGTTCGCCCCTCGGGATCGCGAACAAAAGATCTAGCTCATTTGGATCTCTGCCCATTATAATCACCGTCGCCACCCCGCTTCCCTCAATTCCAGCTTCCGCTTCCAACCCGCCCGCGGTGGATATCTCCGTCCACCTTGCTCAGTCTCCTCCAGTATCACAGGTCATTCCTGTGGATTCATCATCTCTCGCCACCTCGCCTATGACCTCTCCCTCCATGTCTCCTTCCCTACCTTCAATTTCCGCTGCCATAATGCTAGCCCCAAGCTTTCCAGATTCCTTTGTGAGGTATATGCAGAATGTGCCTTTTGAGTTTTTGGGGATGCTCGCCAATCCAATAGTCTAGGCAGCAATAGCTCAAGCTATGTCCTCTACTCCAATGGCATCTCCCTTTACCGAATCACCGAAGATGAAGGCCACCATGCAAATATCGGAAGAGCGTGCACAATAGTAGCTAGAGGTTGAGAAGGTGTCAGAGTATGAAGAGTTTGAGTATCACAAACATCCCTTGTACGAGCGTCGGGAAATTGATGAGGTAGTTTGTGAATCTTCCAATGGGGAAAGTGAAAGCAACGAGGACCTTGACACCGAGCTGATCAGAGATTCAAATGATCCCGAACTCAATGAAGAATAGGGTAAACAGCTTAAGGAAATTAAGGACAAGGAGGCCGAGGAGACTGCTGCTCCAGAAACAGAAGGTCACAGGTCGCCCATCGAGGAACATGGCTAGACCTTAGAACATGGTGAGGAAACTTTCCTCCAGGAGAGCAAGCAAACAGAAAGCCCCGAGAAGCATCAAGATACTCTGAACGTGGAGGAGGATGCTAAGAAAGTAGATTCACCCAAGCAACAGCTACAAATTGAGTCCCCCGCCGGGCATGAAACATTGGAACACACTTCTAATGAAAGAAAAGAGGATGCAAAAACAAGTGATAAGGCACTTATCAACCAAGATGTCGAACTCAAGAAGGAAGACAGCGGGACTTGAGGTGAGGTACCAGACAAAGAACCTCAAACGCCTGACTGGCTGCAAAGGCAGCTCAAACAAAAGACTCCCGTGACAAAGGATCCTAAGGCAAGGCTGGAAGCCATCATGGCTAGAGCACGAATAGGCACCAAAAAAGAGAAGAAGCCAAAGATCAGATTGAGGATAACCATGGATGCCTCGGGATCAAGGCTCATGCAATTAGCAACATCGATCGTTGGAGAACAAGGTATAACTTACAACGTCTCCACCATTGATTTGGGAGTGGCCACAAGGGAGTAGAAGGTAGAGCATCTCCAAGAGTTCGTCGCCACCGTAGTGCACCTTATCTAGTAGGATAAGATCTCCAAGGAGGAGTTGAAGGAATAGGTGATGGACCTAACCACATATATTCAGCAGTGGTCATCTCTGGATGATCAACCCATAACATCAATGACCCGACCTTAGTTGTTGTCCAAGGACCAAATTGATAAACTAGAAAATATGCAGAACCTGGGTAGAACTATGGAAAATTGGTTCTGGCAGGTTTTGGACCTAGGAAACATAGGTATCAATGTGGCTGTTCAAGCAGCGAATAGATTCCTAGAGGTCCAGAAAACTCTAGAGGACATGAGGCAAATCTGTGAGAGGTTCCCCGCGAAATACAATGCAGCTTACCCAAAGATTGAGGCTATTCTCGCTTTGTCGAGTGATATCTGGGAGAGGGACCTTGCCTTCAAAGATGATGACCACTGGCTAGTGGATACTTGGAAGAGAGACTATGACCATAGAAAGACGTGGTTGGAGCAGGTTTTGGAGCGAATAGCACCCGATATTGAATGGGCAAGGGAATCCAAAGATTTGTGTACGTAGTACCTCAAACTGATGACGGGGTATGAAGTGCCCGCAGTCGAGATCAACTTCGAGAACATCAAGCCCCACTTCTTCAAGGCTATGGAAGATGGGATGTCCGCCGAAATCACCACTGATTTCATGTGCTTTGTAGCTCGAGCCTTTGCACAGTCAAAACCCTGCCAAGAAAATGATGTCAAATATGAGGCAAATTGGAAGAAGCTTGGAAACAATTCCCAGGAGTGGAGTTATCAGATCTTGAAGGCTGATATCCTGGAGGTTGAAAAGTTCCAATCTCTGATCTTGAATTTCATGGAGTATGCCGCGTTGAAGAAGCGAGAGGGCAACCCAGTCATCAATGAACAGTTCCTTGAAAAATAGCTACAGCAAAGGGCAAATCACTAAAAGATAGATTTGCTACAGTGCTGTCACTAGATGACGAGATAGGGAAGAGACAAGAAAGTAGTTTATAAATGTAATATATTGAGGGGTAGGTGAAACCCTAATGTAAAATGAATCTTGGCCACATAATGAAATCAAATCTTGGCCACTCATTTCATTTTGTGAAAACTATAAATAGGGCTCTCCTCCTCTCATTCTAAGAGAGTTGAGTTGTTGTAAAGACATACTGAAGAAATTATAAATAGCAAATATAGTCATTTTGGTGTATTTTCTGGGTTTCTCAATATGTTTCATGATTCCTCTCCCTTTTAGTTATAGTTTTTCTTTAAGTTACTTTGTTGTTCTAGCTCCTTCAAATTAGACTTGGTAGATTTAGTATGTCATTTCTGGTTTTGGAAGTAATTGTTGTGTGTATGCTTTCCTTGTGCATACTTTTGGTCATTTGTTGAAGGTAGATGACTGTGCAAAGTTACTCTGGACTTTGATTCCATTGCTACTCATTGAAATTTCTCTTTTATTCATGTTTCCATGGTGAATGAATGATGAACATCTGTAGTTCCTTGAAGATAGCACAGATTTCATGATATTGTGAGGAGTCTGGTTAAGTGAAATCTCGTATAAGGAAATTGTCCATAGCAGGAACCTCCATGATCATTGTTCATTGGTAGTTGCAGGTCCGGGAAACATCTTTCTTCCTCGCCTTTTCTTTTTCCTTTTTTTTAAGAATCAACTTGTGTCGAGGATCGTTGCACATTATAAAGCCAAATCCAAGGAAATAATGGAGTCTAAGACTGTTGCTTGAACCTGCAGCAAAATATATAAATTCCAAACCTATAGAACTCCATTTATTAACTCAATTCCCCTACAGCTTCAACCACGTAAGGCCACCTTGTGATTCCAGCAAATCACACAAACAACTGAAATATTCCAAGCACTGTCAAGACCTGACATCTGAGAGACCTTGGGATAGTGTTCTGCAATTTGATTGTGGAAGATTGTCTTTCAAGAGAGGTAATGCACCTACGTATTTCCTATGTTGTCAAGTGCATAAAAACACCATCAACAAATTCCTTCATCACTCCTAGCATCAAACTTGCCAATATCTTCATCTCTCTTGATATAACATCTACTTCCAAAGATTTTAAAATATTTAATAGTCGGCTTATAACCAAACCACAACTCAAAATGAGTCTTACCAGAATTACCATTAATATTTACCAGGTTGATAGTGTATACAAGAGTGCTTACAACTTATCTTCAATAGATATGAGGAGCATTACCTTCCAACATCATAGTTCTTGAAACATCTAGAATTGTTAAGTTCTTTCTTTCAATGACTTCGTTTTGTTGAGGGGTCCAGTGAGCAGATAACTATCTTTTGATTCCATGTTCTTCAAAAAATTAATTGAAATCCCGGGAAGTGAATTCACCACCTCTTTCTGGTCTTAAGCATTTTACCTTCAACCCTCTCTCATTTTTAAACATGAGAAGCAATGTTTATTGACCCTTTAATTAATCCTATGGTCCTAGTTTAGAAATGAAAGAAAAAAATTAACTAAAAATGCTTCCTCCTCCTGCAACAAATATGTTAGCAATTTTTTTTATGTCTTTGATGAGTGAGATGCACAAACGTTACTTAACAAAACACACTCAACAAGAAACGGAAGTTAGTAGGTCAGAAATGGAAAAATAGTTAGAAATTGAATGCTGAAATTAAAAATTCTGAGTGACTGTTACCTATCTTTACCTTTGTTTCAGGTGTGGTTGCCTCTATGTTTTGGGCAAGGCTACCTATTTCTCTAGAACCTGCAGAAAAGTCAGAAAAACCAGAAACAAAAAACAGAAAATTCTGGCTTTGGCAAGGGTCACCTATTCGTGAAGCTAAACCTACAGAGTCAGAAAAACCAAAAAACATAAACAAGAAAATTTGGCTTTGGGCGGGGTCACCTGTTTGTGGGCAAGGTCACCCCTTTTAGGGTGGGGTTACTTGTTCATGAAGCTAAACTTGTAGAGTTAGAAAAACTGAAAAAAAGAAACAGAAAAATCTTGCTTTGGGTAGGGTCGCCTGTTTATGGGTGGGGTTGCCCCTTTTAGGGCAGGGTCGCCTGTTCGTGAAGCTAAACCTGTAGAGTCAAAAAAACCAGAAAATAGGAACAAAAAAAATTGGCTTTGGGCAGGGTCGCCCCTTGAGGGTGGAGTCGCCTCTGTGTTCCTGAATCTACAAGATTTCAAAAAATAGAAAATGTGAAAGTAATGGACCTATGACGTGGGTCCCATCAAGCATTCCATAAATGTATGTAGTGAAAGTTATTACCTCATAATATGCAAAACTAATTAAGAAATACAAGATAAAACAACACTAGACAACCTCAAGATTAGGCTACATTGAACACAAATAAAAGAAAGATGAAACAAGAAAGTATACCTTTTACTTGTGTTGATTCTTGGTTGGCCCTTGATAGTGTTTTTGATGTGTTCTCCTTGATGGAAAGCTTGCAATGATGGTGGTGGTTGAAGGATGGAAAAATCGTGGGTGAGAGTGCAATAATGGCTACAAGAATGGCTTGAATTCAAATGGCTTAATTGCTTCAATAATGGTTTGAGAGCATAAGTGTGATAGGAATGCATAAGGTCCCTTAATGAATGAGAAGGGATATTATTTATAGAGGAAATTGAATTCTCTAGAGGATTCAATGGTCAGGATTGAGCCACCATGGCCAAGATGGAGGGCTATGGTGAGTTGAGGACTCACAAGCCCTCACATCTTTCCATGTAGAGGATGAAGTGTCCAAAGGATATAGTAAGATGGAATGGGTACAAATGATGTTGAAAAGGTCATGTAGTCCCAAGGCACTTGCAAGTACCTTGGGATTGAAGAGGATTTCCTAAAAAAGGGTTTCTTTGTCCCCAAGTGGGGCTGAAAGTGACAAGTGAAGACTTTTAGAAAGTCCACTCTTGTCACCATGGGGATTGGAGAAGGCATTGGAGGAATAAAAGTGAATTTAAAATTCAAAATCTTGGAACAAACCCATGGATAAGACAAGGTCTTCCAAAAGGAGCTCTTTGTCCATGTTCTTGATGTGACTTTTGAAAGGTCATGGGGAAGACAAATGCATGGGGGGAATAAGTGTGAATTTTTAATTCACATGCAGAAGAGGTCAAACCAAAAAAGGTAAGTACCATGAAAGGTTGACTTAAGGAAATGTTATAAAAGGTAAGTAATTAGGATTAGGATTGTGAAAATAGGTGATTAGGAAAATTAAGGAGGATTAGAGGCAAGTGGCTAAATATGGAGGTTGTGAAATTAATCTTGATTAAGGATATGCACATCCTAATGAGGGATTAATTAGATTAACCAAGATTATTGGAAAGGTTATGGAGGATGGGACAATGAGAGAGAAATAACAAATTAAAAATTGAAGAGGATAATTGACTAAATTAAATAAATTGATTTATTTATTTAATTTAGAGAGGAAATGGTAAAGGATAAAGTATTTAATTAAATACTTTTTGGGAACCTTAGAGAAAGGGGATAATATTAATTAAATGTGTTATTTAATTAATATAGATAGATTAGACGAATAAATGATAGGATTTTGACTTTATGAAAGTGGTCAAATTTAAGTGTCTACATTTTGCCCCTCTTTGAAATATTGTTAAAATAACAGTGTTTCAAACAAAAATAAATGCAAATGACTCTATAGAGGAAGTGACTAGAAAAATATGCCCCAGCATGAGAAAGGCTGTGTGAGCTGCTCAAATGAAGGGGAGTGAAGGGAGATGCCCCAGTCGTGAAGGAGAACGACCAAGAAGGAGGTATGGATGGATTTGGTAGGGTATGCCCCCTTGAGAGGGCAGTAGGGGAAGAAAAAGAGGTACTGGAAGACTTCTCGATATGAAGAAATGAAAGGTACCATTGGATAGAGCTCAAAAAACCATGAAGAATGGATTTTGAATGGAGTCAAATTGACATAGGGGGCACAAATGGCGGCCCCGGGAAGTTGGAGGATTCATCGACGGAGGAAAAAGTTAAATAGAAGGAAAAAAATACCCTCTATTTTAAAAAGGGGAAAAGGAGGGAAGATTTAAATAGTAATTTTAGAATTACTATTCCTCATTTGGATAGTTGGGAGTGGAGAGAGAGAGAAGATGTTAGAGGATTACGACAACGACATCATCCACCATGAGGATGAGGTGCAAAGCTTCTACTATAAGCGCACGATCTCACGCCAGGTTAGGTTCAAACCCCCTTTGTGATTTTTTAGCATTTTAGAATATATTTGTGAATTTAAATGCAATTTGAAAATCTGGGTTTGGGAGTAGAGGTAGGTTAGAAAAATGGGAAAAATGCAGAAATTAATTTCACCTAGCAGGTGGGGGGAAATGTCAAATAGTGATGGGTAGGGAAAACGAGGGTTGTAGAAGAAAAATCAGGTAAAATAAAGGGAAAAAATGGGGTGTCAGATCCAACATGGGCAACCATGCCATGCTCGGGAGGGGCATCCCTGCCCCATGCCTGGGCGGCCCTGCCCCATGCCCGGGTGACCACGCCTGGGTGGGGGGGCCTCACCCCATGCCTGGCTGGTCACACCTAGGAGGGGGTAGCCTCGCCCCGAGACAGGCGACCATTCCTTGAGAGGGGCGGTCATGCTCGGGAAAGGCAGTGCCGCCCTAAGGGGGCAATTGTGCCCGAAAGGGTGGCTCCACCGAGGATAAACAAGGGCGGCCATGTTGATGGTATTTTCTGTACAACAACAACTCAGATAGAATATGATATCCTATCTCTCTTGAAATTTAAATCTCTATGGGAAAAGAGATAACCCCAAGGTCTCTAATGTCAAGTCTTGACAATGCAACAAAACAACTCAGTGATAAATGTGAAAATGTTGGTAATCACAAAGGGACCTAAATACGAGCAAATACTGGACTTCGAATTTATCAGATCCAAACAATAAATTCATACTTTGAAACTTTATTTGAACCTTGATAATAAAGAAATAGCAAAAGATAAAGGTTTCAGAGATAATTCTAAGACTACTTCTAATCCTAAGATTGAAAATGCCAAATGATAAAATGCTCAAAATGGACCGATATCTCATAAACTACTTTCTGCTTGACCCAAATGAATCTGAAATTCCACATAAATAGTGCAATCTTCTAAGGTATTTATAGATTTTCAAATCATAAACATTCATTCAGCCAATTTTATTGCAATTGAGATGAACAACCCTTTATAACTGAACTAAGCAAAATTTTAAGTCCAGGCTAACTTTGCAAAGCAGCTAACAATCAGCTAACTGCAAAAAGTATGGACTAGAGATAGCTGCAAACATTCCAAACATGAAACCCTAAGCATTACCAAACCATTTAAGCATAAACTTATAAGCAATTTCAAAGATAGAACAACAAGAACCATACCAGATGAAACTCCAAAAGATAGATACCAAAAACAATATCTCTCTTATATTAAATCATCCAAAATAGCAATAATTCTAGTTTTCTGTTACAACACTTGCTTGAGAATAAACCCTAAGTCAATCTAATATCACTTATCTACTTTCTCTATCCTCCTATATGCCTATCTATATCTTCAAATGAGGCAACATGCCTATTTTATAGAAATCCTTAAGATAGGTCAGCCCCAAAAAGATGATTTACAATAAAAACATGACCTACAAGAGGTCGGCCTCATAGATATTTCAACCTAATATGAAATGTTCCATTGGCACCAATTTCATCCAAAACCGCCAAGATACCCAAAAAGTTCAGCCCAATACATGTGAATAATGGGAAGCACAAATCTCAATGTAACCCTATATAGCTACTCCCCATCCTTGTCCTTAGCTCGATCTTCTTCACCATGTACGGCCAACAAAACTCTATCCAGTTCAACAGCAGGTGGCATAGGCAAAACCCTAATCCTTCTCTCAAGAGACTTGATGTCATCTCTTGCTTACCTAACTGGACCATCCCAATCAGCCTTATTAGTCAAATATATGTCCATGACTACAATATAAGTTGCAGCATCATCCAACTGATGTCTAGTAACTGGTCCTTCACCGACTAGAGAATAAACATCTGTCCACCATTCCCTAAGCTGCTCCAAATTAAGATACTTCAGAGAAAATTTCTTCCTTCCAGTCATGACCTCAAAGAATGAAATGCATTTATCATAAATACTAGTCACAGCATCCTCAATCTGCTATGCCTGCAAACACATAAAGATGACCACAATAAGATCCACAAAAAATAAAAAATGTAGGAAATCAGTATCCCAAAGTTTGGGATTTAGCCCCCCTCGCGGATTCCACAATGGAGAGAATTTTTGAGAAAATCCGGACTAGGCGGACTCTAGAAAACCAAGCATGCAAAATCCCAAAACATCATTTTAATCCATCAATTAACAAAGGAATAACATTAGAAACACTTAGCATAAGCTCATTTAATCAATCAAATACATCATCAATAAATAGATCCTTCATAACCATCAAATTCAATATTTTCCTAGAAAACTCAGAAGAATCCGCCAGAGACATATTTTGGCGAAAACAACAACAATAATACCTAACCCAGGGAAAAGGAGGAGACACGGAACATCTGGGAAAATCCGGAGGTGCCAAATTTTGGTAAAAGCCAGATATATCAAAATTAATGCATGAAATCAGTAAAACAACCCGACTGTGGACACCGAGAAAATTCAGAGGAAGTGAATTTTGGTGAGACAGAAGAAATCCAGGAAAAAGTGGTAAAAGAGAAAGAAAGAGATAAGTTGGGGAAATCTGGGGGAAGCGGAATTCCGCCAGGACCTTGAAAACCTGAACCTGTCCACATCTTCTTTACTTTTACCAAAATGATTCAACAACTCCAGATCTAAGGCCTGTAATTTGACAACAACTTAACCTAGACCTCCAATGAATGAAACATGAATCTAGAACACTCCTCACTACAATTTGAGGAGGATTGTCCATGCCCTAGGTTAAGAACCCTAAAATTTTTGCCATGAAAACACCTAGAACTAGGAACGACTTTCTCACACACCAGAATGGAGAGTCTAAGACCAATGCAAGCAAATGCCAAAAAAGAAATAATACCAGACTAAGAATAAATATCATGGTCAACCAAGCGGACTGGTAAAGCAATGCAAAACCCCCAAAATTCCAAGTGATGACATGCATAGCCAAGGAAATTGAGAAATCACGAAGGACCAGAAAGCAACGAGCTGAAGTAATTCAAAATCAATAGAGTAAAGGAGCATTTCTACATACCATGAGAGTGAAAGGGCTGGAACTTGTGATGCCAATAGATAACCATCAAATGCGACCAGGATACAATCCAAGCACACGAAACTCAAATGCACAGTCAAAACGGCCTCGAAAATCATAATCCAACAAAAACACCAAAAGCTCCAAGACTCAAGCTCAAATGATAGCAAACGAACAAAAGGCAGCAAACATGGTAAAAAAGGCAGCAACCTCCGAACACTGGAAGAAAAACCGGGAGAATCCGGCCCAGGCGGATTTTCCCGAAAGCAGTGAAAACTCCGGAATGAATTTAGAACTCAAGGTATTCAATAAAATTCATAAGTGTGCCACTTCAATTGGCAAGATGGACATTAAAGCACGAACCCAAGCAAGTGAAGACCCTCGAAAAAGAAGGGCCAAAACACCAAAAAGAGAAAAAAGAGGGTCCCCACTTTTAGTGGGGCATGTGTGCAAAAACTGCACAACAAATGGCAACTCCATTGGGGAAATGCTCCAAAGCATTTCAAGAATAAACTAGAATCAAGAACCCAGAATCTCTAGTTTTGATCCTTTCATCCAAAATACCTATGAACAAAGTTTCAGAAACCACAAGCAAGAAGACCTTATCCTATACCAGGGTCCAAGTATGTGCATTATGCATTTATTCCTATCCTATAAGTGCAATGGGAACAAGAGAAAATCTAACCAAGGCTACATAAAAGTTCAAACTTCAAAAGCAACCTAGATAGAGCCTCACTGCCAATCAAGCATTCATAGCCCTGACAAGGTTATCGTTGTGACCCTCCCAAGCATAGCTCTACTCCCAGTCAGGCATCTATATCCCCGATAGAGATACTAGGATACTCCTGATAAGGTGAAGCTCATTCAAATTTTCAAAATTTTCTCTTTCTCCTTTTCTTTTTCTGTTTTGTTTTGTAGAACTTTTTTCTTCACCTTTGTAAGTAATGAAACTCACACTCAGGGATGATGAACACAGTGGCACTGAAGCAGAATATAAGATTTTTCACCAGGCCAAATCACTCAAAGACCCAATGCAACTCCAGGATCCTTAATTTTAGTGTGAAAATGTGAGACCCAAATATATTCCAAAGTGTATCTAAAACAAGTGATTCTAATTCCAAGTACAAGGGATATCAGATAAAAGAAGTCCACCACCTGACTCTGAAAAACTAATTGGAGTTTATAAAAGAAATTTCCAGAACAATCCCAAATGAAATAACCCATTGCACAGGTGTAACAGCCCCAAGGAAACCAGGAAACCCAAATCAAAAAAATAAAAAATAAAAAAATAGGACAAACCAAAGAAAACCTAAACTACCAGAGAAAAACCAGCAACAAAGCAAAACATAAAGCAAACCTACTCTAGCTATGTATAGGATGAACTGCAAGTAGTTCAAGGTTGAAAATAATGCTTCAGATACTGCCTATTAACAGGCAGCAGGATATCCTCACTAGTGAGGGTTTTTAAACGAAAAGCATTATCTCTCAAAAATTTTGAAATTTGGTAAGGACCAAGCCATAGTTTATCAAATTTACCATGCTCTCCCTTACAATCATGGGCTTTATCCTAGTAGAGAACTAAATCATAAATTCTAAAGGCCTTTACCTTAGCTCTCCTATCAAACCATATTTTTACTACACCTTGATGTTTAGCAAAGTTCTTTAGGGCTTCATCTCTTTTTTCTTCCAACGCAACAACTCAGCCAAATGGGCCTCACGTTTATCTTCTTCATTATAGTACTCGTTAATAAATTGCAGGGTAGGGATTTTCAACGAGATAGGAAACATAGGTTCCAAACCATACACCAGGTGATAAGGAGAGGTTCCTATGGATGCCTTATGTCTAGTATGGTCAACCCAAAGAGCAAATCAGTGCTGGGTGTGCCAATCCTTAGGATTTTGTTCTAACAAATTAGGGATAACCGTCAATAGGTTTTTATTGGAAGAATTAGCTAGACCATTACCTTGAGGGTAATAATTGGATGAAAACTTAATAACAATCCCATGATCAAATGCCCAATTAGAAAACTTCAGTGATGCAAATACAGGACCATCATCACAGACCAAAGACAGTGGACAACCAAAACAATTGATAATTCCTGATTCAAGAAAATTGATTACCACATCTGAAGTACACTATTTACAAGAAAGAGCCTTTGTCCATCTAGTAAAATAATCACTTATCGTAAGAATATACTTGTGGCCCACAAAATATGAATGATTAATTGGACATATAAAGTCCATACCCCACTGAGCAAATGGTTTTACCTCTATGACTAGCTGGAGTGGAAGAGTTGCATGTTTTTCCTTACTTGTTTTAGTTTAACATATGTGACAAGTTCTCACATGTTGGTGTGCATCTTTGAATAAAGTGGGCCAATAATAGCCTGCCCTCAAGATCTGATGTGCAGTGGATGATGCAGAACCATGGCCTGTGCCATACTTCTCATGAAATTTAATCATCACTCTAGCAGCTTCTTCTTTTCCCAGACATCTTAAGTATACACCCCCATGATTCCTTTTATATAAGATAGCTCCTTTCATCATAAAACTTCCACTCTTCAAGCACAAAGCCCACCTCTAAACCGTGTTAAGGTGATTAGGACACTATTGATTCAATAGATAGAAAATGATTTTGTCATACCAGTCTCTTGGAGATACCAAACTATCTTATGAGATGATTTTGTTATGAGATCATTCAATGCACTTCCTTTGATTAAGTGAAATGCCAAAATCTCTACATATTTGAAAGACCTTACATAAATATGTTATATGATCACCTCATTTCTTGGAAAAAATAGAAAAATCATCCATATAAATAATGATGCACTTACCAATTATATCCTTAAAAGCAATGTCCATGGCTCTTTGGAATTTAGCTCCAGCATTGATCAATTCGAATGGAATCCTTCTGTAAGCAAAAGTTCCCCACTTAGTAGTAAAGGAAGTCTTGTGCCTATCCTCATACTGCACCATAACTTGGTTGTATCCAGAATACCCATCCAAAAAGGAATTCATTTGGGATCCATTAACAATATGAAGTACCTCATCCAGTGAAGGAACTGGATAATTATCCTTTTCTGATGCTCTATTCAGATTCTTAAAGTCTACACATAGCCTAATTTCTCCACTATTTTTTCTTTCTGGAACTAAATTTTCCACCCAAGTAGAGTGTCTTATTGGAAATATGATACATGCTGAAATCAATTTCTGCACCTCTTTTTGAATAATGGGTTCTAACAAAGCATTAATTGGCCTTTGTCTTTGCCTGAATGGTTTGACATCTGACTTCAAAGGAATGGTGTGTGTGATGATTGAAGTATCATATGTTTTCAAATCATCATAACTCCAAGCTATTACATCGTGATATGTATGTAAGGTATCAATAATTCCCTTTCTTTCTTTTGGAGTACATACCTTACCAATAAAAAAAAATTGAGTCCTCAGATGTCCCCATATTATATGTCTCACACTGGCTACTGAGAGACTCCCTTTTAGTCTATTGTTCTTGATCTCTTATCTTATCTAAATCAAAAAATCGTTCAAGCTGTACCATACCTATTGGAATAGTATTAGTCTTCAAATTAATGATTCCTCCAAAGTCTATTTCTGCTTCCTAGGGCTCCATCTCATCAATAAGATGGGAAGAAAATACATCACAGCTTGTAATAAAGTCCAAAATATGCTTATCATCTTCAAATACCTAGAAATTAGTAATGTTGTCAAGTACTAAAGGCACTAGAGTGAGCTCAACTGTAAATTTCTTCAATCCTGAAAGTGACAGAGGCTCCAAGGTGCTAGTAGCTTGTGCTAGAGAATTAGCAACTTGATTTTTGTTCTGAGGGATTAACTGGATATTAAAAGCATTGAATCCCTCACTGAGATCCCACACTCTATGCCTGTAATTGGTCATTCTTCTATCATGGCATGAATACTATTTTCTTACTTGTTTGATTACTAACTCTGAATCTCCAAACACTTGTAATAACTTAACTTTCTTCCTTGATGCCATCAATAAGCCATGGATCAGAGCTTCATATTCAGTGACATTATTAGTACATTGGAAATGGAGACTGTGAGCAAAAAATTAGTTCTTACCTTTAGGACTGATTAATTCAAATCCTACTCCAACACTCTATTTGGATTTAGATCCATCAAATCTTAGTGTCGAAAAACCATCAAGTTCATTTGGTTTCAATTTACCTTGTTCTTTGCTGGGGATAGGGAGCTTTTCAGGAAGCACTAGGTTCTTACCTTTATCATTGTTTGATTCTTCCTGCACTTTAAGTCCAATAGGTGGAACTGGATTAATGCATTTATGTATTTGTCGGACAACAGTCTGACACAAGTCACATTCCAACTTAGAATGAGGGGCATCATGGAATCTGCACCAACTTGGAAGCAATAATTCTTCGAATGTCATGCTTCCTTTCAATTGTATCTGATCTTGCATACACTTCTGGATGAACTCCTGAAAGTTATCCAACAAACCAAGCTGCATGTCCTCTTGGTCACTTGTTTCATCCTCTTGTTCAATCAATGTCTCAGGATCATTGCTCTCCGGAATGTGTTCATCTGAAGAATCCTGTAGCATAAAAACTTCTTCATCTTCTGCAACTGATGCAACCAACACATAGTTCCCCATGCTAACCTCAGACACCAACACCTCATTTGAGATATTTTTGTATACCATGATTGCATATTTCATTCTGGGTTCTCTTTCAATTCTGATCTGATTCGGGACTCCTTTCCATGGTAACCACATATGGGAATGGTCTGTAGATGTATATCCATTTAAAGCTTTAGTGAAATCTCTACCTAGGATCAAACCATAAGTATCAAGAATGTCAGCCACTTGGATATTGATCACTTGTTGCACCCTAGGGTCTGATGCAAGTTGCATAGGGATCATGTTCAATTCTCCAACTACACTTACCTCTATTTTATCCAATTGAGTAACCTTCTTTTGGGAGGCTATAAGAGTAATACCCAATGCTTTACAAATAGCAAAAGGCATAACATTTGTAGATGCTCCTGAATCTAGAAGACAATTATGCAAATTCTTTCCGAAGATACGAACATAAATTAGGAAAGGAGGAGTTTCCATCTTACCTTGAAATAGATTCAGATGAGTATCAGTTTATGCAACTTGACCCTTATCCTTATCTCCCCACTTGTCTATAGGCGGGACCTGACTTCTGGGTGTTTGAGAATTAGAAGACCTGGTAGAAGCCTCATTGGTGGCTACCCCTTGCAATGTTATATTTGAACTAAATGATCCCAGAATTGCATTCCTAATGGGAGAAACTCTTAATAATTCAAAGGCAGAAATACTTACCTTTACTTTCTTGAATTCCTCAGTCACATATTCACCCAATTGCTCCACATTCAGGTCGGCATGATATTCCTTGTAGCCACTAACCTGCTTATCTTTGGATATTTCAACATTGCTCCCCTTCGACAGGTACTGTGTTGGCACTTGAGGATAAGGTGGATTATTACTAGCTTGTGGGTCTAGTGGAGTATTGAAATTGTTAGGAGGGATGGAAGTAGTGAAAGTACCTCTAGCCTGTGGACCCCTGTTAGGCCTATTTCTTAAATAATATTTCTTCCTTGGTTGTTGAAACATCTGAACTTCTTCAACACTAACATCTTCCTCATCTAAAGGGTCGTTATCATTCTCACTCTCCTCATTAAACAACTAGGAAATCTCATCCTCATTAAACACCTGCTCTGCCTCATCCTCTATAATAGATACCTCTTTTGGTTCATTTTCCTCACCTTTGGGGAATGGGTCATGATTGAGTACCAGTACTAGAGAATCGTATAGATTTGAAGGTACAATTTCATGTCTGGTAGAATTGTTTTCCACCTCATACTGAAAGATAGAAGCTCTAGTCTGAAATTCAGCACAGTCTAACTCAAACTATTGACTTGTTTTATGGAGCCTGCACCATCCAGACAGAGCTACTTCTGCTAAGTATACACCATTCAGAGGCTTCTCCTGAGTAGCGGGTTGATCCAAGGGAGTAGGAATCCCTCCATTATTAGGCCCAGTATTCCAAGACCTATTCTACCTAGGTTGTTGCCCTGTGTCAAATCCTTGTCCCCCTTGCTGATTTCTATCCAAATTCTAACCAAAGCCTTGCCTCCTATCAAAATTCTGACCAAAACCTTTCCCTCTATCATAATTTTGATTTTTGTCAAAGTATTGACCTCTTTCAAAATTCTTGTTTTCCCTACCATAGTTAGATTGTATATTCTTCTGAGCAACCTCAAGTTGCCTATTCTGATTTCTCAAATAACTTACCTTCATATTCAACCTCTTCACTTGCTCATATAATTAATCCAACCTTTCCTTATCCAGACTGTTAGGTGGTGTTGGATTACCTCCACAAGGATATCCAGGTATGTTTCCAGAACCAGCAGCCTGATTCAAGAATTTTGAATTCTACAAGTATGTAGGGAAACCAACTTGTTGCTGATGTAAGGGTTGGTTAGCCCTTTGCTGAGGATAAGAAGTCATAGGTTGAGCTTGATTTAAAGGTGGACCTGCAGGATTCATTATTGGAGCATGGCTAGTCAAAGCCTGGTTAAGGGATTGAATTTGTCCAGGGTGAGCAGCATGTCCTAAGGATGGAAAAGGTCTTGATAAATGTTGCCTCTACATATGCAGTGAGCAAAGTATTCAGAGGATTAGTCCTTTGTTTCAGGAAGGTGGTTGTAAGGCTATCCAAGGCTTCAAGGTACACTTCCAAAGTAGTATTTTCATTCCCAATATAAGGCACCTGGAGTCTGGTATATGCTTGATGGAACCTATCATTGAATGATCCTATGGGCTCATTAATCTCCCTTTTCACTCCAATAAAGTGCAAGTACAACTCATTAGCACTAATGGGAATCTTAAACTTTTGCAAAAATGCAATTTCTAACTCAGTCCAACTATGGATGGAAGAAGCAGGTAATTGATTGTACCAATAGAAGGATTCTTCTCCTAGAGAATAAGGGAAAAGTCTACATGCAACATCTTCATGGTTAATTCCTCTATCTCTCAAACAAGTCTGAAAAATCCTAATATGCTGTTTTCTCGTTCTATTGGGGTCATGAGTATGAAATTTAGAGCAGAAGTGCTCAGGATTCTTGGGCATAAAATTGTAATTATTAAATATCAATGGGGATGGATTATTAGCAAGAAAAGCCATTGGTGGAGGTGGGGGTGGTAATGGCTGATTTATGACTGGTCGTGGCTATGGAATGGGAATTCCCTCAGAGTCAGATGAAGATGAGGATGATGGAGATGATGGAAGTGGGTGAGTTGATGATGATTCTTCCCCTCCTTTGGTCCTTCTTGAGTTAGTAGGGGCTTGTAACTCTTGAAATTCTTGTCCTCCTAAAGTAGATCTAGTTCTTCTAAGACTCTCAGGAGACATGGTTTTTAAGAAACGCTCTAGTTTGCTTGTTCAAGGCCCTCCTTCTAGCACTAATCTGTTGATGGTGTTTTCTGCACAACAACAACTCAGACATAATATGATATCCTATCTCTCTTGAAAGGTAAATCTCTATGGGAAAAGAGATAACCCAAAGGTCTCTAATGTCAGGTCTTGACAATGCAACAAAACAACTTAGTGATAAATGTGAAAACGTTGGTAATCACAAAGGGAACTTACTACGAGAAAATACTGGACTTCAAATTTATCAGATCTAAACAATAAATTGATACTTCGAAACTTGATTTGAACCTTGACAATAAAGAAATAGCAAAATATAAAGGTTTCAGAGATAATTCGAAGACTACTTCTAATCCTAAGATTGAAAATGTCAAATGATAAAATGCTCAAAATGGACCGATCTCTCATAAACTACTTTCTGCTTGACCCAGATGAATCTGTAATTTCAAAGAAATAGTGCAATCTTCTAAGGTATTTAAATATTTTCAAATCATAAACATTCATTCAGCCAATTCTATTGCAATTGAGATGAACAAACCCTTATAACTGAACTAAGCACAATTTTAACTCCAGGCTATCTTTGCAAAGAAGCTAACAATCAACTAACTGCAAAAAGTATGGACTAGAGATCACTGCAAACATTCCAAACGTGAAACCCTAAGCATTACTAAACCATTTAACCATAAACTTATAAGAAATTTCAAAGATAGAACAATAAGAACCATACCAAATGAAATTCCACAAGATAGATACCAAACACAATATCTCTCTTATATTAAATCATCCAAAATAGCAACAATTCTAGTTTTCTATTACAACACTTGCTTGACAATAAACCCTAAGTCACTCTAATATCACTTATTTACTTTCTCTATCCTCCTATATGCCTATCTATATCTTCAAATGAGGCAACATGCTTGTTTTATAGAAAATCCTTAAGATAGGTCAGCCCCAAAAAGATGATTTACAATAAAAACATGACCTAGAAGAATTCGGCCTCAAAGATATTCGAACATAATATGAAATGTGCCATTGGCACCAATTTCATCCAAAACCGCCAAGATACCCAAAAAGGTTGGCCCAATACATGTGAATAATGGGGAGCACAAATCTCAATGTAACCCTATATATATAGTCCCCATCCTTGTCCTTAGCTAGATCTTCTTCACCATGTACGGCCAACAAAACTCTATCCAATTCAGTAACAGGTGGCACAGGAAAAACCCTAATCCTTCTCTCAAGAGACTTGATGTCATCTCTTGCCTGCCTAACTGCACCATCCCAATCAGCCTTATTAGTCAAATATCTGTCCATGACTGCAATATAAGTTATAAGTTGCAGCATCATCCAACTAATGTCTAGTAACTGGTCCTTCACTGACTGGAGAATAAACATCTCTCCACCATTCCCTAAGCTGCTTCAAATTAAGATGCTTCGGAGAAAACTTCTTCCTTCCAGTCATGACCTCAAAGAATGAAATGCATTTATCATAAATACTGGTTAGAGCATCCTCAATCTAACGTGCCTGCAAACACATAAAGATGACCACAATAAGATCCACAAAAAACAACAAGTGCAATAAATCAGTATCCCAAATTTTGGGATTTAGCCCCCCTTGTGGATTCCACACTGGAGAGGATTTTCGGGAAAATACGGACCAGGTGGACTCTAGCGAACCAAGCATGCAAAATCCCAAAACATCATTTTAATCCATCAATTAAAAAAGGAATAACATTAGAAACACTTAGCATAAGCTCATTTAGTCAATCAAATACATCACCAATAAGTAGATCCTTCATAACCATCAAATTCAATATTTTCCCAGAAAACTCAGAAGAATCCGCCAGAGATGAATTTTGGTGAAAAATAGCAACAATTATAACTAAACCAGAAAAAAGGAGGAGACATGGAACATCCGGGAAAATCCGGAGGGGACAGATTTTGGTGAAAGCCAAATATATCAAAATTAAAGCACGAAATCGATAAAATGACCCGACTGCCGACACCGAGAAAATCTAGAGGAAGCAAATTTTGAGGAGACAGATGAAATCCAGGAAAAAGTGGTAAAAAAGAAAGAAAGAGATAAGTCGGGGAAATTCAGGGGAAGCAGAATTCCGTGAGGACCTTGAAAACCCAAACCCGTCCACATCTTCTTTACTTTTACCAAAATGATTCAACAACTCTGGATCTAAGGCCTGTACTTTGACAACAACTTAACCTAGACATCCAATGAATGAAACACGAATCTAGAACACTCCTCACAGCAATTTGAGGTTGATTGGCCATGCCCTAGGTTAAGAACCCTAAAATTTCTACCATGAAAACACCTAGAACTAGGTATGACTTGCTCACACACCAGAATGGAGAGTCTAAGACCAATGCAAGGAAACGCCAAAAAAGAAATAATACCAAACCAAGAATAAACATCAATGACCAACCAAGCAGACTAGTAAAGCAATGCAAAACCCCCGAAATGGCCAATGATAACATGCATAGCCAAGGAAATTGATAAATCATGAAGGACCACAAAGTAATGAGGCAAAGAAATTCAAAATCAATAGAGTAAAGGAGCATTTCTACATACCATGAGAGCGAAAGGGCTAGAAATGGTGATGCCAACAGATAACCATAAAATGCAAGAAGGATACAATCTACGCACACAAAACTCAAATGCACAGTCCAAACGGCCTCGAAAATCACAATCTAGCAAAAACACCAAAAGCTCTAAGACTCAAGCTCAAATGATAGCAAACGAACAAACTCAAATGATCAATTAATTCCCAAAATCCAATATATCAAAGCCCCAAAACATCCACACAAATGCCATTAATGTGGTCGATGAGACAACCACCACCACAAAACCTAGGGATTCGACAAGGCGATGAACTTCAGGGAAATCCGGACCATAGGGATTTTCCCAAAAACATGGTCAAAAGGCAGCAAACTCCAGACATCGGAAGAAAAATAGGAAGAATCCGGCCCAGGTGGATTTTCCTGAAAGCAGTGAAAACTCCGGAATGAATTCAAAACTCAAGGTATTCAATAAAATTCATAAGTGTGTCATTTCAATTGGCAAGATGGACATTAAAGCATGAACCCAAGCAAGTGAAGACCCCCGAAAAAGAAGGGCCAAAACACCAAAAAGCGAAAAAAGAGGGTCCCCACTTTCAATGGGCCGTGTGTGCAAAAACAGCACAATAGGCTAGAAGAAAAGAATTTGAAGTGTGTGAAAAAGAAAGAAGTGGGATAACTTAGAAAGATTTTCTTGCGGAGGAGGGTTAGGAGGAGTTAGTATGAAAAGGATCCCAGGGCAAGGATTTGGTGACTGACAAGTTGTGTGGCATGGTTACAGTGGTTTGATAGCTTGTAGACTCACAAGAGGATATCCGAGGTGATAGAGGTGACACGACAGGCAATGATGGGAGTGGATCATAAGGCTCTGGCCCAAGCAAGGCTTCTACACATGTTCGGGTATCCATCCATTAGGGCGCATCGAGCGATGTTGATAGCCCTGATCAAGCGTTGGGATTCAACGACTTCAATGTTCCATCTCCTAACAAGGGAGATGATAGTGACACTAGAGGATGTCTGGCAGATACTAAGGCTGCCCATAGCAGGGCATATGGTGATTGCCACGAGGTCAGAGGGAGAGGCATTGGATCATACCATGTAGGTCATATTCAGGTGAGAAGACCTACCAATGGAGAAGAATGTGTTGGATGTGGATAGATGTTTTGGATTGAGAGTACCACCACTATTATTATACATGTGTGGGTTGATCAATAGGATACTCATATCAAATAGGAGTGGGAGATTCTACAACCTCAACTATATGAAGGCTATTTGACACATTGTCAAGGGGAGGGATGGAGAGTTTGCATGGGGTCATACATCCTGGTGCAGTTGTACAAAGATATGCACGTGATCTGCTATTGGGGGGGCTCAGCATGTGTCAGGTGCCATTGCTTCAAGTATGGGCCTAGGAACACATCAATGTGTCCAGACTAGATGTGGTGAGAGTCGGTTAGCAAGATACGATGTTGTCAGTGGCCTATTGGTATGGTGCAGAGTATGACTAGGTTTGGCGGTATTAGCATTCAAGAGATTTAGATGGGTGGAGGAGATTGTCTGATGATCTAGAGGAGGAGGATATAGTGTGGAAGCCATATATGACACGACGCTTCATGAAGTGGAGGTGGGATGAGGATATGCATAGAGGATACTTCATGACCCGATGTTACATAGTCAGGAAAGAGCCTCGGATAGTAGAGTCACACAGGCCAAACTGAGTAACGAGGCAGTATGGGTTGATATAGGATGTTCCAGGTGCTCCTGATAAGTTTAGATGGATTTCATGGGAGTGACCGTGGGGTGAGCCGATTTTAGCAGAGTTTGCATGGGAGCACTAGGTGACACTGGTGTGAGAGCTAATGGAGTACCCAAGGAGGTCATTAGGGTTGGTTGATGTAGGGAACACTATGAGATATGCAACATGGTTGATGCAGGGAACATTATTAGATATGCAACATGGTTTATGCGACACCAACCGGTATGGATCACACCAGAGGTTCCAATCGTAGGGGCATTAGGGTTAAGCCCAAAGGATGAGATCAAATTAGGAGAGGGGGGAGGGAGGAGGAGGAGGAGGCCGAGGAGAGATCCAAAGATAGGTAGGGTTAGGGGTAGTAGAGGAGAGGGGCCATGGCAGCCCAAGCAAGAGGAGAGTAGCCAGGGGCAGCTAGAGTAGGAGGAGATTAGTTGAGAGAGCCAAAGGTAGATAGAGCAGGAGGACGGCAGAGGAGAGCGCCAAAGGCAGCCAGAGTAGTAGAGCTAGAGGAGAGAGGGCAGGGGGAAATAAGGCCAAAGGGTTGTGAAGGAGAGTGCCAGAGGAATCTAGAGCAATAGATCCATAGGAGAGAGGGCAGGAGGGGATGAGGTCAGAGGTCAACAGAGGGCAGGCAGGAGGAGGAGGAGACAAAGAGCACAAATTAAGCCCAAGGAGGAGAGACATGACCCAGAGGTGATGGGGGAGAGGGATGAGGCTAAGGAAATGAACATAGGGGATGAGGGAGGAGTGGAGGAGATGGATACAGAGGTACATGATATTCATCCATTGGCTATGATACCAGTAGTAGTAGAGGATATGGCTACACAATTGAGAGGAGTGGAGGTGAGATTACATATCATTGAGCAGAGGTTGAGATATTTAGAGGTGGTGAGGAGTAGAATGGAGGCGGAGGTGCTTATGTTGTGAGCCCAACTAGCAGAGAGTGAGAGGGAGTTCCGGGCAGTGGTTGATGGGATGCCATGACATTAGAAGGAGATAAGAAGGGAGGAAGAGAGGTTGTGGGAAAAGAGGATCTACGAGTAGAGGTGAGCGAGTTACGAGAAGAGGTGAATCATTTGGAGGGAGAGGTACCAAGGGAGAATGAGGTAGGGGAGTCATCATGATGGGAGAGGGATAGCCTAGAGGATACTATGATGATACTACAGGTAGGGGGTCAGTGAGATTTTGGAGGATAAATAGGGCAGATATAAGTAGAGAGACTAGTGGAGGTAGAGAGGGATATGGAGGATCTGAGGAGGTAGGTAGAGGGAATTTTGAGAGAGAGGTGGAGTTGAGATAGAAGCGAGATGAGTTCTCTGATAGAGATGAGGTAGCAGAGGAGATGATGGGAGACATGGGATTGATGCAAGAGAGAGAGGATACCTTGAGGACTAGAGTACAGATGATAGAGACCAAGAGGGATGCCTTATAGTCATATGTGCAGGTCCTACAGGGGTAGAGAGATGGCATAGTGGAATAGGTATAGGCTATGGAGAGAGATGTAGTAGTGGCATAGGTACCAAAAACATAGGGTGGTGAGACAAGGGAGGGGGTCAGATACTGTGGGCACAGGTACAATTGATCTAGGAGGAGAAGGACATAGCCCTGGAGTAAGTGTCAAAGATGGGATTGGAGATTGAGCAGCTATGGTTAGCGCGGGGTGAATGGGAATAGGATAGGACATTCATTTGTGGATACTGAGACAGGTACAGGGCAGAGCAAGACTCATCTAGATAGCAGATTGGAGACTGGGAGGAGTACATGAGAGAGGTGAGCTACTATATTTGTGCCTATTATTAGATAGTGTTGGATCCAACATAGCAGGTACCCGCCTATGTTTGAGCACCACCACAGATACTAGTGCCATCCTAGTTAGTAGGGACACATACTCAGGGATATAGTAGCATGAGAGAGACACCTCCATGCAGAGCACCAGTTCCAGAGTCTCCATAGAGATCAGATGTAGGCAGCTCATGGTTTAGAGGATCAGAGGGACAAGATCCTGATTTTTGACAGGTACAGTATGGGATACAGTACAGAGTAGCAGAGATCAGAACAGAGCCATAGTCCTGTACTTGTACTTTATTTTTGATGATAGATGATGGATATGTTTTGTGATGTATATGATGGAAATTATTATGGATTTCATGATGGATATTGTATTTTTGTGATTTTTGATATGATATGCGAGAGCCCTTATTGACACTAAGTGATGGCTGATTTATTTATGCACATGTATGGTTATGGTATGGTTTTAGGATGATGTGATGTATGAATATGCCTATATGAGTTTATGTTTATGCTTATATGGATGTAGTATTATGATGCATGATGATTATGTTGATGCCTAATCTTTATGATGCAGGATGTGATAGATGAATTATGATTATTTCTATGTGGATGATTTATTATGACATGCATGATGTCTAACATTTATGATGCAGGATGGGATATGAGATTATATTCATGATGTTTAATGCTTATGATGTGGAAATGAACATAATGATATGAACTAAAATGAATATATTAATAAATGAGTTATTAATGAAATAAATTTTAAGATACATAGAATAATTAATTAAAATTATCCTACACAACCTAAAATGATTATACATATGTAAGGAACCTAGAATGAGAATTCTAATAAGTAAATGAAATTCAATGTGAACATAAATGCAAATAAGGGCCTACATAGTGATGGAAACAAACAAAGTGATGGGTGTGTAACCACACCTGTCGAGACCCATAGGACTCCTCAGAAGAAAGGGGAATATGGAAGGAATCACCATTTTCACAACCAAAATCCTAAGTCATGAGAAAAGAAAGGATGAAGGATATATGAATGCAATGGAGGAGAAAATGATATGCAATCCTAATGCAAGTTTCCATCTTTGGAGCATTGATTTTTTATATAGCATAAGACACTAGGTACCATGGTATATGGACCAAGGCGGATTAGTGTCTAATGAATAAACAAACAAGAAGGCTATCTCGATACCCCAAAGTCGCGATGACTTTGGTCGGGCCAAGTATGGGGATAACCACAAGCACAAAAGGCTGTCCCAACATAATGCAAAACCTAAGGGATCTTGGTGCATACTATGTGGGACAACTAGGAAAATAGTGAACAAAATAAAAAATCAAGATATGCCCCTATATAAACTAGTCAAAGCACACCATAATATGAGAGATCATGGTAGCCTTGATGAGTGATATTAGTGACCTCAAATGATAAAAAAAAACCAAAAGCATCAAAATATTGCAATTAATTTCAAAATGTCCTTTGTAATAAGATCAAGATGATGGATGGGGTTGATGTGGTCTATTAGGAAGGATACATCCCGTTGAGACCAAAGATGGACGCCAAACTAAAAGATTGATAAAGACACAAGATATTCAAAAACTGATTAAATCTCATGATACAAATGGATTCCATTTGTGAAGTACCAGTGAGATAAGGGCATACCTTGACAATAAGACACATGACTGACTCACCCTAAATACCTAGGGGCTCGAGGGTTGATCAAAGATCAAACTTGCCTATGTGAAAGCATAGAGCCCTCATAGTTCAGGGAAAGACCATGATAAAAGATTAAAGAGGATGATGAAGACAGATGATGGAGGTCACCGATCAGATAGACCGACCATAAAAGAAAGGCAAAGAAAATCCCTGAGGGTGGATCAAATGATCGACCCTTCCTACATGCAAGCGCAAGGGAAACATAGTTTGAAAAGGACAAATGACCAATGATGGATAAGAGCGAAAAGAGGACAATGGGGATAGAAGATGAAGGAAAAAAATTATGACTGATCCTAAAGACCTAGGGGCTGAGGGGTTATCAAAGATCAACCTTGCCTACATGAAAATGTAGAGCCCTTGTAGTTCAGGAAAAGACCATGATAAAAGAAAACAAATGACGATGAAGAAAGATGATGGAGGGCATCGATCGGATAGACAAACCATAAAAGAAAGGGAAAGAAAAGCCCCGAGGGTGGATCAAATGATCGACCTTGCCTAAGCGCAACTGCAGGGGCAACATAGTTTGAAAATATAAATGACCAATGATGGATAAGAGAAAAAAGAGGATAATGAAGACAAATGATGGAGGACACCAATCAGACAAACCAACCACAAAAGAAAGGAAAATAAAATCCCTGGGGGTGGATCAAATGATTGACCTTGCCTACGTGCAAGTGCAGGGGCAACGTAGTTCAACAAGGATGAAGAAAAATTACAAGAGACAATAAAAACAACCCCGGGGGCAGATCAATTGATCGGCCTTACCTACGTTAAAGCATAGGGGCAATGTAGTTCACCAAGGACAAAGAAAAATGGAAAGAGACAACAAAAACAGCCTTGGGGGTAGATCAACTGATCGACCTTGCCTATGTGAAAGTGCAGGGGAAACGTAGTTCGCCAAGGAAAACGACAAATGGCAAGAGACAAAAAAAAATATTCCTTGGGGCAGATCAACTGATCGGCCTTTCCTACGTGAAAGCGTAGGGGAAATGTAGTTTTCCCAAAATGGATAGAGGGAGATGACAACAACAAATCCCTAGGGGTGGATCAAATGATCGGCCTTGCCTATGTGAAAGCGTAGGCACAACATCGTTCACCCAGGATGGACAAAGGGACATGAAAAGAACAAAGCCCTAGGAGTGAATCAAATGATCGAGCTTGCCTATGTGAAAGCGCAAGGGAAACATAGTTCTCCAAGTATGAGATGGGATCTAGATGGAGACAGACATGATGAATGATCCTAGATGGACATGACCCAAGCGACAAGTTGACACAAGCTCAAATTAGGAGAAAAGCTCAGGATGTGAGATAGCGGGTGATGTTCGTCGAATGCTCAACCAAAAATATACCAAGTGACCAGATGATGCAAGTGAATGGAAGGATAGGATCGATAGGATGGTGAGGATATTGAGATCTAGATGGATAAATCATAAAGAATCTAGGGCATGAGGTAGATGATGATTAAGCCCTATACGAACGGCTCTTGTTTCCAGGTTTTTACCAATCTTACATATCCAAGGTTCCACGCAGGGGTGGTTTTCACCATATGATGAACTATTTCTCTTCACTATTTATTTTTTTGATTTTTTTGATTTTTTTTTATTTTGATATTTTTTTAATTTTTTTTTAAATTTTTGAGATTTTACTAGGAAGGATACCCCAACTGAACTAAGCATAAAACTTCTTCAAATGCATGATATTGATGGGTTCTTCCAGGGACTCTCCTTTAGGTGTAGATAACCGATATGCTCCCGAACCATATTTGTTGGTGACAATGTAAGGGCCTAACCAATTAGCTTCAAACTTCCCCTTCTTATCCCAATCTTGCTGATTTCGCTGATTTTCCTTAAGGACTAAATCACCAACATTGAATTGACAAGGGTGAGCCTTCTTATTGTAGCTTCTTTTGAGCTGATGTTGATAGGCTTGTAGATGGTTGTAGGCTTTGACCTATTTTTCATCCAGAAGTTCCAACTAAGAAAGTTGTGCAACCCGGGTGTCTTCGTCAGTGATCAGATTCTTCAAAGATATACGAAGTGATGGGATTTCAACTTCAATAGGCAACATAGCTTCAGCACCATAGACAAGTGAATATTGAGTGGTTCCAGTGGGGGTGTGTATGGAAGTACAATAGGCCCAAAGGGTAGGATGGATGTGGAGGTTCCAGTCTCGACCAATGTTGTTAACCAACTTTTCAATGATTTTAATAAAGGTTTTGTTTGTTTCTTCTACTTGACCATTACCCTGGGGGTAATAGGGGGTAGACCAATGATGTTGAATATGATAAGTCTCATAGAGGAATTTCATGCACTTGTTTTTGAATGTATTTCCATTGTCAATAATGATGGTAGAGGGGCTTCCATACCTCCCGAGGATATGGTAAAGGATGAATTTGAATATCTGAGAACCGGTAATTTGGGTGAGTGGTATGGCTTCCACCCACTTAGTAAAGTATTCAATCGTTTTGATGATGAAAGTATGACCGTCAGCGGATGGGGGTAAATTTTTCCAACCAAATCGAAACCCCATTGTGAAAAAGGCCACGGTTTTGTAATGGGTTGTAACTCTTGTGTAGGCACAGGAATTAGATCTACATGTTGTTGACAAGGAATATACCTCTTGAAAAACTTGGAAGAATCATGTTCCATAGTAGGCCAGTAATATCCTACTTTGAGGATCCTCTTGGCTAAGGCCATACCATTAGAATGGGCCCCACAGATACCACTATGTACTTCCAATGATGTGGTGTGGGCCTTGGTTTCGTTTAAACAATAGAGGAGGGTTCCATCATACCCACGTCGATAAAGTGTATCACCTATGATGGTGTAACAAGATGTTCATTGGATAAATGATTTTTCTTGGTTGTGTGTGAGGTCAGGTGGTAAGGTATTGTCATGAAGATAAGTGAAGATCTCTTGGTACTAGGGGGATTCAAGACCTACATACCATTTCACGCTCAGGGATGTCATATGTAGCAATTAACAATTTATCTTAAAGGAACTCACATTCAGTACGATCTTTGGGCATGTCTAGGAGGGAACCGATGGTGGCCATGGCATCAGCTCCTTTATTTTGAACTTTGGGTATTTGATTGAATTGGATGGAGGAGAAATACTTCTTGAAGTAATCCACCATTCATTTTTAAGGCAATAGTTTTCATCTTTTCTTAGGAATTCATTATTAACCTACTTGATAACTAGTTGGGAGTCACCAAAGACATGCAGTTGCGAGATACACCATTAGACTACAATCTTAAGGCCTATGAGAAGAGCTTCATACTCAACAATGTTGTTGGTGCAGGGAAAGGCTAATCTGAATGAATTTGGTATGTAGTCACCTTGGGGGTGACGAGCAAGACTCCTGCTCCTGATCCATTTTTAGTGTGTGACCCATCAAAGTATAGTGTCCATGTGGTGGCTTCTTAAACTGAATAGACCGCTTCATCTATGAACTTTGTTTCCAAAGGATAAGCATCCACAAGTGGAGCATCTTCTAGTTGATTCCCAATTACTTTTCCTTTGATTGCTTCATGGTCCACATACTCTATGTCAAATTCACTTAACAGAATGACCCATTTAACCATGTGTCTAGTGAGTGTTGTTCTTGATAACAAATATTTAAGTGGATCAATCTTAAAGATTAGCTTGACTGGATGACTAAGTATGTAGTGTCTAAGTTTCTGTGAGCTAAAGACTATAACGAGGCAAGCCTTCTCCATTGGGAAATATTTGAGCTCATAGCCTACTAAAGTTTGGTTGATATAGTAAATTTCTCTTTCTTTCGATGACTCATCATGTTGTGCTAGTAATACCCCCAGTTCCACTGAAGTAGCTGAAATATTAAGGAGCAGTGGCCTTTGATTTGATTAAACCTAAGTTGACATTGTGGGTTCCATTTAAATGCAGTATCTTTCTTCAGGAGGTGTGTGAATGACTAACATTTGTTGGCTAGTTGAGCAATGAACCTTCGGATCGATTGGAGCTTACCTTGCAGACTTCTTAGATGTTTCAAATTGTGGGATGGAGGAATTTCTATGATTTCGTTAACCTTAGCAGTATCAACCTCAATTCCTCCACAAGAGACAATGAATCCTGAGAGCTTTCCAGATGTGACACCGAAGACACATTTCTTTGGATTGAGGCATAGCTTGTAATTTTTTAGACGTTCAAATATCTTTTTGAGAATCATAGGGTGTTCTTCCCTCGTTCTTGATTTTCCTAACAGGTCATCAACAGAGTCTTCCATTATTATGTGGATGAGGTCGTGGAAGATAACTGTCATAGCATGTTGATATGTTGCCCCCGTATTTTTTAGGCCAAAAGGCATGACATTGTAACAAAATGTACCCCAAGGTGTTGTGATGGAAGTCTTATGTTGATCCTCAGGGGCAATCTTAATCTAGTTGCAACAGGAGAAACCATCCATGAGGGACATCATCCCATGTCCTGTGGTGAGATCAGCCAACATATCAATATTTGGTAAGGGAAAGTCATCCTTGGGACAAGCTTTGTTAAGGTCTTAGAAATCTTTACAGATTTTGATATCTCTGTTGAGTTTAGCAACTGGGACTATATTGGAGATCCAATTAGAGTAGTCAATTGGTCAAATGAATCCTTCCTCCAACAACTTTTCTAATTCTTTCTTCACCGGGGGAGCCACTTGATGGTGCATTTTGTGGAGTTTTTGCTTGAAAATTTTTACATCAGGATGGACATCTAGGTGATGTACCACCAAAGATGGATCAAGTTTAGGTATGTCTAAGTATGTCCAGGTGAAGTTGATTATTCCTTCTTTAAGGAGCTTGCTGATGGTAGAATTTTTTTCTTCTGACATTGCTTTAGCCACATAAGTGATTTTGGGGTTCTCCTCGGTTCCCAATTTTACTACTTGTGTTTCTTCAAACAAGATGGATGATCAAATGAATAGTTGAGTCCCTACAAGGAGAAGATGAGAAACCCCATCTTATAGCACCTCTTTGAGGTTTTCACTAGTAGATATTCCCTTTTTTTTCACTTTTTCAAAGTCACAAAGTGCCTCAGGGAGGTTTTCACTAGGTGACCCATTTTATTTTTGTTTCTTTTTATTTTTGTGGCTAGGGCGTTCATCTTACCCCAATCCCATGAGATGTACATATTGATCCACTAAGGGAAAGGTGTTCAAAGGTGTGGTACCTTTTAGGTCATAGTCTATAAGCTCAGGGTGTTTGATGGATAAGGTTATGGTGTAGACAGATAGGCATTCAAACATGGAAGGGAGGTCAACGTGATCTAGGTCATTGTATGCATAAATGATGGATTCCTCCTTTGGTATGTCTTTGAGGGACCCATCATCCACACTGACATTGTTGGAGGCACTACATGATGCCAAAGGGCCCTTTTTTTCTTCTATTCATAGCCCAATTCTATCTTCTTAGGATGCATGGATGCTTCTACGGGTTGTCGTTTTCCTTGCTCTTCTATACCAAGACTGTTGCGTTGGTAATTGCACTTTTCAATGAACTTAGATGCACATGGATAGACCTCTTGGAATTATTCTATGAGGGGATGTGACAGCTCAGGTTCTTCTCTATAAACCCACTGACTGATATCTTCTTCCATTTGATCCTTAAGGGAATCTAGATCTTTGAATATTGTTGAGCCCATGTTCTTGGAAGTGAGTGTGAGTGTCTTCTCTTCTTCTTTGGGGGAATATGGAGAAGGTTGGCCATATGTAAATTGTGATGGTGTCATGGTTACTAGGTTTAACACTGTACACATTTCATACTCACCACATCCCTTGTTAATGATCTGCACCTTGGTGATGATGGAACCAAGTGTGGATGATGGCATGGATGATGTGGTGTTTAACGTGTTGGTGGATGGATGAGAATTTGATGTCTAGGATGCCCCCATTTCTACCCTAGGATAGTAATGAGAATGTGTAAAGGAAGCTTTGAGGGAACGACAATTTTCAAATTGTTGAGGGTCAACTTGTATACTTACTTCCATTCCTTCAAATGGGAATTTCAGACATTGGTGATAGGTTGATGGGATGGCTTGCATAGAGTGGATCCACGGGCAGCCAAGAAGGATGTTATATGGAAGTTCTAGGTCCAAAACATGACACATAGTATATTTCACAATGGGGCCCAGCTGAATAGAAAGAAAAATAGTACACTGAGAATCTCGTTCTGTGTTATCATATGCTTTGATGGTGATAACCTGATTATTTAGGTCAGCTTGGGTTTATCCCACCTGTTGTATAAACTTTAATGTGTATAGATTTAGGGCAGAACCATTATCTACCAATACCCTTTTCACTTTATGACAATTCACCTCAACCTCAAGGTAAAGGGGACGGTTATGACTTGAGTCAAGGCGTGGCATATCTTTCTGAGTGAAACCCAATTGGTAAGTTGTAGATAGATTTCCTACCAATGCTTGGAATTGTGTCAAATCTATGTCGTTGGGGACTTGAGTGTTCTGTAAGGCCTTATTCAGGATGTCTTGATGTAGAGGGGAAGACTTAAGAAAATCTAGAATAGAAATTTGAGCCGAGGTCTTACCTAAGTTATAAAGGATGTTGTACTATGAACTGATAGATGGTAGCTAGGTAGAAGCGAGGGTTGTTGGGACCGTGATGTGGGTGCGATGGGTGGTAACAACACATTGTGGATCTTTTCCTTTGATTTGTATCATGGATACACGTGGTTCCACTTGTTCTACGTATGTGACAACACCTCGGTAATTGTATGGCACATTTTTATAACTGATCTTATTTGTGTTTTTATTCTACTTGTTGTTGTTGCTAGGTCCAAGATTGGAGTTGGATGTACTAGGACCTTGATTATTCTTGGGAAAATAATTTTGATATATGTGAAGTTGAACATTAGACTAAGTCATTGTGTTAGCATCCACATGGATTTCACCCCGATCTATGAGATTTTGGACATATTTTTTCACATTTTGGCACTTATCCAATGTTGGTCTCTTAATCTTGTGAAATTCACAATACTCGTTCTCTTTGAACCAAGTCGGCTTGGGCTTGAACTTGTCAACGAGCTTTGTTACAAGATAAGTGATAGGGTAGTTATCTTGGAGGAGCTCTTTAAACACGATGCTAAGGGGTTCTCCCAATTGAGTAAACTGTTGTTTATTTCCCCCTTGGTTGTTTTGATTTGACTGTTGTTGGGTTGCTCCTTGGGGCATAGATATGGCATTTGGGATTAATTGATGCTATTGAGGAGGATAATTTTGTGAGGTGGTAGCCACCTACACATGTTTGGTGTCAGTGAAACCATCATTAATATCATTCTTATTCTTATTCCAATAATGAGGTTTATCCCCAAAGGATCTCTCTTTATCAAAATTGAAAATTTTCACCTGCCCTTTAGCAATGAGGGATCATTCAAGGATAGGACCCTTCTCTACCAGTGCCACAAAGGTTGTGATGCAGTGGATTCAGAAGTTATGAGCCATGTTCAAATGGGAATTTTTGATAAACAATGTAACCATGTCTTTTTCCTGCAGTGGGGATTTCATCCAGCTAGCTAAGGCTCGCCATCTTTGTAGATAGCTGGCAAAGGTCTCTCCATCATGCTATTTTTCTTTCAGGAGATCAAGTGTGTCAATATCCTTCTACAAATTAAAAGAGAACTAGGAGATGAATTGTTTTGATAGTTGCACAAAGGATTTGATGGATCCCTTTTCAAGACCCATGAACCAGTTAAGGGCGACTCCCTATAGGATTTTAGGGAACAACCATATGAGGTAATTATCATTGTGCATGACTTCTTGGTAGTGGGAATAAAACTCTTGGAGATGAGCTTTGGGATCTTTGGTTCCCTTGTATTTATTGAATTTAGGTGTTTTCAAGTGTTTAGGGAAAGGAACCAAGGAAATGGGGGGATCAAATGGATATGGACAAATGTCCTCAAACTTGAACGATTGTTCTCCCATCCCAACTTGTAAGTCCTTTCACGCAGCCTTGACTATGATGAGGATGGCACTGCAGCAGTTGGATCATAGATGGGTTTAGATGCATAAGAAGGCATTTTTTGGTTTTCATTGGTGCAAGCGGATTGGGAATTGATGTATGGTGGATAGGACGATGATGAATTGTGATGAACGAAAACCGCTTGTTGGTAGGGTCGTTTTTGTTGGTAATAGGAAGCGAATGAAGGACCCCACTATTGTGTAGTATTTTTGTAATACAAAGAGGTAGAACCCCCATGTTGATATGATGAGGGTTGTTGGTAGTAAGATATGAAAGGGGCACCCTGTTGGTAGGATTGTTGTTACTGGAGATAGGATCGATAAGATTGGTATTGGTGTGCAATGGTGGGCTGCTGCGTGACGTAGGGGGTGGATTTAATGAATTTCGGTAGGGATTGGTATGTGACTGTGAAGGATTGGTGTAAAGTGGTGATTAGGTCCACGTTTGGTTTTGAGCAGCCTGATGAGGATTAGAATTGAGATGGCATGGAGAAATGTATGTGCTGGATGGATGATAAATATATTTTGTAGGACAATTCTTTTTTGTTTGCGTAGGAATATTTATATGTTGCGATGGAAGTTTTTGTTTTGGTTGTTTTTGGTAAGATGGGTAAGATGGAATATGTTGTTGTTGTGGGACAGCTACAAAAGTGCCATGCGGTGGTTGTAGTTGTTTGGATGTTGTTTGCGTTACCAGGTGTGGTGGTTACGTAGGAGCTCAGATGTTTTGTTGTGGGATGGGAATTTTGTGCTATGGTAGTTTTTGATGAGGTGGTAGGTATGAAGCAATTGTCATAGTAGTGTGTTGAGGTGGTTTTTTCAATGAAGTGGATTGGTGGGGATTGATAGGAGGCTACTGGAATGCAAGTGGTGGTAATTTTTTGGTGGGTGAAAACCCTAGAGGTGCAATTAATGCAAAGGTAGGTATGCCTCCAATATTGATAGGTGGTCGACTCGAATGTTGAGTTGGAAGTGGTGGAGCGGATGAGATGTATGGTGGAATTTTTTAGGTGTAGGGATTGTGGTGCTCAAGTTGTGCTACATAGGCTACAGTTGGGAGATGAGGATAACTAACAACTTTGTGTATCACAACATTTCCAAACTTGGGAAGATACCAATTCTTTGTGGGTGCACCTTCAGGGACATATGAATTCCCTTGGAAATTTTGTGAAGTTTGTGGATCGACAGATGTGGGAAGAGTGTGGGTACCGACATATTGTGACACATCAAAATCGGAAGGTGGTTTGACTCCTCTCATAAGTAGAGTGGCGAGAATTTCATCCCCCCATTCGTTGAGGAGATGATCCATCATTTGAACATTGACAGGATCATTAAGGTATTCATCAATAGTGACTTCAGGTTGGGTAACCATGTTTTCATCACCGGGTGGTGTGGTGTTCTGGATGTCGATGTTGGATTGAGATGAGACATCGTTATGGGGACCTTGTGGGATGTTCGGTTCAAAACCTTGGGCTTGTTGGTCTTCCATTCTCTTTTTTGCATCTGAACGGGCATGAACTAGGTGATCTAAGATGTAACTAAACTTATAATGATGATTTGTATTGAGTGATTTGATTGGATAAAGATTTTTGGATTGGATAGGATAGTTGGATAAATATTGTATTGGATGATAGATCAATTGATAGGATATATGATGGATAAATTGATGATATATCAATTATTCAGATAATTAGATAAAGATTGGATTTGATTGATAAAATGATTGATAAGATTGGAATCGGATTAAAGATCAATTGATTGGATGATTGGAAGGGTTTCTAAAATGGGTTCAGAGATCACCCTAGGTGACGTGAGGCATTGATTGATCGAATTAAAGGATAGGATGATGACCACAACACCGAATCCGCCTTGAGATGGAAGGGGATTGATAGGGCCAAGGATGATGATTGACTCAGGATAGATGGCAATCCTAAGCAGATATTGAAGGATGATGATCAAGTTCAAGCACCTAGGTCAATTCGGATAACGACTTCAAATGAAGTTTAGAGAATTTGGATCGATCAAACGATAATGAACGTATAACCCAAGGATGATTATGGATTCACTTATATGATTATTTGGATGATGATTTGGATGCAAATGGATCATGATGTAGGTGAGGATTATGTTTGGATGAGATGTGCAAAGAACTAGGTAGACAACAAGCTTTTCAAAAACTGGCTTTCCGGAGCAAATTTTTGAAACAGATGTAGTTTTGGGGTAGGGTCACCCAGACTAGGGAAAGGTCACCCAATAGGGGCAGGGTCACCCAAATAGATCTTGGTTTTAACTTAGAGCAAAAAACCGCTAAATGGCATCGATAAACGGACTTTAAAAATGGGCAAATGGGTTTGCAGGATGGAGAAATGATTACTCAAAATAGGTGAACAGATGTATGAGGTTGGGGAACGACACTCAGAATGGGAAAATGGGTTCCTAGAATGGGTGAATGACTAGTTGGAAAAGAGGAACAATATTCAGAATGGGCAAACAGATATCCGGAATGACTGGACAAATGGTTGGAATGGGTAAACGGATACTCTAGATGAGGAAACAACACTTGCAACTGGAAAATAGATAACAACTAGTGAACGGAGCCTAAAAAAGGTTGTTCGGAAGGGAGGGTCACCAAGGTCTCCGAAACTAGGCCAAGGTCACCCAAACAGTGGTTGGGGTCACCCAAATAGGGGGCAGAGTCGCCCAAATGGGAAAAACTACCAAAATTTTGACTTGGTCGGTGTAAATAGCAATTGAAACAAGGGGCAGGGACACCCCTTTAAGGTAAAGGTCACCTGTTTAAGGGCAAGGCGCCCCTTTGAGGGCAAGGCTGCCTATTTTATGAAAGTTGGTGATTTTTGACTTGGTCTGGGTGAAAAATGACTGAAACAGGAAGAGCGAGGTCGCCCCTTTGAGGGAAGGTCGCTCATTTCAGGGCAATGTCACCTCTATGTATTGGTCTGAACCTAACTTAGTCAAAAAATGTGATGGCAAAGGATAAAATGACAAGTAAAAGGCTAAAATAGACTGACAAGCACTATTTTTTCACAAGAAGACACTTCAAATAGCACAAGCCTAGTTTTAGTATTAAGGGTATGGTCAACACAATCCTCTATCTATTCTTAAGAAGGTTGCTCAGGGATTCCCTGATATACGCACAATATGTGGGACAACCGTGAACACCTGTCCATCACAAGCGTGAGTCCAAAGCAACCATCGAGATACTTGGAAGCTTGGACCAACTCTTCACATCTTGTCTAGGTATCACCCTAGTGTGGATGCTCTGCTAGACACGACATGACTGGATTGAGGTACAACTTTTGCCTCCCCCTTTATATACCCCGTCGGTATGCGTGGTTGGAATCATCTCTTGGGGTGATGAAATCCCCAAGCAAGTCCCACTAATAAAATGAAAATGGGTAAAAGGACTAAGTGGACTATGATTTCTCTTCACCCAGGATCGCCAAATGGTGGAAGGGGATTGGTTATGTCACTAGCTCACTTTCAAACATGAGAAGCAATGTTTATTGACCCTTTAATTAATCCTATGGTCCTAGTTTAGAAATGAAAGAAAAAAATTAACTAAAAATGCTTCCTCCTCCTGCAACAAATATGTTAGCAATTTTTTTTATGTCTTTGATGAGTGAGATGCACAAACGTTAGTTAACAAAACACACTCAACAAGAAACCGAAGTTAGTAGGTCAGAAATGGAAAAATAGTTAGAAATTGAATGCTGAAATTAAAAATTCTGAGTGACTGTTACCTATCTTTACCTTTGTTTCAGGTGTGGTTGCCTCTATGTTTTGGGCAAGGCTGCCTATTTCTCTAGAACCTGCAGAAAAGTCAGAAAAACCAGAAACAAAAAACAGAAAATTCTGGCTTTGGCCAGGGTCACCTATTCGTGAAGCTTAACCTACAGAGTCAGAAAAACCAAAAAACATAAACAAAAAAATTTGGCTTTGGGCGGGGTCACCTGTTTGTGGGCAAGGTCACCCCTTTTAGGGTGGGGTTACTTGTTCGTGAAGCTAAACTTGTAGAGTTAGAAAAACCGAAAAAAAGAAACAGAAAAATCTTGCTTTGGGTAGGGTCGCCTGTTTATGGGTGGGGTTGCCCCTTTTAGGGCAGGGTCGCCTGTTCGTGAAGCTAAACCTGTAGAGTCAAAAAAACCAGAAAATAGGAACAAAAAAAATTGGCTTTGGGCAGGGTCGCCCCTTGAGGGTGGAGTCGCCTCTGTGTTCCTGAATCTACAAGATTTCAAAAAATAGAAAATGTGAAAGTAATGGACCTATGACGTGGGTCCCATCAAGCATTCCATAAATGTATGTAGTGAAAGTTATTACCTCATAATATGCAAAACTAATTAATAAATACAAGATAAAACAACACTAGACAACCTCAAGATTAGGCTACATTGAACACAAATAAAAGAAAGATGAAACAAGAAAGTATACCTTTTACTTGTGTTGATTCTTGGTTGGCCCTTGATAGTGTTTTTGATGTGTTCTCCTTGATGGAAAGCTTGCAATGATGGTGGTGGTTGAAGGATGGAAAAATCGTGGGTGAGAGTGCAATAATGGCTACAAGAATGGCTTGAATTCAAATGGCTTAATTGCTTCAATAATGGTTTGAGAGCATAAGTGTGATAGGAATGCATAAGGTCCCTTAATGAATGAGAAGGGATATTATTTATAGAGGAAATTGAATTCTCTAGAGGATTCAATGGTCAGGATTGAGCCACCATGGCCAAGATGGAGGGCTATGGTGAGTTGAGGACTCACAAGCCCTCACATCTTTCCATGTAGAGGATGAAGTGTCCAAAGGATATAGTAAGATGGAATGGGTACAAATGATGTTGAAAAGGTCATGTAGTCCCAAGGCACTTGCAAGTACCTTGGGATTGAAGAGTATTTCCTAAAAAAGGGTTTCTTTGTCCCCAAGTGGGGCTGAAAGTGACAAGTGAAGACTTTTAGAAAGTCCACTCTTGTCACCATGGGGATTGGAGAAGGCATTGGAGGAATAAAAGTGAATTTAAAATTCACAATCTTGGAACAAACCCATGGATAAGACAAGGTCTTCCAAAAATAGGTCTTTGTCCATGTTCTTGATGTGACTTTTGAAAGGTCATGGGGAAGACAAATGCATGGGAGGAATAAGTTGAATTAATTCACACGGGGAAGAGGTCAAACCAAAAAAGGTAAGTACCTTGAAAGATTGAATGAAGGACATGTTAGAAAAGATAAGTGATTAGAATTAGGATTCTGCAAATAGGTGATTAGGAAAATTAATGAGGATTAGAGGCAAGTGGCTAAATATGGAGGATGTGAAATTAATCTTGATTAAGGATATGCATATCCTAATGAGGGATTAATTAGATTAACCCAAATTATTGGAAAGGTTATGGAGGATGGGACAATGAGAGAAAGAATGAATTAAAATTGAAGAGGATAATTGACTAAATTAAATAAATTTATTTATTTATTTAGTTTAGAGAGGAAATGGTAAAGGATAAAGTAGTTGATTAAATAATTTTTGGGAACCTTAGAGAAAGGGGATAATATTAATTAAATGTGTTATTTAATTAATATAGATGGATTAGAAAAATAAATTATAGGATTTTGACCATATGGAAGTGGTCAAATTTAGGTTTCTACACTAGCTAACATCAACTTCAGCAATTAAACAACTTTCACTAGCAGCACTTAAAATGAAAAATGTTACCTCTTGTCTGTGTACCTGAAGCAATTATATTTCCAGAGCTTCCCAATATCCTACACTTACCATCTTTGAACTAAAGATTGTAACCCTTGTCTGCCATTTTTCCAACACTCAAACATTCATGCTTCAATCCTTCAACATAAAGGGCATCATCAGTATTATATTACCACCAACAAAAATAGTGCCTCTGCCACAAATCACACCAACATTGTTATCTCCAAATATTACAGCACCACCGTCATATTTTTCCAAGCTTATGAACTTTCTTTTCTCACCATTCATATGATGTGACCATTCACTATCAATCAACCACTCATCTTTTTCATCAATTTTGGCTACAAGAGCTTTCTCAATATTCTGATTACTAGCAGATTCAGTGGAAACTAGACCATTTTCCTTGATAGGAATGAATGCCCATCCATCTTCATTTCCATTTTTTTTATCAGTTTCATCATCAATAACATCGTCTTAATCATAATAACATTTCTTTTAAAATCTAGACTTGTCAAGTTTATACTTAGAAACTCTTTCAGGACACCTTCATGCAAAATGACCTATCTTACTACAAGAGAAACATTTAATTGGTAGCTTTCCTTTATACTTACCTTGACCTCTAGCTTCTCTTTTCACAATCAATTCTTCTAGCTCTTCTAGCTCTCTCTCTTCATCTTCAATCTATTTCATCTCATCTTCATATTTGAATGTTTTTCTAGAACTTTCTCCTAGATCATATCTCTATTGTCTTTTTCCAGATATAGTAGCTTTAAATGCAGATTTTGTCTTAAGAGTAGACTCACCAAATTCACTCAAGTCAAAGGAAGCTAGTTTACCAATCAACATGTCTCTTGTCACATTTTTTACTATTTTGAGTTCTTCAATAGCATGAGCTTTCATTTTGTAGGAAGTAGGCACTGATCTGAGCACTTTAGCCACAATCTCATCTTCTTCCATAATCCCACCAGCACACCTAATACCAATCACTAGTTCATTTATCTTTTGCATGAAAGAAACAATGTTTACATCTTCACTCATCTTCAAGTTCTCCCACTTGCCTTTTAGACTTGTTAGTTTAGCAATCTTCACTTCTGCATCTCCTTCATACAATGATTCCAATTTCTTCTAGAAATCATGTGTTCTTTTCAGACCTATCACATTTGTCATCTATGAATCTATCAAAGCACTTAGTAATGCTTCTATAGACCTAATATTAGTTTCAGCTTCTTTGATCTCATTAGGAGCAGTGGGACCATTCTGAGAAATGTTATATATGTTCTTTGTAATCTTCCAGAAAGGTTCACCAATGCACTTCAAATGACACTCCATTTTGACCTTCCACAGAGAATAGTTTGTACCATCGAATTTGGGACTATCCTTCTTGTATAATGCCATCTTGGATCACCTTAAGCTATTAAACTTCTTCAGAGGAACCAGCTCTGATACCAATTGTTGGTAGAACAAGAATAGATAACTAAGAGGGGGGGTGAATAATTTGTCATAGAATTTAATACTTATTCAACATTATTAACTTTTAATCTCATATCTGATAATTAATAGTGAAATCATGAATCAACAACACATCATAAACACATGAACACCAATATTTTTTATGTGGAATCCCTATTAAGGGAAAAACCATGGTGGATGTTAGTCCACAAGATTATACCCTATTAGAAGTATAATGAAAAATGAATAAGGAATGCACATGAATTTTGGCACACTATGTAGAGCTCACTACTCAAAAGGGAAGGCTCACTACCTTACATAAAATAAAAAGATTAAATCCATCTAATGAGGTTGAACTGAGAAATTAGCTTCTACAAAATCCTGATGAGAGTTCTAGTTAGGCACAGAAATACCTCTTCATACTTCACTCGATATTATTCACACTCTAATCTGTAATTGAATGATCTAATCTTTATTTGTACATTTCGCATTCACACTTCATATAAATTCACCGATCATACTTCAAAATGAGGAAACAATCACTCTTATATATCCGCTACATGGATTTACCTCAACAACTCTGTCAGCCACAAATAAATAATAAATGAGTTACAAACAATCAACCCAATTCATGAAAAAATCTTAATGCACACCAACCTAAGTTGGTAACAACATAATGAAGACCTAAATCAACATCCTTGAACGTGCCAAATATTAAAAAATTAATCCATAAGGATCCGCAACATGCTACCACCATTATGTCGGCCGAGAACAAGAAAAACTTGAACACACAAAGGAAAATCTTCAATCACAAACACACCAATCAAGGTGGGCATACCAAAATGATAGAGCATGATCTAGAACCATCACTAAACATCATAGTAGCATATGCAAAAACTTAATGTACCAAAGTTGCATCCTCCTCTCCTAGGAACAACTGCTATAGTAACAGAATAACTGTACGAACTCATAAACTCATAACTCACTCCAATCTTGATGTGTACCACTGAAACTTTTGGACAACATACTAGATAGGCCCAGCAACAAACCCTTTAATGCACAACTTTTGAATAACAACTTACAAAACTTTCCACCATTTTGATCATCATAGCTTCACAAACTGCCTGCAACATATTTATTCTAATTGTCTCAATATCCTCAACATATGCAGCCTTCAGAATCACCAATGCTAATAGTGTTGACATCAATGACAACCACAACATCCAACAATTAATACCATATTTAAGATAGGTGTGTTAATTATATTAAGATAAATTAACACCTATATTTAATAATGAGTTCAATCACTTGCATAAAACATCAAATTAGGCCCAAATATGATCTCAAGAATTTTGTGTAAGGTTTCTATAGATCTACATGTTAGTAAAAGTGCAAATATCACTAAAAGTGAGGTAGTGTGCATCATAGTGAAGAGATAGAGAGACAAAGAGAGTCAAGGGATTATTTCCATTTTGGATTAATTTATTCCACCAAATGGAACTAGTAATTAATTTGATCCCATGTTTAAGAGAGGAGTTTCTAATTTAAAACTTAGAGATTGATTGTTAGGCCTTCTAAATACTACACAAGTGCTAAGAAAGACTTGATTCTAAAGAAAGGTGCAAGAAGAATCTTATCCTACTAATTATCTCATGGGAACTTATCCTTAAAAAAAACTAAATCCATTTAGTGCCTAACCAATATTTTCCAAAGCTCACTCCCTGAATTACTTGAGTAATCCATTTGGAGATGAGATATGTTTTATAATTTTTAAGATTAATGATTCCTATTCCAACTTTTTTTTGCGATAGATACAATGTAGCCATGACATGTCTTTGTAACATAAAGTACCATCTCATTTAGTGCAAATAAAATTCTGACCGACTTGGATAGTTCCTCATACAAAATATGTTATTATGAGATGGTATCCAATAGTATAACTACACATGAGTAGCTAGGAAGATTTTTTAGATCACCTACACTATTCTAGAAAAGTGAGGAACTTTACCCTATTACACAATTTTTTTCTTCAATCAATTAATAAACCACTTCCACATATTTTTATAAAAATTATTATACCAAGATGAATACCTCAAAACTAATTAATTACACAATGTTTAATTTGATTCTATTTAGTGGGGATCAATGGGGAAGAGGACTTGATATTATCATTAAATGTTTTATGTTATGCACAGATATCTTGGATATAGATGTAGGATAATACAACTCAAGAACATGCATACCATAGGCCACATATTCTACAATTTTATGGAGGAAAAGGAGGTTTTCATCTACAAATTGAGAACTAAGCACAAAGTATTTCATGGGAAGAAATTATTTTGAGACTAGCCCAAGATGCTTGGCTAGGAGGAAAATATATCCCAAAGCATCAATAGTGAGAGTATAGAGGAAGGGACAAGGTTTTGATATGCTCTTGAACCTATTACATATAATTCATCAATTGGTGGTGGGTTTTGATGGTGTACAATATAAGATCTAACAATCTATCCATCTAGAAAATGATATTAGAGTAAAACTTCTAAACAATAACTTCCAAAGTATAATTTGAGGAATGAAGATAAAAATACAGTTATTTCTAAAGTTGATTGATATTATAGCTTATCTAATTGATTCAAAAATAAAGTTCATAATAATGTCATGTCTCAACACAATTTTTCCAATCAAGGGGGTGATCTTTAATAGTTGGGAAGTACATAAAGATAGAATTCTATTAGGAATGTGTAAATTTATAGTACCAAAAGAGGTGTTTAACATGATTTAGAAGTGTTGGAAAAATAAGAATAGACAACTAAAAGGGGGTGAATCAGTTGTCACATAAATTAACACTTATTCAACCTTATTATCCTTTAATCTCAGATCTGATAATTAACAGTGAAAGAATGAATCAATAACCATCAAAAATATAAGAACATGAATATTTTATATGTGGAAACCCCATTAGGGGAAAACCACGGTGGATGTTAGTTCACAAGATTATACCCTGTTAGAAGTATAATGAAAAATAAATAAGGAATGCACATGCATTCAGACACACAACCTAGAGCTCGCTCCTCAAATGGGAAGGCTTACTGCCTTACATAAATATTCAGATTAAATCCATCTGAAGAGGTTGAACTGAGAAATTATCTTCTTCAAAAGCTTGATGACAGTTCCAGTTAGGCACACAAATACTTCTTCACACTTTGCTCAATATTCTTCACACTCTGCTCTGTAATCGAATGATCTGATCTTTATTCACATATTTCGCATTCACACTTCTCATACATCCATCGAGCACACTCCAAAATGAAGAAATAATGGCTCTTATATATTCGCTACATGGAATTACATTTACAATTTAGTTGGCCAAAAATAAAAGAATAAATGAATTACAAATTGTTGGCCCAATTCATGAACAAATCTCAATGTGCACCAACCAAAGTCAGTCACAACATAATGAAGACCTAAAATAACATCCTCGAACATTCCAAATATTAAAATATTAATCCACAAGGATCCACAACATGCTAAAACCACCATGTCAGCCAAGAACATGAAAACCCGAACACACAACAGAAAAATATTTGATCACAATCACACCAATCAATGCAGATTTGCAACAAGGATAGAGCACGATCTAGAAACATTTAAAAACTTCACACGAGAATACGTAAAAACTGAATTTACCAAAATCATGTTCTCTTCTACCAGAAACATCACCTACAGTAATAGAATAACTATAGGAACACAAAAACTCACAACTTGCACAAATATTGATGCACACCTCTAAAACTTACGGAGTATAAACTAGATAGGCTCGGCAACAAACCCTTTAAATTGTAACTTTTGAAATGCAACATACTAGATTTTCCACCAAGCTGAACTTCACAACACTTCACAGCTTCATAGATAACCTTCAACATACCTATTATAATTTTCTCAATATCCTCGACATATACAGCCTTCAGAATCATCAATGCTAATAGTTTTTACATCAATACAACCACATATCAGCAACACAACCACAACATCCAATAGGAAGAGTATAAAATGAGCATGCGAGAGACCATACTTGAAGGAACCTAATTCTCTCATCAACTAGGAGTTTAAAATATAAATAGACACTTTTCATGAATTTAGAATTATTAAAATGATGGGTTGGAGTCAAAAGTGGTTCCCAAGTTAAGTGAGGATAGTTTTTTGCAAAATAGGAGCTAATTGGGTAAGATTCAAAGTCTCGATTTTAGTTTTCTCATGCAAAGTGTGGTTCTTAGATTTGGGGACTTTCATGAAAAGTGTGACACTTGGATTTTGGATATAATTATAATTCCTGTGTTTGCATGTTGAGTATTGTACATGTATCATTTGGATCCAACCATGGATTTATATACAACTTGGGAGTATTGAAAAATTTTATAAATTGAAGGCTTGGGTGATTAGTTTTATACACCCATGTTTAGAGAGTATTGGAGTGCCAATTATTTATTCCATGAGTGAATAGGTTGTTGCAACATTGAATTTATAAATATTTTCATTATATTTCATATATTTTTCTCATATTAATATAGTGAAATATTTCTATTTGGTACATTGAGTTTTTTCAAGTAGAGGTTTCGTAGGTTATATATAGTATCAATCTCTTTGTGTAGATTTCACTATTGTTGCTATATACATGATTTTTCGATTGGAATCTATATTATATTTTAAATTTATATTTATTACTAATATCATATTTAATGTAGGAGTATTGATTTTAATAAGAGAAACTATTAGCTAGATTGAATAATAAGTTCAATAACCTACATGAAAGGTCAAGCTAGGCTTAAAGATTATTTTGAGAATTCCATGTAAGGGTTGTATAGTCCCATAGGTCATTGAAAGTGTAAATACCACTAAGATAGAGTCAGTGTACATCATATTGAAGAGATAAAGAGAGAAAAGGGTTTATTTTCATTTTAGATTAATTTATTCCACCAAATAGAAGACATAATAATTTTATCCCATGTATGAGAGAGGTTTATTTATAATTCAAAACTTAGAGATTTATTTTTAGGTCATCCATATACTAGATAAGTGCCAAGAAATCCTTGAAGAAATGTGTAGGAAGAATCTTATCGTACCAATTATCTCAATGGAACTTCTTCTTATAAATAATTCAAGCCATGTAATGTCTAACGAATATTTTCCAAATCTCACTCCCTAAATTACTAGAGTGTTCCATTTGGACATGTGACACATTCCATAAGTTTTAGTATTCCTATTCCAATTTTTTTTTGGGTTGGATACAATGCAACCATGAAATGGTTATATATCTTAAATTACCATCCCATTTAGACCATTTGGGAAAAAATTTAATCAACTTAGTGAGTTTATCATAGAAAATATGTTATTATTAGATGGAATCCAATAGGATAAGTACACATGAGTAGCTAGGAATATTTTGTAGACCACCTACACTCTTCTAGAAAAGTGAAAAACTTGATACCCTAGTGCATGGGTTTATCAAACCATTTTCATATTTTTTATAGAAAATATTAGATCAAAATGAATCCATATCTATTGAATAAATACATCATGTTTGATTTGAATCCATTAAATGGGGATCAATGGGGAGGACAACATGATCTTATCATAAAATATTTAATATTATGCATAGATATCTTGGATCTTGAGGTATCATAATACAACTCAAGAACATCCATACTATAGGCCACATCTTCTTCACTTCTATGGAGGAATTGAGACTATCATCTAAAAAATGAGAATTGAGCACAAAGGATTCAATAGGGAGGTAGACGTTAGAGAGAGGTGTTGGATGTTGTGGTCATTTTTTTGATATGTGGTTTTCATTGATGTCAACACTATTAGCATTAATGTCTTTAAGACTGTATATGCCGAGGATATTGAGAAAATTATAATAAAATATGTTACAGGTTGTCTGTGAAGCAGTGAAGATCAGTATGGTAGAAAGTTCAATATGTTGATAGTGAGATGTTGTGGATTAAATATTTTGTTTTCAAGCCTATCTAGTTTCTACTATGAAAGTTTTAGAGGTGTGCATGAATATTTGAGCAAGTTATAAGTTTCTATGTTCTAACACCTATTATGTTACTACAAATGGTGTTCATGGAAGAAGATAATGTGATTATGGTAATCAATTTTTTTGTTTATGTTATTGTGGTTTTCATGGATGTTTCTAGATCATGTTCTATTTGTGTTGCACGTTTTCATTGATCATTGTGCCCGTGATCCGATATTTTCTCTTGCATGTTCATATTTCTCATGTACATGACCGACAAGGTGTTTGAAGCATGTTGTGGATCTTCGAGGAAGAATATTTGAAGGTTTTTTTTGTTTGATAACATTTTTTTGGGTCTCTACTATGTTGTGGCCGACCTTGGTTGATGCGCATTGATAATATTTATTGTTTTGGGCCGACAATTTGCATTCATTCTATTATTTTGTTCAATCTGACATAAAGCAATGTAATTTCTTGTTACGGATTTATATAAGTGAGTGTTTCTTCATTTGAGATGTGTGTGTAAGTGTGTTATGGGAAGTGTGCGAGTGCTATGTGCGAAAATGGTTTAGATCATTTGAAGGTAGAGCAGAGTGTGAAGAAGAGTGAAAGAAAGTGAAGAAGTGTTCATGTGCTTAACTGGAACTGTACTTAAGCATTAGTAGATGCTACTTTCTCAGTTCAAATGCTTCATATGGATTTAATCTGAATTTTTTTTGTAAGACAATGAGTCTTCCTTTAAGCAGTGAGCTCTAGGTAGTGTGCCTGAGTGCATGTGCATTCCTCATATATTTTTCTTATACTTTTAATAGGGTATAACTTGTGGATTAACCTCCATCGTGGTCTTTCCTCTAATAGGGTTTCCACACAAAAATCTTGTTTTTATGTGTGTTTCTAATGTGTTATTGATTCATGCTTTCACTGTTATTACTCAGATCTAAGATTAAAGGTTAATAAATTTAATAAGTTTGAAATTTTGTGACAATTGATTCATCCCCCCCCCCCCCATCAGTTGTCTACCCTTGTATTTCCAACAATTGGTATCAAAGCAGGTTCCTTGGAATAATTTTAACATCTTGAGGTGATCCAAGATGGTGACATACAAGAAGGATAGTCCAAGATTTGATGAAACAAATTATTCTCTATGGAAGACTCGAATGGAGTGCCATCTAGCATGCATTGATGAATCGTACTGGAAAATTACATGAAATAGGTATGTTATTCCTCAGAATGGTCCTACTACTACTCCTAAGATTAAGGATGTTGAATATAACATCAGGGCTAAGGAAGCATTGTTGAGTGCTTTGACTGATTCTGAGATGATGAATGTCATGGATCTGAGAACTTCTTATGAGATCTGGAAAAAGTTGGAAAATTTATATGAAGTTGATGCTAATGTGAAGATGGCCAAGCTACAGTGTCTCAAAGGAAAATGTGAACTATTGAAGATGGGTAATGATGAGAATATTGCTACTTTCATGCAAAGAGTGAATGAACTTGTGTGTGGTATCAGATGTGCTAGTGGATAGGTGGATGAATCAGAGATTTTTGCTAAAGTGCTTAGATCTTTGCATGATGCATACAAAATTAAAGTTGTAGCCATTGAGGAGCTCTAAATTGTGACAAATATAACCAGAGATATTTTGGTTGGTAAACTTATTTCTTTTGAGTTGAATGAATTCGGTGATGCCCATCCGAAGACAGAATATGCATTTAAAGCTACTACTTCTGGAAGAGACAAGCAAAGATATGATCCAGGTAAAAAAAATTCTAGAAAGGTATTCATATATGAGGAAGAAATGAGATAGATTGAAGAAGAAAGAGAACTGAATGAGCTTGAAGCACTTATTATCAAAAGGGAAGCTAGAGGAGAAGGTATGTATAAAGGAAAGTTTCCTATAAAATGTTTTTTTGCAATAAGATAGGTTATTTTACATCAAGGTGTCTAGAAAGAGTTCCTAATCCAAGACCTTACAAGCCTAAATTTCAAAATAAGTGTTACTATTTTGTTGATGAAGGTGTGATAAATGATGAATCTGACAAAGGGAATGTAAGTGAAGATGAGTTTGTATTTATTTCTATCAAGGAAAATAATCCTCTGTTTATTGAATCTGCTAGTTGTATAAATGTGGAGAAAGCTCTAGTTGCTCGGGTTGAAGAAAAATATGAATGGGTAATTGACAGTGGATTCTCGCATCACATGACAGGTGATAAAAGTAAATTCGTAAGCCTAGAGAAGTATGATGGTGGAGTTGTAATATTTGGTTATAACAATGGTGGTATAATCCATTGTAGAGGATGTATTTCTTTTGATGGTAAGCATAATACTGATGATGTTCTTTATTTGAAGGTTTGAAGCATAATCTTCTGAGTGTTGGATAGATGGTTGATAAGGAACACAATCTTCAATTCAAAGATGGAAAATGTAGAATACTGGGAAGTTTAGGAAATGTGATTGCTTCAGGTACTAAAACAAAAGGTAACATCTTTCATCTGAACGTTGGTAGTAAAAGTTGTTTGATTGCTTAAGTTGATGAAAGTTCATTGTGGCATAGAAGAATGTGTCATGTAAACTTTGACAATATTATCAAGATAAGTTCATCAAAGGTTGTGAGAGATCTTCCTAAATCGGTGAAACCTACTAATACCATATGCAAGGAATGTTAGCTGGGAAAACAAACTAGAAGTTCATTTCATAGCAAACAACATTGTTCAAATTAATTATTGGAGCTCGTGCATACTAACTTGTGTGGTCTTGCTAGAATCAGAACTCTACAAGGTTATAGGTACTTTATGTTTCTTATTGATGATTACTCTAGGATAATGTGGGTTACTTTCTTAAGGGAGAAATCTGAAGCCCTATAAAATTTGAAGATATTTAAGGCTATGTTTGAGAAAGGGATAGGTCTGAAGATTAAGTGCCTGAGATCAAATAGAGGTGGTGAATTTACTTCCAGTGAGTTTAATTCTTTTTTTGAAGAGCATGAGATAAATAGACAACTATTTGCACCACAGACCCCTCAAAAAAATTGATTTGTGGAAAGGAAGAATAGGACAATTTAAGATGTTGCTAGAACTATCATGTTGGAAGGAAATTTCCCTCATATCCATTGGAGAGAACCTATGAGTACTATTGTTTGTATCCTTAACTGGGTACAAATCAAAGGTAATACTAGTAAGACTCCTTTTGAGCTATGGTTTGGTCATAAGCCTATAGTTAGATATTTCAAAATCTTTGGGAGTAAATGCTATATCAGTAGAGATGAAGATATAGGAAATTTTGATGCTAGAAGTAATGAAGGAATCTTTCTTGGTTATTCTACTAAGAGAAAGGCCTACCGGTGCTACAACAAGAGATTGAAGAAAATGATTGAAAGTGAAAACATTAAGGTTGATGAAGATATTTCTAGACCCTCCAGAACCTATGGATATGATTTTGATGATCAAAATGATAGTACACACAAGATTCAGAATTCAAATCAAGTTTAGATCATTCTAGTGAATCAAGAAGATCAAGAAGGAGAGACTAGTGAAAGTACAAAAGAGAGATCACAAGAGCCTGAAATTCAAGAACACTCTAAGAATCCAAGGTATGTGAGATTAAATCATTCAGAAAATAATATTATAGGAGATAAGAACAAAGGTGTCCAGACTAGGAGAAGAATTGCAAAAGAATATTGTTTAATCTCAAAATTTGAGCCAAGCAATGTAAATGAAGCATGCAAATATGAACATTGGATTGAAGCAGTGAAAGAAGAACTACATCAAATTGAGAATAATAATACATGAATTCTTGTTCCTAGACCTAAAGACAAAAATGTAATTGGAACTAAATGGGTCTTTAGAAACAAACTAAGTGAACAAGATGAAGTTATCAGAAAAAAATCAAGACTGGTATGCAAAGGATACTCTCAAATGGAAGGAATTCACTTTGAAGAAACTTTTTCTCCTGTTGTTAGAATTGAAGTTGTGAGACTGTTTCTTACTAATGTTGCTTACAAAAACTACAAAGTTTATCAAATGGGTGTCAAGTCAACATTTCTGAATGGTGAATTAGAGAAAGAGGTGTATATTGAGCAACCTGATGGATTTCAATTTATTGATGAGGGAGATATGGTTTGTCAATTGAAGAAAGAATTATATGGACTCAAGCAAGCCCCTAGAGCTTGGTATGCCAGATTGGATAAGTATTTGTTGAAGCTTGGATTTAACAAAGCTACTACTAATAGTAATCTATATTTCAAGATTGATGATGATAAAGAGTTTTTTGTGGAAGTCTTTGTTGATGATATCATTTTTGGAGGAGATGATGGTTTGTGCATGAAGTTTGCTAATGAGATGCAGAATGAGTTTGAGATGTCAATGATTGGAGAGATGAAATTATTTTTGGGATTGCAAATTACTCAGTTAGATAAAGGTATATTTATATCTCAGTCCAAGTATGTGAGAGAACCACTAAAGAATTTTGCTATGGAAGATTCAAAACCAGTTGGTACACCCATGGTCACCAAATGTAAGTTGACACAAGATGATGATTCTCCAAAGGAAAATCAGACTAGATACAGATCAATGATTGGTGGATTGTTGTATTTGACTCAAAATAGACCTGCTATCATGAATTTTATATGCATTTTTGCTAAATTTCAATCTGATCCTAAGGAATCTCATGTGACTGTTGTGAATAAAAAAATTTAGATACTTGAAGAGAAATATTGATTTTGGCCTGTGGTATCCTAAAGATGATGATCTTACCTTAAGTGTCTTTATTGATGCTAATTAGGTAAGATATGTGAATGACAAGAAAAGTACTAGTGGTGGCACATTTTTCTTGGGAAATAAATTGATTTCATGGTTAAGAAAAAATAAAAATGTTGTTTCCTTGTCTACTGTAGTGGCAGAATATATTGTTGCTGCTAACAATTGTACTCAAGTATTGTGGATGAAACATATGTTGAAAGATATCAGAATTGTGTATGATGAACCTATTGCCATATTTTTTGATAAAAAAGGTGCTATAAACATTTCTAAGAATGTGGTGCTACATTTAAAGACCAAACATATATCTATCAAGTATCACTTTTTGAGAGACAAAATGAGTGATAAGGAAATCAAACTAGAGTATGTTCCTACTAAGGAATATATTGCAGACATATTTACCAAGCCTTTTCCCAAGGATACTTTCGAGTGCCTCAAAGGGAAGTTAGGGGTGATTACCCCTCCTAATCAAAACTAAGATGCATAGTCTTGACATCAGTCTGTGCATTCACAATCATATCTTGATTCAGATTGATGTTGTGGTGGCCGCTACTCAAGGGGAGTAGTCAGATGATTCAGATTTGTGGTTCAGAGCTTGTGTACCTTTTCCATTGATGTCAAAGGGGGAGAAGAGTAATTTCAAAAACTCTTGAAGAACTACGTGTGAGAAGAGAAATGTGTAAAGGGGAGATTGTTGGAAGAAGAGGTAGTTGCGTTGATGGTGTGTTTTTCACAAAATGTGTTACCATCAATGCCAAAGGTGGAGATTGTTGGATTTTGGGTCAAGTTTTTGATATGTGGTTTTCATTGATGTCAACACTATTAACATTAATGTCTTTAAGACTGTATATGTCGAGGATATTGAGAAAATTGTAATAAAATATATTACAAGTTATCTCTGAAGCAGTGAAGATCAGTATAGTAGAAATTTCAATATGTTGATAGTGAGATGTTGTGGATTAAAGGTTTTTTTTTCAAGCCTATCTATTTTCTACTCCAAAATTTTTAGAGGTGTGCGTGAAGATTTGAGTAAGTTATAAGTTTTTGTGTTTTGACAGCTATTTTGTTACTACAAATGATGTTCATGGAAGAAGATAATGTGATTCTGGTAATCAAAGCTGTTATGTATGTTAATGTGGTGTTTGTGGATGTTTCTAGTTCATTTTCTATCTATGTTACACATCTGCATTGATCATTGTGCTCACAATCCAAGATTTTCTCTTGCGTGTTCATTTTTTTCATGTTCATGCCTGAAAAGGTGTTTGAAGCGTGTTGTGGATCTTTAAGGAAGAATCCTTGAAGGATCTTTTTGTTCGATAACATTGTTTTGGGTCTCTACTATGTTGTGGATGACCTTGGTTGATGCACATTGATAATCTTTATTGTTTTGGGCCAATAGTTTGCATTCATTCTATTATTTTATTGAAGCCGACATAAAGCAATGTAATTTCTTGTTGCGGATATATATAAGTGATTGTTTCTTCATTTGAGATGTGTGTGTAAGTGTGGTATGTGAAGTGTGAAAAAGGTTCTGATCATTTGAAGGAAGAGAAAAGTGTGAAGAAGAGTGAAAGAAAGTGAAGAAGTGTTCATGTGCTTAACCGAAACTATACTCAAGCATTAGCAGATGCTACTTTCTCAGTTCAAATTATTCAAATGGATTTAATATAAATGTTTTTTGTAAGACAATTAGTCTTCCTTTGAGCAGTGAGCTCTAGGCAGTGTGCCTGAATACATGTGCATTCCTCATATATTTTTCTTATACTTTTAACAGGGTATAACTTGTGGATTAACCTCCACTGCGGTTTTTCCCCTAATAGGGTTTCCACGCAAAAATATTGGTGTTATGTGTGTTTTTGATTTGTTTTTAATCCACACTTTCACTGTTATTAATCATATTTGAGATTAAAGGTTAATAAGTTTAAAATTAAATTTGAAATTTTGTGACAACTGATTCACCCCCCCCCCACCCCCTACCCCTCTTAGTTGTTTGCCCTTGTGTTGCCAACAAGTAGCCCAAGATTCTTTGCTAGGAGGAGAATGTATCCTAGGGCATAAATAGTGAGAATATAGAGGAAGGGGCAAGGGTACATAATATTCTCTTGAACCTATTACATATAACTCATCAATTGATAGTTGGATTTTATGTTGTACAATATAATTTGTAACAAGATATACATATGTAAAATGATATGAGATTAAATATTCTAAACAAGAACTCCGAAGTATAATTTTTTTAATTAAATACAAAAATACACCAATATTTCTAAAGATGGTTGATACTTTAACTTATATAATTGATTCAAAATAGCATTCATAATAGTCCTATTCTAGAATAACTTTTCCAATCAAGGAGGTGGCCACTAATAATTGGGAAGTCTGGAATTCCATTAGGAATTTATTGTACCAAAGGAGTTTTTTAACATGCTTGGGGTTTGTAAACAATGAGAATGAAAGCAATCCTAAGTGAAGAAACCCAAATCTCTCACCAATTGGAAGTTTAAAATGTAAAAGCTTACATGTAAGGATTTAAGATTGAGCATAAATTTTGGAGTGATGTAATTAGAATCTTATCTTTGACCAAAAGGAATTAGTAAATTATCAATTATATTTGGCATTAACTTGCACAGATAGGAGAATGGTAGATAATGTGATATATTTTATAACAAAAACATAGTTTGGGTTCAGTGTAACTATTGAAAGGAAGTAATTGTGTAGAATATGCTTCTTATAGTTTGGTGTTTTTACTAAAATTACAATGTTTCTTGAAATTTCATAAAGTTACAAGCTTAAAATATTGTAGAACTATCAATATTGTAAAATTTTTAAGTTGCAAAGTATTGTTGAAAGATGGTTCATTATTTTGGAGAAAATTTACAACAATTACAAGTTTGACAGGTTTTCCTCAAATGTTTGAATAGATTAAATTATAAAAGTTATTTGAATTTTTTTTATACATAAGTAGTTGTTTTTATATGTTAATTTATAAAATAGATTCATACATGCATCTGCAAAGAAGGAAAACCATCACTTCTAAAGCACCAAAAAACAATCTGACACCATTCATCCTTCCCAAACACTTTGAATAAAAAGGTAATGTTTCAAAATTTGCAGAGAAACTAACCGAACCTAACCCCAAAACAAGCAACCAAATTCATACATTTTCAAATAGAGTGACTACTATAATTTTCAAAAGGACCAAGAAACTTGATTAACTATAGGATCCCATTAAGCTTAGCAAATGACTCGAAGTCCTAGATACACTCAAAACCACTAGCCGCTATTAAGCCAAGCATTTTCTTCAGGTACTCCACTGCAACCGCAACAATCATCCTATGGCACATGAGAGCCACCCCACTTAGGTCCAAAAGAAAAGGATAAAACTTCAATGAATCATCAATCTCTTGCAAGAGCTTCAGGTCACTGGGGCACGAGATACCAATACCTAAAATTGTAGACTTTAAAACCTACTCCACACCACCGACCAAACCCTTCCTAAACAACCTCACCAACAACTCCTTTGCTTCTAGCTTGGGAACACAACTATCCAAAAGAAAGGTTGAAAACCTCGATGAAATATGCACGTTATCCCTCTCGTACTTTGTTCACTCAAAATTCCCAAAACATGTAATCATTTTAACCACTGCGATGGTGAGAGAGTCGATGTTAAGCAGTATCTGCTTCAGCCTTTGGTCCTTAATCTCACAAAACATCGCCTACCTCGAAGAAACCTATAGAGAAATTGGATATCCACTCCAAACCATGCCACACCCTCCATTAAGACTTCAATTATAAACTTTGAATTCCTAGCCATTACCACCCACCGACAACACTAGAGACCAAGCAATTGCTACCACTCAACCCACCACTGATAGCACAATGACAACACTCAGAATGTAACAAACTATCACCTCCATGTATTAAAAATGCACACACTCACCTAGTGATGCTTGCATCACACAGATGAGAAATCATTACCAAGTAAGCGAGTTGTCCTTGTAGCATAAAAATAGTCTTGCAAATCCTTCATCATGAATGAAGACTTCATTGAAGAAAGTGCTTAAACTGACAACCTCAAAAGCATGTACTCGGAATAATTGTTCGCTATACCAATATGCACTTCAATGCCTCTGACATCCATCCCAACATAAACACTTTGACGTGGTGGCCACGAACCCCGCCCGATTGGAAACCCTTTGCCAACTTGGAGGGCCACCCTCCCAACCTGCACCCACAAGTTATTTAAATATTTTAATGTAAATTCATTAGAGGTTATTTTGGACTAATATTTTGATTTGCGTAAGTTTTTGAATTAAGGAGTGAAAGTGTAGGATCACAAAATGACCTCCTTCATTTCTCATACAATCACTTAGATAAATTCTTGAAAACAAATTCGTTTAGAATATTTGTACAAATATCTTAATTTGTATCTTTTTTTGTTTTATTTTCTATGTTTAAGGTTATTGAACTATTGATTTATTTGTGTTTATTTAATCAGATAACCCCTTTTTCTATACAAATGTTTGATAAAAAAATTGAAGGTAAGATAATAAAATGGTCTTCTTTGTTTATCATATAAATAAGTTAATATGGTTTAGGATTAGGCTGATGTTTAATTATTTATATCAAATGTATAAGTTAGTGTTTTATAAAAAAACATTATTTTTTTATTCCCCATGCCAACATGCTTAGAGAAAAACTTGATGGAACAATGTTTTTTGAAACAACAACAACGATATTGTTAATATGATAACAACATGTTGTACCTATACAACATGTACACAAATATCATGTGAAACATAGCAATGTGATGAAAAAAATAATAGGATGACCTCACCATTGTATAAGAAAGGTAGAAACAACAAAATATTTAATGCTTGAGAGGATGACACCTATACAATGATTGGTTACAAACCCGTGATTGTGTTCTGTAGAAACACTACACCATGATAGGATGAGGGAATAATCAAAATCCAATCCACATACAAACACACTTAACAACTCTAAACAACAAGGCCAACCTTGAAAGGAGATTGTCTAACTAGGAGACACAAACTCTCCACTAAGTGGAATGATGATGGGTCACTTCAAAGCAACAACACACTTCCTAATGCAAGGATATGCTATAAATTATCAATTAAAACACATAGGAACATGATATGAACTTCTCTAGACTCTTGATACCATGGGTAACAACTTCCATTCACAATTTTTCCCATACAAGGCCTTGAAGTACCCACTACCAATGAAAAGGATAAAAACTAGCACCCAACTAGGACACTAGCGCCTAGAATTGGTGTCCTATAGGGGAACCTATATCCATTTAGGTTTCCTAAGTCCATTTTGGGTGCTTGTGTCTTTGGTAGTATTTCCCTATGTTATTGTCCCTACAGGGGTACTAGTTTCTTGTCTAGTGAGCTGCCCTAGACTTGAGAATGACCTCAAGGACCCCCCAAGCACCAAGGAACCACCTAAGAGTGTCAAAAACACCCTATGAACTTAGAAATAAAAAGATATAACTCAATATCAAACAAAGAGTTCAATTTATCTAATATTTGGACATCATCAAAAAGAAAAGGAGAAGGTAGGGAGGAGAGTTAACACCTCCCCAACACCCCTAACTCTTTCCTTAAGTAAGAAAACCCACAAATTAAGAGATACAACACATTTAGGTTTTTACAAGGCTTGACAAGAGACTAAAAGAGTGACCTAAATGACACCACACTTAAGGAATGAGCTCTTAGGAGTAGGACAACTACATGATGGGTCCACAACACCATTCAAGACTACTCCAAGACACTTACATTCATTTTAAAACCCAATTATAATATTCCTATATTCATCACAAAATTGTATTGCATAAGCATAAGCATTCATAATACGATTGTGCTTAGTCCCAATACCAAGTAACGTAACTAAGACTAATTACACTTATCCATTATCCATGGATTATAATCCATCTCAAAGAGAGGCCCAAAAAATCACATCTTTACAATTATATCAAATATGACTCAAATATCCTTTACATACAAAATTTTCCTTTAAATGAAAGTAACTAATTGCATAAAGTAAAACTTCAAGAAGAACATGATACAATGATGATCTTGATCCTTGAACTTTTAGTCCCCAATGATGGTTTACATGCCACCTAGCCTCGTGTAATTAAAAGGATCCACTCCCACCATGCTATGAGATATTCACATGGGCCAAAAACACAAAAACTCATGCAAAACACATTGGGAGAAGGCTTATACACAAGCCATACATGAAGTATACACTCAACATACACATCATATCAATCGTAAAAGTGAAAAATTGAGAATAATCTCAAGGTATTTGAGTGAAAACCACACTGTGGCATTCTTTGACCCAAAAATAATAAAAATAAAGAACGCATGCAACAATGAAAACCTCTTTGAGGCATCAAAGGATGAAGGATTCAATCTTCCTCCCAATACCATTCATCAAGAGAAGTCAGCAATTCTAGTAGAACAGTGCAATCCAGTCAATCTGGGAATAGAGGAAATACCATAAATAACATTCTATGTCGAGTCACTTCTCACAAAAGAATGAGAACTCTTAGCTATGTTCCTAAAGGAAAGAAAGACAAACTTTGCATGTACCTATGACGACATGCCTAGACTTGTTCTAGAAGTTTTAGTTCATCACCTCATTGTATATCCTAAAGCAAAGCCTATGATACAAAAGCTAAGAAAAATGCATCCCCAAATAGCCTTGTTGACCAAAATGGAATTATAGAAGCTCCTAGATGTAGGGTTCATACAATCGACCGATTATCCAGAGTGGGTCTCAAATCTTGTACCTATTTCAAACCCCACTGGGGGCATCCGGATCTGCATGGACTTCAGAGATTTGAACAAAGCATGTCCAAATGATTACTTTCCACTTCCAAACATTGACATGATCATGGATATGACAGTAGGACATTAGATGCTATCATTAATGGACAGATTCTTAAGATATAATTAGATCATTCTAGCTAAAGAAGACCAACACAAGATAACTTTCACTTGTCTGTGGGGGACATATTGCTAAAATATGATTCCATTCGGTTTGAAGAACGCAAGAGAAACCTACCAAAGGGCCATGAAATTAATCTTTCAGGATATGATCCATAAAACTATGGAAGATTACATGGATTACATACTGGCTAAATCAAAGAAATGACGGGACCACATCTCAACCCTAAGCTCCATTTTTTATAGATTGGAAAAGTACAGGATCCGACTTAATCCAAAGAAGTGTGTCTTTTGGGTACAATCAGTTAAGCTCCTAGGGTACATCATTTCACTGAGAGGAATCAAGGTAGACTTCGCCAAATTCAAGGTAATCCTCAAAATGGAAGCACCTAGGACACTAAGGCAACTAAGAGGTCTACAAGGGAGACTCCAGTCCATTCGTTGATTCATAGCACAAGTAGAAGACAAGGAAATCCCATATTATCATCTACTCCACAAGAGGGTAGAATTCAAATGGGATGAGAAATGTGATTAGGTGCTCAATAAGATCAAGGAGTACTTGCTCAGACCACCAGGCCAAATGCCACCAATTCTAGGAAAACCCTTGATCTTATACATATCAGCAACAACAACATCCCTTCGTGCTCTCTTAGCACAACATGATGAAAACAGGAAGGAGAGAGCTACATATTAGATCAGCATGACCATGGTGGGACATGAGCTGAGCTATACACCCATAGAGAAAGCCCACCTAGCAGTTGTTTTTTTAACACAGAAATTCAAACATTATATGCTAGCACATCAAATCAAGCTCATTACAAAAATAGACCCGCTCAAGTATCTACTTTCCAAAGAAACTCTCATAAGATGAACGATGAAGTGGGTCATGCTCCTGACGGAGCATGAAATTGAGTATGTGGAATGAAAGGCTATCAAAGGAAAAGCAATCATAGATCAACTAGTAGAAGCACCAATATATGCAGAGAATCCACTTGTTTTAGAGTTCCCCAATGAATCAATCTTCAACCTTAGTGTAGCAGATCACTGGAAAATTTATTTTGATGGATCCTACACACAACACGGATCGAGAGAGGGAATCTTCTTCATCTCTCTCCAAGGGGACTGCATACCTAAATCATATAATTTTTCATTCCCGTGCACAAAAAACATTGTGGAATATGAGGCTCTCGTCATCGGGTTGAGAATTGTAGTGCAGTGGCAGATCATGGCTCTTAAGGTCTATGGAGACTCACAGCTCATATTCAACCAGGTAAATAATGAATATCAAACAAAGGACGATAAGTTGACTCCATACAGGAAGTTGGTGAAAATACTTAAGGATTCCTTCATTGATATCACATTTGAAGAGCTACCTAGATAAAATAACAAAGCAGCAGATGCAATGGCTATGATTGGATCACTCCTAGAGATCCCGCACAATGTCTCAAAACAAGAATTCCTCATAGAAAAACTTCTTGTACCAGCATTCGAGGTACCAGAGTCTAAATTTGAGTGTGAAATCGTTTGTCCCAGTGATCCCTAGTAGCATGATATATACACCTACCTGAGAATAGGAGTTCTCCCCACCAACATAACCCTGAATCTAAAAAAGGGCCTTTGTCAAAAATTCATCTCGTTTTGTCATCGTAGGAGATACCTTGTATCATAGGAGCATCGAAGGGACCCTTTTATGTTGCCTAACATTTAGGAAGCCTTGATTGCTTTAACCAAGGTACATAATGACATTTTTGGTTCACACTCGAGCGGTATAACTTTGGCCAAGAAACTGTTGAGGATGGGGTACTATTGGCCTACCATGGAGAGAGAGCTACATGATTATGTCAAAAGGTATTTGCAGTATCAATAGCATGGGGACCTCATCCATGCACTAGCTCAGGAGCTCAACCCAATTATCACACCTTGGCCCTTTTCACAGTGGGGGCTCGATCTCATTGGTAAAATCACCCCCACCTCATCCAATGGCCATGATTTTATCATAACCACCACAAAGTATTTCACAAAGTGGGTGGAAGCCATTCCCATGACTTATATAATAGGAAAGTAGATATCCAAGTTCATCCTGAACTACCTTATTTGTCGATACGGTGTCCCTCAAGCTATTATTTCAAAAAATGGGACACCTTTTAAAAACTAGGATGTTCATAACTTATGACAAAAATTCAATATCCAACATTGCTTTTCCACTCTGTATTATCCCCAAGGCAATGGCCAAGCAGAAGCTACCAATAAGACCATTCTAAAAAATTCTCAAGAAAATAGTCAATTACGTTGGTCATGACTAGAATCTATAGCTAGATCTAGCCTTATGGGCCTACCACACAAGCATCTGCACACCCACAGGTGCCACCCCATTCTCCCTAGTCTACGAATCAGAAGCCATCCTCCCCATTGAGACCGAGCTACCATCCTTGAGAATATCACTACAGAATCTCATAACAGATGAAGAATACCAGGTCTCATGATTGAATGAGATGGAACTACTAGATGAGCAACGTATGGATGCCTTAAACCACTTGAAAGTCTATCAAAACCGCCTCAAGCAAAGCTACAACAATAAAATCAGGAGTTGGACCTTCCAATTCAGTGAGCTAGTACTAAAGGAGAATTAGAAGAATGTGCCAAATATAGATGGCAAGGGCAAGTTCGAGCCCAATTGGTTGGGACCATTCATCATCACCCCAAGCTACAAATTAGGGGCATACCAGCTATCAATGCTCGAAGGAAAGCCTCTACAAGAGCCCATGAAAAGCTCTCATCTCAAAAAAAATTATGCCTGATATTTTAAGGGTAAAACCAAAAATACAAAAAAAATCAAAAGATATAAAAATCCAAAAAAATCAGAAAAAGGATTTTAAAACAGTAAAGAGAAAAAAATCATCCTTTAGTGAAAACCACTTCAGTGGCGCTTTGGGTAAGTACCATAGTGAAAACCTCGCAAACAAGCACCTTGTGTAAATAAATTACTCTACATCCACCAAGATCTCTATGATTGGCCCCACATCACTCATTTATCCATTGCATTCCATTGATCCTTCCATCGTCCATCCATGTCTATATCATAGCTTGATCTTGTCTTTATATCATGTTCCATCCTAGCACTACTTGGCACATTCCTAAGGTCAATTTTTCCTACCTATATCGAAGTAGTCTATCACATCAGGTTGGGGGAATTTTCTTTTACTTGCATCGGATCGAATTCATGTATATTCTTGCAATCTTCCTTAAAATTAAAAAACCCAAAAATATTCATAAAATTCTTCAAAAATCCGAAAACATGTAAAAAATCCATAGAATCAAAACAATGGAGTCATCTTGTCAAACTACATCATTTATGAGCTTGAACATAGGAAATTTTTATCTTTGATCATCCCCCGAGACACCCTAGATCAGTCCTTTAGGAGTCCATAACAATAAGCTGGCAATCCATTTGTTCATATCTCATCAGTGAATAAAGTCTACTTCAGTCGAACTACATGGTCTCTACATGCATAACGTAGGCAAGGCTAATCTATTCATCAGCTCTTGAGACCCCTAGGATAGGTCTTTAGGTTAGGTTCTTGGTCAAAATCTCAGAAAATCCAAAAAAATGAAAAGTTTGAAAATCAAAACATTTGTAAAACATTTCAAAAAATCCCAAAAATAGCCTCAAAACATCCAAATATGTAAAAAATTCCATCTGTCTCATCTCTCTTTCACCCGGAATAATCTCATTCATAATAAATCATCATCATCTTCATCCTTTGGTAAAAAAAGTCACAAGCAAGTCTAGCAGGTTCAAAAGTGAAAATCCAATCGTCAAAGTATCGAGTCTAGGTCAGTAAGTAAGCACATTAATCAACTCCGATTATAAATATCTTATCATCTACTCAATCCCAAATCATTTGATAACATGTCTTATGATGCATCCTTCCTACAATGGACATTAACATCAAGCATCACCATAGTTTAGTCTTGGCTAGCGGTATGAAGAACATTAGCCTGTTTGTTTGCATGATCTGTTCTTTTGATTTATCTTATTGCGCTCATTCCAATGACCTCTCAATAATGTATAAACAAAAATATTTAGAGAGAAAGGAATGGGGCAACAATCATTATCTTTCTATCTATTATGCTTGTTGGATATTCGGGTAATATAACTTTGCCATGCGTGCTTTGTTTGGTTTGTAGGGAGGGTGTTTTAGAATTATTTCTGACCACATAGGAAGGCTTTCTTTTCTATGTTTTGGTCTGAAATGTTTAGAATATCTAAATTGCATTTTGAATAAGGTTTCATATGTCAGGTGTGAATAGGAGTACTCCTATCTGATTATTGAGCCAAAGCACATCACACTAGGTAAAACGTCATCCTGCTTCTTTATACCTTGATGCATCGTACCTATGTGTATTATCAAACACAAGGTAAATGGCCCTTTTAAAATCCCAATTCCTGGTAGGCAAATCATCATCATCATAATCATTAATAATGTAGGTTTTGGATCCTCTTTTCATTTTCTTCTATCTTCTCTCCATACTAACATGGTACCATGGCAGTTAATCAAAAACATTGCTAATGCATCTGTCTTGTATCCACAAACCATCAGCATAATTCATATCATATCATATAGGAAACATAAATACACTACATTTTATCATTAATATAGATTGATAAACATCATAAATTTGTATTCATTATAGGCATTATTAAATCATCCATTGCATAGTTACATATCATATCATTTGCATCATCATCACACATTCATAATAATCTCATTACATATCATAATCATTGAAATTTCATAAATCATGTCATAATAATCTCATTATAAATCATTACAACATTGCTTTCATGAATCATTGCAAAACAAGAATCATCGCATAGGCATGTCATATCACTGGTGTAGGAGCACAAAGTTGCTTTCAAGCTACCATGAGGCCATTTGTAAATAGTTTCTCTATTTTGTGTATTGGGTCTTATAATAATGTTTATAAAACCATTTTAGAGGTTTTTGAGTCTTAGGAAGTCATATTTTAAGTCATTTTTCAAATAATGTTTAAAGTTGTTCCATATTGTAAAAATTGCAAAAGTTGCTCAAGAAAGTTGTCAAGCAACTTGTCAAAAATTTCATTAAGGTGTTTTGTCAACAAACTAATTAAAATTTGATTTAAAATAGTTGGTTTTGGCTGGAAATTTATAAGTACAACCTCCAAAACTCGAATTGGGGGGTTGGAGACATTATTTTTGAAGTTTGATGAATGGCAACCTCAAATTTTGTGTGCATTTTCTGACTTTTACATTGTTTCCAGGTTGAAGTTGTGCATTTTATGGAATGGTATGGATACAAATAATGGAGTATCATATGTGGATGGAAATATCTATGTTTCTAGTTTCCAATTCTTTTTGTCTCATTGAATTTTATTGATTTTTGTGGGAGATATGACTATTATTGTGAGACTGCCTATTCTAACAATATTATGCAAAATTTGCAGTCTAGAAAATGTGATGGTATGGATTGTAAAGTCTATATTTTGGATCTGAAACCAATTATTTTTTGTTTTTATGTGACTATAATTTAATTTTCTTCAAGTATCATCAAATTTCATTAAGAGTTGAATAATTTATTATCATTTTTGTGAGGGTAGGTTTGAACCATGTCTAGGGTTTGCAGTTTTGGGAGAAATGTAATAATTTTACTTTCCACCGTTGGATCTTCATAAAAATTGGAAGGGAAGTCTATAATTATGTTATATTAAATTTCACCAAAGAGATTGGCTTTATTGTTTGTTTTGTGGAATTTATAAATGATAGTTCGATGCCTTGAATTGTGGGTTGCCATGAGAATGTTTCCAATGTAATCTAGAATGCACTTAATCATTGTTTGAGATGAATAATTTTATGAAATTTGTTAAGTGAATGGAATGTTGAGTTGTGAATCCCTTGCTTTGCATCAGTTTGGTATTAGAGCCAGAAGGCTCTGAGAAAAGAGAGTTTGTGGTTTCTGTTGTGTTTTGTGCAGGTTAAGAAGAACCTGGTTGTTGCCAAAAGACTAGGTAGAGGAAAAGTGGAAAGACCTAGGTGAGGCAAAGAAGTTGAGAAGAAAGTTAAAGGGATTTGATTAGAGAAGAAGATGGATTTGTTGAGAAGATTTTTGCAGATAGAGGATTCACTGAAAGAGCAAAAGAGAAAAGAGGAAAAGGAAAAGAAAAAGAAAAAGGATCAAGAGTGGAAGCAAGAACTAGAGGTAGTAAGTATGTGGTTAGACAGACTTGAGGCTGAATGAAAGTAGTTACAATCTAGTTGGAACTTACCAATTAAGAGAAGGGTCACATGGCCTATTGAGGAGATTATTTTGCAAAGAAAACAAGAGAGAAAGCAAGCTAAGAAGATGAAGTCCCTAGTGAAGGAAAAACAAAGCAAACAATTTGAAGAGATTGTTGATGATGAAGAGTTCAAGCAAGTGGAAAAAGAAGAGCATTTAGAGGTTGAAGGCCTTGAAGACATGAAGATAGAAAATGTAGAAGAGGATGATGAAGTGATGTCTAAATCTAATAAAGAAGAGGACAAAGATGGAATAGATTTTCTACAAAGGTATGATGATGAAATGTTTACTTCTTTGTTTAATGATGAGACTAATGGACTTTTTAGTTTTCCCCATGTAGAATTTTGTGCTTATGATGAGGCAGCAGATGTAAACATATTTTGGTTGATAGGGTAGAAGGAAAATCAAGGCATACAGTGTACTAATGAGTGTGAGCATGCACAAGATGATAAGATGATAGGAAGACACATTTTTCTTATTGTGTTCATGATATCAAGGAAGACAAAACCATGGGTTAAGATGAAGATACAAGTTTTTATGATTACAGGTGATAGTGAAGATTCATTTATTTTTGCAAGTGCTTTATTTTATGCTAACTCAGGGGACTTGAGTTTTTTCTTCAAGGGGTGTATGGTGCAGGAGCACCAAGTTGCTTTCAAGTCTCTATGAGGCCATTTGTAAATAGTTGCTCTATTTTGTGTATTGGGTCTTATAATAAGATTTATCAAACCATTTTAGAGGTTTTTGTGTCTTAGGAAGTCATATTTTAAGTCATTTTTCAAATAATGTTTAAATTTGTTCCATATTGTAAAAATTATAAAAGTTGTTCAAGAAAGTTGTCAAGCAACTTGTCAAAAATGTCATTAAGGTGTTTTTTCAACAAAATAATTAAAAGTTGGTTGAAAATAGATTTTTTTGGTTGTAAATTTATAATTGCAACCTCCAAAACTTGAATTGGGGGGTTGGAGACATTATTCTGAAGTTTGATGAATGGCAACCTCAAATTTTGTGTGCATTTTCTGATTTTACATTGTTTCCAAGTTGAAGTTGTGCATTGTACGGCCTGGTATGGATAAAAATAATGGAGTATCATATATGGATGGAAATATCTCTATTTCTAGTTTTCAACTCTTTTTGTATCATTAAATTTTATTGATTTTTGTGGGAGATATGACTATTTTTGTGAGACTTCCTATTCTAACAATAATATGCAGAATTTATAGTCTGAAAAATGTGATGGTACGGATTGTAATGTCTATATTTTGGATCTGAAACCAATTTTATTTTTTTTCTATGTAAATCTACTTTCATTTTCTTCAAGTATAATCAAATTTAATTAAGATTTGAATAATTTATGATCATTTTTGTGAGGGCAGGTCTGAACCGTGTCTAGGGTTTGTAGTTTTGGGAAAAATGTAATAACTTTATTTTCCACCATTAGATCTTGATAAAAATTTGAAGGGAAGTCTATAATTATGTTATATTAAATTTCACCGAAGAGATTGGATTTATTGTTTGTTTTTTGGAAGTTATAAATGATATTCCAGTGCATTGAATTGTTGGTTGCCATGAGAATGTTTCCAATGTGATCTAGAATGCACTTAATCATTGTTTGAGATGAATAATCTTATGAAATTTTTCAAGTGAATGGCATGTTAATTTGTGAATCCCTTTCTCTGCATCAATCATATAATATAAAATAATAATCATCCCACCTCATTATCATCTCATAATCATTTACATATCACATCATCTTAAATAAATTACATCCACATCATTGTATTTTGCATAATAATTAATCATTATCATAAAAAAATTACATAGGCCATCTCATATCATACATCATCATAATCACTTTTTACATTATATTTACATATCATAATTACATCGGTATCCATCACATAAACATCATATCATCCATCCATATATTATCCACCATAAATGCATAAGGAAAAGAAATAAAAACATTATCATCGCATACATTCCATAAAGTCATAGTGCATCACATAATCCATTAGGGGCATAATATAAATAAAATTTTCACATCATAACATTTTTTTGCATCCATACATCGCCATCATAATTACATAGAAAATATACAAAAAAAGAAATGCATCCATAAACATTTGCATCATATCATAGCATCATAAATTGTATTACATCACATAAGATAGAGTTATAGCATCACATATAAATTAAATGCATCCATCCATCATAAATAAAATAAGACACATCTCATAAATAAATCGAATCATCTCATATATATATATCATCAAAAAAATTAACTATCATGGTACAAAAATCAGGATCAAATGTGTCTGCATCAATCGAAGTATACAAATGCCCATGGGGCTATTAAAAATGGAGCCCATGGACCTCAAAAGGAATGTTTTCTCTGAACACAAAATGGTAGCTAGCCCTATTGGCTGCTTCCTTCACCCACCTATCTCTCAACCTGATCCTCAAGTTGTTTCATCCCTGTCTACTGGGAATACTCTGGCACCTGAGCTGCTGCTGGCATAGCCTACCGATAATGTAACCTGTAGTACTCTGCCTCATGGTATACCCCTGTCAAAATTGTCCTTCCCTAAGAGGTGGAGGCCATACTCTCAAGTTGTCATCTCTGGCCTATCTCCTGGTCATGCTTTGATCGGTCTTGATCTCTCTCTGTGGTAAGGGCCTGGACCTACTATATGGCCTAGTCCCTCTTGACTGTGAGCACCTGCACCTATGCCTAAAGTTGTTGTATCAAAAAATATCTCTGATTTGGCTAAGGTGGTGGTGGTGACGGGGGTTGTTGCTAGTGGTCTATGGGGAACTCTCCTTCCTGCCTATCTCCATCTCTTTTTTGATCTATTGAAGGAATCTTTTGATCCCTTTGCTACTCTAGCTAATGTGGAGGTGGTCCCCCTCATCCTCTTGGACCTCTCCCTCCATCCCCATCCCCATCTCCAACTCCTTTGCCTCCCCACTCCCGCCCTATTGATCGGCCTTTGTCTCTCCTCTGTGGTAGGGCTGCCCCTTAGCACTGTCAATCTCACTGGTGGTATGAACCATGCTATATATGCTACTGTAAACCCTACATCCACCTGCTACTAATCATAAGGCCATGGCCTAGCCATGAATTTTCTAAAATATGTGACTGCCTCCTCAGCTAGGATCGGCTTGCCCCATATGGTCTCCCTCGTAGTACAACAAAATATGGTCATGTACTGGTCATCGGGATGGTCTTGTGTCTCCCCAAACTATCTAGCAATTTTGTCTGGGAGATACCTCTCTATCATGGTATGCTCCCTTCCCTACATAAGTATGTCCTTCCGAGAAAAGAATGACTGTTGTGAATCATCGTACCACGCAGGCATGCCCAGCCAAGGCCTCCAAGTGAACACTGTCATCTCGTCTACTACCCTCCAGTGAGGGATTTTTGCTGCCCTTGTGTGTGTGAAATTCAAAGCCCCTTTGTATCGCTAGACTACATGATCATCTGGCTCCATGCAAACTGGTGTAACCTATGGGTGGAGCAGTGCAATGTGCTCTCAGGCCTAGATATGTAAGAGTGTGACCTCTGCCCCGGTGGCCCTGCTATCCAAGTATGCAAACTCATGAAGGTCATGGTAGAGTGAAGCCAACATCACTAGCCCCCATGCAAAGCACTCTCTCTGGCGGAGCATCCACTCCTAGGAAAGACCCCATCTTAGAGTAAAATTATTTTTGCATCGATCCGGTGCCACAAGGCCCGAAATGATGGCAATAACAAGTAATCTAAAGGTGGGAATTATGCCCCTATATCGCTCTAGCTCAATTTGTCCCTTTCAAAGAAAATCTCCTCGAGCTCCATCACATCATAGCAAGCATCCCTCCTAGCATCCACATCATAGATCACTCGCTCTTTGTGGATGGGCAAATGAAGAACGCGCTAGAAATCCTCTAATGTGACTGTAGCCTCGCCAGTGGGAAAGTGAAATGATGACATCTCATTATGCCATCTCTCTGCCAGGGCAGTCATCATGCCCAAATGTGTCCAAACGGGGGCTATGTATGCAATGTACCACAACCCAATCACCCCGAGATGCTCCTGGAGCAGCTCATGTAGATCGACTAATCTGTTGAGTATCGGTACCCTATGCTCCTACAAGTGAAGTATCCCTAGGTCCTCCTATGCAAGAAAATTCACAGCGTCAAGATTTATAAAAAATCAAGGTCCTATTCTAAGTTAACGCAATTAAAATAGAAAATGCGGCATTGTTTTCAATTACGACATTGTTTGGAAGTTCCAAACTACATCGTTGGACCCTTCAAACTCCAAACAACACTGTCACATCATAGTTTGACTGTGCGTCAATTTGACCCCCAAAACCCTAATTTCCAAAGTGCATCACATGACATAATTTTCATGTGGTGGACCTTGGGCCGAAACCCTAATTCCTAAATTGGACCGTGATGGTGTAGTTTGCAAATGCGGCACACTTTGAGGTCGTGCGACACCAATTGTCCACTTTCAATGGTGTTATTTAGCGCCACTTGACATTGTTTGACCTTTTGACCCTAATAAATGCACATAAAAATCAAAATGTAAACTCGGGTAAGGGTCACATTCTATTGGTCATGCACCGGCTGGCCGCTGGTGCACTCGCACTCGATCTGAAACGTGTCATGGAAGCACTCATTGTGCCATCTCGAATAGTGGTCAGAGCTCAGAAATGCAAAATCTCAAAAGGCTAAATCTGCAAATGAATTGAAAGTGACCCCTTGGTGCCTATTTAAGCTTAGAAATTAGGGTTTTTTTACCCTATTTAATCGTCCAACTATGGTTTTGGACCCCCGATCCCATTTTTGCCCCACCGACGGCAGTTTTGCATCATTTTTTTCATAGTTTTGCATGTTTTTGGCATCCTGGACTCGTCAGGAACCTTGTCCTCTTTTTTTGCGAGATCACCCAAGAATCCAAATTTTCTCTCTCAAGGGGGTAGTATACAAGTGTAATCCTTCTCATTGGGGCAGTAGTGGGGCATCTAAAAAATTTATAAAAAAAATAAATTTTGATCTTGGCAATTTATTCTTTGAACCAATGCAATAGGTACATTACTTCAAAGAGGGGCAAAATGTAGACATAGAAAATATACAGTTTGATCCTACACATCTGATCCTAATCTTACTAACATAATTTCTTCCTAAATCATCTCCTTTACTAATCAATTTCATTGAATAATCTTTATTTGATTAAATTCATCATATTTCCTCTCTTAATTAAATAAATCAGATTTATCTGATTAAGTCACGTGCTTCTATTAATAAAATAAATTATTTAATTAATCTAATAATCCCTCTTGTAATTAAATAATTCACTTTATTTAATTACTCTCTAAGGTCATCTCCTTCAAATTAAATAAATTAATCTTTATTTGATTTAATCTAGCATCACGCTCTTTAATTAAATAAATCAATCTTTATTTAATTAAATCTAAATCCATTATTCCTCTCAACTTTGATTTATTTAAATCTAAAATCTAGGTCAAAATTGTCAAATCAGCTAATCTTCATCTAATTTAATCAAATCTTGATTAATCCTAATCTTAACCCATCAAATCCTCTAGATTTTTCAACTTGCACAATAAATCAATTTAATTGATTTATTAATTCCTCCATTTTCTTTCAACTTGGCATCAATAAGGGAATATTCCTCCAATTTGAAAATCCCTCCAAAAGGGATGAATACATCCAACAAGGCATTAAAGGCCTCTTACATGTCCTTTTCCTTGAGCCAAGTGGAATTTACTCCATTCTTCTCTCCCTCCAACTTGTCATTTCACAAATTTTAAATTCCACCTAACCATATTTATGTGCACATTCATCAAAATATGCTCATTCCTCCTCAAATCACATGTGGACCAATAGCCTTCTCTCATTGGTTGGTCTTTTGTCCCACATTCATCCATTTTGCCTCTTCCTCCATCATTCTCTTCTATTTATAGGAGGCTCTCATTTGAATCTGAAATGGACATCAACTAAGAGCACAATCACTATAGGCATTTAGCATTTGAGTTCATAGCATTTTTTATATTTTGCAATCAATTTAGCTAGGTTATTGGAAAATTTCATCAAGGAAGCAACAATAATCACCAAAGATCATCACTTTGCATCAAGGAATTGGGAAAGGGTCATTTTCCACATCAAAATGGCACCAATTCCCCCATGGGATTAAGAGTTTTCTCATTAGAATAGGATTTGATATTTTTCATTGTTGTGCTCTTCATTTTATTTCCTATTTTCATGTTTCAAACTAATCTCATGGGGAATGTTGATCTAACATGCATAATGATCTAATTATATGTTTGTTCTCTTGTGTTTCTGCAAGTATAGATTCACCATTCACAAGCATAAAGGAAAAATACTACATAATGTATGCATGAAATCAATGTACAAGAAATTTCATGAAAATTTGGAAAAGAGAAACACACAATATAAGTATCACATAGTTAAGAGGAGAAGAAAGGTAGAATTCTAGGTTGATTAATTTCTACTAGCATATTTGTGTAAAGGGAGGTTCCCTAAAGGAATGTGTGAACATTTATTCACGCACCGCTTTGCCTTCGTGGTTTTCTATTATTTTTGTGGCTTCATCTTGTTCTGTATCGCTCGCATCTTCTCGGCATCTACCACATGGCCTCCTATCGAAGCTTCCTATTGGGTCGTATCTCTTTTCCTTTGTCGGATTTCATGCGTTCAACGCGTGGCCTTCACTCATTTCCTTCTGAGTCAGGCCCACTCTATAGTTTCTTTTCCTAGAGGTTTTTCCATGTGGCTTCCCTTCGGAGGTTTTTATTGGTGCGTCGCTCCTTCTTTTTTCTGGGCTCCGTGTGTTTGACATGTGGCACTCTTTCGTGCATCCATTATCTGGGGTTTGCCACTTGTGCTTTGGTTTATTTTTTGCTGCCGTGTTTTCTTCTTTGCTATCACATGTTCCCTACTGATGTCACGTGGCCCTGGTTTATCAAAGGACATGCCTGTTGGTGCACTATTGGATGATCTTTCTGTTCGATGATGGCTCGATGGAATCTGGATCGTCGATGTTTTCGCTAAAGCATCTTTCTCGTAGGGGCTTTCAGGTGGTGGGTTGGCTTATTTAAGCAACCTCTTTCTCATTGTAATGGTTGTTTTTAGATAGATTAAATTTCCTGAGCACTAGGAATTAGCTTTTGTAATATTTTCTATTGAACTTGAACTTGCAGACTGTGCCAATCAATTTGATCTCTCTATTTTCATGCATTTAATAGGATATTAAACTGTGCTTTTATTTTTTGAAGTATCTGAATGTCTATTTCAAGCTTTGATAATCTTCACGCAACTTAATAAAATGCAAATCATGTTGTTACTCTTCTATGTTGGCCTATTTTGTATTGGTTATGCTATGCAAATGAATTGATGTTCTTATGTTTGCAGTGTTCAGAAATATCTATTTGATAGACACTAGTTACTATGTGAGCCTTTGTTTCGACATTGTGCTTAATTAATCTCTTTCTGATTTGGTGCATCGGCTTAGTCTAGTTTTGATTATTTCATGTTACTCTTTTAACCCTTTGATGGAACTTCAATTTTTTCTCTTTGAATTCCATTTTATCTTGCCTTTGTCCTAGTCTTTCGTATTGTTTGGGAATAAGCCTAAGGTTGGGATTTTTATTTTTGCCTTCATGAAAATCCTAATGTCCTATGTTATGCCTTGGGTGGGATCTATTTGGTCATTACCTTTTTGGAGTTGGTTTTAAAATGACTTATGCCCCATCATTTCGTCTAGGTCAGGCCCCTTTCTGATTTATTGTTTTAATTTTCTACTTGACTTCATTATTCCCTAAGTCTAGGTTGGCCTGTGCCCCACATTTTAAAAACAACTTATGCCATTATTTGTCATCGGCCTAGGTGGTGTCCCCTTGTCCCTTTAAAAAATGTTTTATATTTTGCAGGGAACAATTTTAAATGACCCTTCATCAACCATCGGTTGATCTCATCCGTTCCCTACAATCTCGTGATGATCCCACCACAGAGTCTTAGCCGATTGCGATATCACGGGCAAGTGCCACGTGTCTTAGCTGGTGATGCCGAAAAGATAATCAAATTGCTTTAATATATCTGTCGAGTTTTAATATGTTATATGGTGGGTTACTAAAGTGGCTACAAGATGCACATGCTCAAAATCAACGGAGATCTTATAATCTTGATGGAAATTTTTCTCGATGGCTATGTTCAATGTTGATGACTGTTTTGAGTGAATGTGATTGTCGATGGTGGAGATCAACAGTTGCCTGCCATCACGTGATCAGAAGGTGCGAGGTTTTTACCGATCATGATATCACGGGTAGTTGCCATGTGGATTTCCTTGGTGATGCATAATACAGTGGGCCCTTAGTGTTGAGATGGAGATTGTGTCAGCCTATTTTGAAGGCAGTCGTTCGATGATATGATAGAATTAAAGGATCGATGGTTGAATTTTGAATTCACATCAAATACGATTTGAGTCGTTGGTGCGGAATGCAAGTAAGCTTTAATGGCGGATGAGACGTCTACTGGCTTGATTTGATTGACATAAAGTGGTTTTCCTTTGCTCTATTTTCTCATAAAGTATTCAAGCACCTTTGTGAAGCATTTTTAGAGCCAAGGACAAAATTACAAGTTGTCACAGCAAGGATTTGGTTTTTTGCAAAGCACAAACGTCGTCAATTGTTTTTTATGCTTCCTGGTTAATTTGATTGAGATTTTGGGGAAAGTTGTGGTGTGCTTGTCGAAAAGCTTGTTGATAGTTTTTTTAGGGCTATTGGTTAGTTGCATTGTGAGAAATTGCAAGGTTATTTTCTATTAAAAAAAAATTGTTTAGCCCTAGTCTATTCAAAAGTTTGGAGTTAAGGAAGACCTAGTTTACTTAATATGACACCTTTAAAGCAACATTCTGGCCATGTTGACTATTTGCAGAATAATTTATATGATGATTTCCTAGATCAATTCCCATTGTCAACTAATGATAGGAAGAGGGGGTTGGTTTTGATGCATGGAAGAATCCTAGGGCAGGGATTAGTATGTAACTGCTCCAACATTACCGATGCTAGGCTTCCCATGATAGGTCTGGAGATGTTTAGGTTGTGGTATGGATAGAGGAATTTGCCTCACCCTTTCTCGAATGGTTAGAGATATGACATGGGGAAGCTGGTGGTACCTAATTTATTCCCCGATGTGGATTTGTTCAAGGCAGTGGCAGCACGTTATGACCTTGTTACAAGAGTGATAAGAGATAATGACGAAGGGGTCTTGTTAAGTATAAACAAAGAATAATTTCAACAGGATTTTGACCTGAGTGAACCTAGCCCGTTCTTGGTTCATATTAATCTTGAGGAGATGAAGCAGGAGTATGCAAAGTCAAAGTCACTTTTCAGGGTTAAGCTGCTTCCACCTCGTCTAGCAAGGGCAGGTAGTTCAAGGATTTATATCAGCCCTAGTGACTAGGAGCCTTTCAGGCTAAACTATTTTGCAAACCACTTCTTGGCCACTTTTTATTCATTGTGCCAGATTTTGGGTTTTAACCCTAATACAGTGGTGCCAATTTCCTATATGTTTATGGGGGTGCAAATAAAACACCCTAACTTCTTAGTGATCTATGATTCTTCATCCTTTTTGGCAGAGAAGATACATGAAGGGCTGTTAAAGTTGTAGCTAAAGGATGTACGCACTCCATTCTTCTAGTATTCTATGTTGATGTACATGTTCTTATACAAGAATGCTTATTTCTTCTTAGAGAAGATGGAGTTGAGGCAAGAGGTTAGTGGAGAAAGATTACCGGTGCAGGCATGGACTGCAGATTTATCCTATAATAGGGAGAATGCCATTTTTGTGCAATTTGATAATTTTTTTGCTTCCAAACTGAGGGCTAGATTGATGGTGAATGTGCCCAGAATCCCTGAATACTTGCATGATTTTATCAGACCAAAGGGGAGGAAGCCAATTTTGAAGGTTTGTCACAACTGGGGTGACATTATCATGTACCCAAATAGCACTGTTTTAAGAGTGTGTGGCTTCCAAGGAACTCCATATATCCTTCCATTCAATGTGCCAAAAAGAGTAGGATTTTCTGAGGTTATGTGGCTGATGGTTTGTATACATGAAGACAACCTAACAAGGAGGGGTAAGGGAACCATTTTCCTTGATTATACTGTTGTATCTAATTTTGTTTTCTCAAAAGGAGGTTGGGTCCATTTTGGGAAGTTTTTGGATGATTATCATTTAAGGTGTGGTACCGAGCGACGACATGACCCTGAGGGCTTCTTTGCTCTTTTTAGACAATAGATAAAGGGTGGTAAGTTTGCACATGAATTCAATTTTCCTAAGGATCTGATTAGGAATGAGTTTGATTTGAATAAGCAGGAATTGAACAAAGAAAAATGGATAGCATATGTGAAGCTATTAGCCATTGTGCATAAAATGGATCCCAAATATGATCCATTAATGGAATTTACCCCATTCCACAAGAGAATTGATTTCTTGATGGACAACTTCAAGGAGATCATGGATATTTTTATGACAAAGAAGATAAACTTGGTATTGGACTTTGGCACACAGGAGCCAGATGTGAGGCCTATTGAAATGAGGCCAACATATCAACCTACGTTGAAGTGGCCTTTCTATAAAAGAAAGAGAGTTGACAGTAGTGATGAGGAGGAGGAAAATAAGAAAGGAAAACAAATCATGAAAGCATCAGCACACCGAGGTCCGAAGGTAAAAGTACCTGGGGGAATAAAAATCATTGATTTGGACACATCACTAGAGGATAACCCTTCACCACCACCATCGGAGCCAAGCCCTAATAGGCAAAAGATTGAAAAGGCACAAGAGGGTCTGATGGATGAAATCATTGTTACAGATCAATATATGTAGGTTGGAATGCCTTCTCCTCCCAGGACAACTCGGTTAGTCTTGTCTGATATGGATTTGAAGGGATAGTGTGTGCAAGATGCCAGGATGGAGGCATGTAAGGCATTCTTAGATGATGATGCATTTGTTAAAACTCCAGTGTTCTTTCAATTAGTATGGAGAATGAGATTAGAGGAGTATCAAGATAAATGCAAGAAGAGAAGAGAGTTGAGGCCTGATAGGTTAGACCAGGAGAATGATGATGAAGTAAAAAATGAATTGATGGAAGAATTTAAGAACATCACTCCTAAGGATGGGAGAAAGTTGGTGACTCAGGCTAATGTATTAATTTTTCCTAAATGGGATATAGCAGATGCAGAAGCATTTAATGCTATTCTAAAATCCAAACATCCCTTGTAGAATTTTGAGAAAGAGGTCAAGGCAGCATTCTGCCTTTAGTGAAGAATGTGAGACCCTAGGAATTTGGGCTTTGGCAACTCAAGGTAGAAAGCCTAATGTCACTGACATTAGCCCAAACCTAAGGGGAGGGTTAATAATAAAGAGAGCCTTAGAAACTTCAACTACAGAGGCTACTAACTTAACTATGAATGTGGCCAAATTGGCCCAAAAGACTCTTGAGAGGGAAGAAGCTGAGAAGAAGAGCTTAATGGAGAAATTCAAATTTATAATTGGAGAGTACAACAAGTTGCAGAAAAGGAATGTTGAGCTGAAAATTGAGGTGGATAGGTTAAAATATAGGCAAGTTGGGGAGACCTCAAGTGCTCTAGGTATCATGACATTTCCTTCCACATCAATATCACTACCTCCTACTTCTCCAATTGTTTCTACACAAGGGTCCCCATCCAAATTCCTTCTCTTAGTTCTGCATTAGAGAAAATTGAGGAAGAAGAAGAATGCTCTATGGATCCTACCAAGAAGCAGCTGATGCACAAGATTACAGAGTTACGGGCAGATTTGAAGGCAAGTGAGGAGGGATCACTTGAAAAACAGGGTGAGATTGTTGACACAGTTTTGAGGCACTTGAATGAAAAGGTTGATGGCAGATTTCCATCAGTGTATTATTTATATTCTTTATTTTTGGATGCAATAAAGAATATTAGTAGGGATCAGGAGGTAGTGTTGCCCTTAGTTGAGAAATGGATCCCTAGGGCCAATGATTTAGATATAATATACAAAGCCTCAAGGTTTGATACAAATAATAAGCCCCAATCATTAAGGCCTACTCAAATATTTGTAAAGTCATTACAAGGCTTTCAAGCCTTACCGGATGATTTGAGTAGGAAAATCAGAGAATTGGTAAAGAATTTTGATGATTGGAGTGATACATATTTACTTGATATAATTGATGCACAGGGGAATGTTAAATCATTGCAGTAGTGGCTGGACAGAGTAAACGAGGTCATCAATGCACAAATCAAATTAATTTGTGATGACTCAGACTATGACTTGTTGGTGAGCTATATGGACAAGATCATTAGTACAAGCACATTTTTGGAATCTTTTGAGAGAGAAGCAAATCAGGTAGCGGTAAAGTACACACCTTATAGTGCTAGGGTAAATGAGGTAGTTAATTTTGATTGGCCAGCTGATGAAGAATACCAGATATGGGTAAATATATACTTAACCAAGGAAGAGTAAAATAGAGTTGGCTATTGGCGGTAAACAACTTAGCCATTACAATTACAACATATTCTAGTTATGTTTTGATGATATTTTTTGCACAGGTTTTTTGAAGTTTGGCCGATGCATCTACCATTTTTCACCAGGTAAGATGAATAAGAAAATTCTCCAAGGACTTAGTTGTTGTAACAAATTTTTGAAATGTCACGGGGTGGCCCAAGTGACTAGTGACATGTGTACTTTTGGCTCGATGCTTGTTTGCTCCTTCATTTTCTATAAGAAGGATTTCGAGGCCAAAAGTACAGTGTGAGCAAGTTAGATAATTTTGGTCGAGTCTAGGTGAAGTCACAGAGGAATTGTAAAGCTTGATAGTTTTAGTGAAAATATAATTTAGGTTTTGTGTCATTCTATAGTAGGTTTTGAATTCATGGGAGTTTGATGTTTTGTGATAGTACTGGCAGTTGAATTAAAAGAAGCTATTTCAAACCCATGTCTCTCCATTGTATAAGCATATCAAAATTTTGAATAAAATGATCAAGGGTTATCTCGTTCATCTCACTGTTGTGGTGTGTATGTTTCTCAGTTTGGCTTTAATTCAAACAATTAATTAAAATGCTTGAATGGGGTAATAGGTGGGTATGTTTTATATAAGGATTTGATAAGAATTATTGGGTTAGAATACATTATGATGATATTGTAAGGCAATATTATCAGAGATCTTACATGTTATGTGTTAAATCTATCATAAACCTTTAAATGCTTATGAATTTGACTCCTCCAATGGTATATGGCACTGATCTAGGTTGTACTTATTTGTGAGGTTCAATATTTGTTTTTATTTACTTAGATCCTGCTACAAATTGAAAATCAAAGACTATCTTATACTGTGAAGTGCTGTTGTAGTTATCTCATGCTCCAAATAGTTGATATTATTGATGAACAACCAATTCTATTCAGTATTATCCTGTTATGTTGAGATTTTAAATGAGATTATCTATTGTTGTTAATGTTGTTTATAATATTGGTGCAGAGGTTGTAAACACATTAAGGGGATCACCCTCCTAGGTCTTGCAGAGCCTAAAGTGTAGGAGGTTTTGTTAAAATCCTCGTCACTTGGTCCAGGTCCTTCGAGCTACCCTTGATTGGAATTGGCAAGTCCATAGGTAGATTAGGAGATCAACCTGGTTACAGTAAAAACAACCAACACCCTTTACCTCCCCCCCATAAAAACTAAGAGTTGGCTTTGATAAAACCCAGAGGTCACTTAGCTATGCGCATAGGTCCCCCAATAGCTAAATTTCCCATAAGGCTACTGCCCCTCCAAATTTTTGCATCAACAGTTCTTTTTTTGGCATGCCCAATGGGACCCAAACTAGCATGTTCTAAAGATAATAGGAGTGTATGAGGCATAGGCCCATCACTACATCTCAAACTATAATAATCCCTAGCCTATTTGTACCACCATTGGTTTTAGTCTAGGTGAGAGGTTGGCAGGCTAATACTTCGCCTCCCTCTTCTACTCCATCTCTATGCCAATGGCCACTAGAAATTATGTAGCCTGGGATGTTGGTAGTCCTTTGGTAGTGCATGTGCCTCTTGCAGTGTGGGCTCCAATTCCGACTTCTTCTTTAAAAGTTGTCCCCAAGTTCTTCGAGGATGAATCAAAAACTCTAATGGAGTACTTGCAAGATGTAGCTAATGTATGTTTCGTGCATGGCATTTCTAATGAGAATGTGGCTTTAAGATTACTCGCCACCTCTTTCAGAGGCAATGCATTGAATTGGTATCATACTCTTCTGGCTAATATAATTGCTACTTGGGATGATTTTGGAGATCCTTTCTATCAACACTTCTCAAATGATGGCAACAAGTCTTCGCTATATCACCAGTTGGCTCATATAAACCAAGCTCCCCATGAAGCTCTAGTCGATTTCAATGCTTGATTTCATTCTACTTGGCAAAGAGTTCCTGTCAGTAGTCGACCACCTCTAGATCTTGCATTCATGTTCTATTTGAAGTCTATAAATGTTGATATTTCTATGATGCTACAAGCTCTCAGTGGAAATACTCTACCCGATGCATACAGCCTTGCCGTCACTGCGGAGAATAATTTGATTGATGCTAGAAAATTGGCATCGAGACCCATCATGTCATTATTCCCAAAATTCAACGCCGTATAATCAAAGGTAGCTTCAACCAACGTTCCTACAACTCCTCCCCAGTCTATGTATGTGTACCCGAGAATGACATCGAGTGTGGCTTCAGTACCTAACCCCCTGATGGCTGAAATGAATGAGATGAAGGAGCAGATGTGAACCATGATAAATGAATTAACCGGTATGAAGTGGCAATAGTATAGCTACTAGAAGCTAGCTTACCAAAACTACCAAGGCGGGAAGGCTCCTTTCCAGTCAAACCAGTGGCAGGATAGATCACATGGAAATACCCAAGCTCAAAAGAATATACCGGTCGTTCCTGTGACTATGTCGATGCAGACCGTCTATCCTAGTTCGAGCAAGGAGCTAGTAGCAGGACAAAATAATCTTTCCGAAGAGACTAATTCATGGTGCTTCCCTTGTAATGATGCACACATGCCCCGAAATTTTCCACAAGCGAATTTACAACAAAAGATAGCAGAGCAATGTAGCCAAGGCAACACACCTAATTTTGGAGGCGAGACATATGCCTCTCAGCAAATGGATAATGTAGTCCTCACTGCTCAAATGCAAGGAATGTTTATAGAGAAGGAGCTAGAAATAGCTCCAGACCAGGCGCTCTTTTCATGGATGGAAGGAGAAGAGTCGGCATTCCCGAATGACACTCCGATAACCCAAGTGGCTCAGGTGCAATCGGATTACAATACGCGTTCAAAGCGAAGACTCACCAGAGAATTCACACCTTTGCAGACTAAAGAGTCACCCAATGTAATGCCCAATCTGCCAGCAAGCACATCATTATTTTCGCAACATCCTAAGGTGGTTGTTCCTGGACCTATGAATTCACCTCTTCCAAATACAAAGGCTCCCACGATCACACCGACAATTGCCAAACAACTGGATGTACTAGCTGCGAAGTAGAAGCAGCAAGCTAATATAACTCATCAGTCACAAATGCCATTCAATGTGGTAGAGTAGCTAAAGAAATCCTCTACTAATGTTTCTTTGTGGGATATCCTAGCTATCCCTAAACAAAAGCTACTATTATAGAAGGCATTGTTGGGAGAAGAAGATGTGAAGATGTTGAAACAACCCACAAAAGATAAGACATGCAAGCCGAACTTGGATAAAGTGCTAACAAATCAATGGGAAGAAAAGCAGGTCGAAAAAGAGAGTAAGCCTAAACCCAAGCCTTTCTTTCTAACTTATTATTGATATCAAACTATTGCATAATTGTATGATTGACTCTAGTGCTAGCACCACTACCATGCCTAAGCAGGTAGTTGATGCTCTGGGGCTCAAATATGAGCCTCTTAACAAGGGAGTCATGCAACTCGACAGGAACAAGGTTGAAACTGTTAGAGTAATCAAAGGATTGCCTATGATGTTGTTTGCTTGTCCCATCATTACTGTGAATCAAGATATTGTGCTCATCGACACCCCTCCTTTGTTCGGGATATGTTTCTCCCGAGAATTCACTACAAATGTTGGAGGCTACCTAGCATTGGACTGGTCACACCTGATCCTAAGAACCAAACATGGAGGTAATATGAAGTTATTGTTAGAAAATTTCCATTCCAAACATGTGGCTAATGAGGCCATGATCAATTTTGAGGCAGCAGACACCTCAATCACCTGAGATGAGATGTTCAATGTTGAATTTCTCGAAGATGAAGAACTAAGCAGCTCTCGGATTAAGAAAGAAGAAGCTCTCTTGAATGAGTTTATAGACACATACCCTTTCAGTAATTATCATGCAACTAGGCTAGGAACATATGTCATACATGAAGAGGACCAGATTATCCCCAGACTGACTCGAGAGTCCGGAGGTGAAGCATCCTCTAACTTATGGACCTTGCACTTTGATCAGGCAAGATGCAAAGTAGGAGCCAGAGTAGGAATATGTTTGATATCTTCGACCATGGATAGGACCTTGAGGTCTTACCGCTTCCAGTTCGCATGCTCAAACAATGAAGCAAAATATGAAGGCCTTGTCCACACTTTGAGCTTGGTAGAACAAATGGGTGCAAAGCAAATAAGGGTGTTCGAAGATTCAAAATTATGGTCAACCAAATTCGAGGGCTATCTGCTGCAAATAATGTTCGTATACAATCATACCAACATAGGGTCTGGGATCTGATTGAAGGCTTTGAGGCATTCAACATCCAAGCTATACCTAGAGAGCAGAATTCTGAAGTTGACCGAATGGCAACTGTCGTAGCTCAGTTTGATCTAGCTTCCAAGTTAATTAACAATAAACATTTAATGTGAGTGATCGTGCAGCCTGCTATCCCAAATAATGATCAAGACTGGCAAGTTGTTGATAGTGATCCTCACATTGCATCATTTGTCCAGTTATTTGGAGAATTTTCTAAGCAATTACAACCAAAGATCGTTGAGGCCTATGGAGATCAAGTAATCCAGCTTAAATCCAATAAGCTCCCCAGGGGTCTTTTTACTCTAGAGAGTCTTTTTTATTCTGATGATGCAAAGAAGGATAAAAAATAGCTTGTAGCTAATAAAGGTGACTATACAGATTTGCATATCGAAGAGGATAAAAAGCTCAAAGTTGGAAAAGGAGACTCCCAGAAGAATAAAGAAAGGCTAAAACACTTTTGTGAAGAGTATCTGAGTGTGGTAGCATGGTCATATGATGATCTTAAGGGATATGACCCTGGGATTATCCAACACACCATTGAGCTACTAGAAGGAGCAAAACCAGTGTGTCAAAGGTAGAGGCCAGTAAATCCGAAGATTGAGTCACTCATGTCACAAGAATTAAATAAGTTGATTGCATCTCGAATAGCGTTCTTGATCAAGCACAACACTTGGGTGTTTAACCTGGTGCCGGTCCGGAAGAAGAACAGTGATATACGATTGTGTGTGAGGACTTTTTAGACCTGAATAGAACATCCCTGAAAGACCATTACCCCCTTCCTTCCATGGAGGTAATTCTATAAATGGTTGCTGGTTCCAAAATTTTTTTAATGTTGGATGATTTCTCTGGCTATAATCAGATTCGTGTGAAAGAGGAAGACTAGCACAAAACAACGTTTACTACAAAGTGGGGAACATATGCTTATGCTAAAATGCACTTCAAACTTTCAAATGTCGGAGCCACTTTTCAAAGAGCTATGGACATTTCCTTCAAAGATTTGATACATAAGATTATTCTTATTTATCTGGATGACCTAATGGTCTTTTAAAAATCTGTCGAGGATCATTTTGATCATCTTGATCTTGTCTTCCAAAAATGCCAAGAGTTCGGCATTTCTCTGAACCCGAAGAAATGTGTGTTTGGGGTTCCTCAAGGGAAGTTGTTAGGTTATGTTGTCTCAAAGGAAGGTATTGTTATTGATCTGGAAAGAGGTAAAGCAATTAGGGAACTCCCTCTACCTGTGAACAAAAAAGGAGTTCAATATTTTTGGGCAAGGTCAATTTCATCAGTCGGTTCATAGAAAACTTTGTAGGGATCGTTTGGCCTATTACCCTAATGCTGAAAAAAGACTAGATTTTCAAATGGACAGTGGAAGCTAGAAATGCTTTCGAATAGATAAAATAGGTCATCTCTTTCGCTCCTGTATTGATTAACCTGAATTTGTCAAAACACTTCATTATGTACGTCTTTGGTGGTGGCAACAGTATCGCCACTATCCTAATGCAGAAGGACAATGAAGATAAAAGAGAATCACCTATTGCCTTCTATTCACACACCCTGAAAGAATATGAGGTGAAATACAACTTTGTAGAGAACAAGATTTTTATATCGTAAAGGGGCTGAAGAAGTTCTAACACCTAATATCATGCAACAAGTTGATTGTTTGTGTGTCGCACCCTAGTGTGCGAGAATAAATTATGGAAAGAGAAATCACCAAGAAGCAGGCTAACTAGATAACTAAGATTCTGAAGTATGACATCGAAATCAAGACGGTTAATACTGTCAAAGGGAACGGACTGTGTGAGTACTTGGCTGAAAACAATGAACTAGTTGCTGAGTTTGAAGTCTCGGAACCCTTGCTACTAAATGAAGAGAGTTCTGAGGATGATTGGCTGGAGGCCAAAATAAATTTTATACAAACAGGAAGGTTCTGACCAATCTCCATTCATTTAAGAGGCATTTTTATCGATTGAAAAATAATGGTTATGTTCTCTTGGAGGGAGTTCTTTTCAAAATAAATTTCAATGGTATCTTGTTAAGATGTGTAACTGAAGAGAAAGCAAAAAAGATATTGGATCAATATCAAAGTGGCCTAACCGGAGGGAATTTTTCAGCAAGAACCACTGCAATCAAAATTATATGTGCTGGTTATTTCTAGCCAACTTTATTCAATGACTCATATTCATTGGTGAAGTCTTGCAGTGAGTGTCAGTTTTTTGTTGGAAAAAGGAAAAAAAATATTATGCCACTAAAACCAATAGTGGTGGAAGAGCCTTTTGCTCAATGGGGTCTTGACTTCATTGGCATGATTAATCCATTTTCATCAGCCAAACATAGGTGGATCTTAATAGCAACTGACTACTTCACCAGATGGGTCGAGGCTGTACCATTGAAAAATGCAATAGAGGTAGAACTTGTTAACTTCCTGGAGGAACTAGTAGCCAGATTCAGCCCACCAAAGACAATTATTTTTTATAATGCTAAAGCTTTTCTCAGCTCCAAAATGAGCCAATTTTCATTAAAATATGGAGTCTTCTTAAAGACATCTTCTAACTACTACCCACAGGGGAATGGTCTCGTTGAATCTACAAATAAAAACCTCATCAAGATGATCAAAAGAATAGGTTCAGAACACCAAAGGGAGTGGCATAAAAACCTTTAGACAACACTATGGGTAGACCATATCATGCCCAAGCAAATATTGAAAACATCTCCTTACAAGATGGTATATGGGAAGGAGGCATTGTTGCCAATTTCTATGGAAATCCCTGCTATCCAGCTACTCAAATCTCTTGAAATTGAGAAAAATGGAGCTATGGAGGTGCGATTTTCTGAGTTACTTGAGGTTCAGGAGAAAAGAGAGCATGATCTTGAGGCAATGAACAACTACCAATAGGTGGTAAAGAGGTGGTTTGATAAGAAGATGTCTGACCAGGCACTGCAATGTGGAGACTTGGTGCTCAGGTTTAACAAGCGCGGAGCAAAGCCCAGTCAGCATGGCAAGTTCAACAGTCTCTGGGAAGGTTCGTTCAGGATCATCCTATGCAAACAATATAACTCATTTGAGTTAGAGACCATGGAAGGTGAAGCTTTGGGTATTCCAGTTAATGGAATACACCCTAAAAATTTCAATTGATTCGACTTATGCAATAAGTTTGTAAATATGTATATATTTTCCCTGCTTTGTTGGTTTGGGGTTTTTTCTGAGTGCTTTTTTAGATTAACAACCACGGTAGTGAAAAATTGAAATAAAATGAAGAAAGTGCCAGAATGTAGGAAAATTTGCATATTATATTAATTACGGGAGCATTTACATTTGTATACATATTGATTAGCGGGGCCCTTGGCCATGTTTCAAAATACATATATATATATATATATATTTTTACTGACAGTATGGAAAAATTTGTCAAACACAAAAACAAAATGGAGAGATCTTTTTCATATTTCTTCAGACATTGGAAGGTCCAGCAACAGCAACAGGTGGTGCATGGTGAGGAAACACCATCCTCTCAAAGTTCTCGTACCATTGCACGCTTCAGAAGGGTTCAACGTTATGAATTCTCATGAGGAAGTGGCAGGCAACACAAACCTTGCGGCGGTTTTCCTCTTGCGTTTCAAGCTCAAAGCCACACAGAAAGGGCCTGGTTGGCATGGGTCCTCCTTCCTCGAGAAGCTGATGTAGGTTGCAAATGGACAGAACTCCACGATCAAACTTAGCAGCTCGCACCACGTTCTCCAACCCTTTGAGGTAGCGTTGGGGAAATACCCGCTTGGTTAGCTTCATAATTTTTTGCTTTGAGATGCCGATGTCTAGCAGAGAAGCTACAAAGTGAGAACAAATGTTGGTGTTTACTCTATATTGGTCCTCATACTCTACACAATCCTTGCCTAACACCCATTTAATGGCTTTCACATATAAAAGGTTTTTTATGCCAGTTATGCGTTTTAAACGCCTACACCTAATCTTTCCTAGAAAAGTGGCTTGGGTCTTCTTGCAAACCAATCTAATTGGTGTTTCCATATCTACTACTAATCTAGACAAATAATAGATTACTAAATATGTTTTAGGGCCTAATTTCTAAGAATGTTGAATGTAAATGTAGATTAGCAAGGTTGCTAAGGGTCCTATTTATAGATGGTTAGGGTCCTCCTTAATGAAGCAAGGTATGATCATGTCAAAAGAAAATGGTGTTGAGGAGCCTTGATAATTAGCATTGTGGCATGTGAAATAATGGCGATAATCAGATACAGTTGCAACTTGCTCAGTTCAAGTTTTTGAAAATAGGGATGAGAATGAGCCAGTTGTCAACATGATAATGATGTTGTCCTAATTAAATAAAAGAAAATATTTTTTGATGAGACCGTTGGTTGATGCGCCCGATTATGATCAAGTAATCAATAAATGAAAAGGCTCACAAAAGATATGGTAATGCTGATTTCATGCTTTTTCCAAGAAAAATCAACAACCACCTTATGTGAAGTCATATCCCTTAAATGTGAAGAGTCCTTTGGCAGGTTGGTGATCTCTTCGCATGCACGAAAAAAGGGTGGTGGTGCATGAAGTAACTAATGTGAAAAGATGGCATGTACCCTTTCTAAACCGATTTTCTCAAAAATCAAAAAGCAGGTTCAGCGCACAGAGGGCATTTATTGTGTAGGCTTGAAAAAGTGTGTAACCATTTGAATCATTTGCAAAGAAGAGAAATATTTTCAAAAGCTAAATTGCATATTTTGCAAAGTCTTTCAAAAATACAAGAAAATGGTTGAAATTGCAGAGAGTTCAACACAGGTCATGGGCACTGAGAGTATTGAAGAGCGAAGAATGCTTGTGCCTTGCATAAATTATACACCCAGGATTCCTATGCTACCCTAGGTATTCCAACAAAGCCATCCTAGCCCTTTACTAAGCTAGTAGACCAGAAGATATTAGGCGTGATTTCTCCTAGAAACCAAGCCTTGATATCAAAAGATTGGGACAATGTTCGGCATCCTGAATTATCTCAGAAACCCAAGAGCTTAAGGGAGGCTACATGTGAAAAAATGAAGAAGATTACAGATCTTTTTCATGGATGTTTGTGGAACTGTGGGCTTCCCCAGTACATGGTTCCTTTAGTGCATCATTGTCCAAAGATTGTGGCAGCCTGCGTGAAATGTTTCGACCCCCAGACGGGAATCATAAGTGGCCAAAATTCCAGGGTGGTAATCTGTCCCCAGGACCTTCAAGATATGCTATGCATTCCTTTTAACTATCTTCAGAATATTGAATATTTTGATATTTCTAGACTACAAAGTTAGTGGAGAACACTTTCGATGGCACAACAATTTTATAACATTGAGACGGGTCAACAGTCAGAGAATTTTGTCCCTCCTAGCTTTCCACTTGGTCTGGCTACTTTAAAAGCAGGTTCCACCTCCGTCTACTCCATGTTGGAATTGGTATGTGGATTTGATACAGATAGGGAAGTCTTCGAATTCTAGATGAGTCTTAGCTTTATGTTGAAAAAGAATACCATGCCTCCATTGATGGACTTTACAAAAGTCATAGTTGATGGGATGTGCCAGCAGCTGAAGGACTTTGAACTTAGTTCCAAGTTCAAGTATCTCTCTTTCTTAGTCTACATGATTTTGCATCAAAATCTTGACTATTTCTAGCAATATATGGCCCTTGCAACATTTGATGAACATGGTGCGAGAAAGCCAATTTCGACCTGGAATCCTATCCTATCGAAAACTTTTGATTACTACGCATTTACAGATGCATTCCTAGCTCCAACTTTGTGAGCTTTATATCACAATGGAGGCAATATGTCTTCTCGCTTAACACATAGCCAAATATCATGGATGAAGGGGCTTGTACCACCTTGTGATTGGTTCTTTAGTACACATTTCATGATGCTTCATATGTAAGGTTTCATCTGGGAGCCTTTCCAGCTCCTGTGTTTTATTTATGATAGGGTAATGGCCTTGGAAGTGTTCAAATAGCTATGTAATATTGAAAATGATTACTCGGGAGGGAAGCATCTGACTTCTCATTTGGCACTGCTAGCCATGTTCGACTTTGTATCATTGGTAAAGAAAAAGAGCTCGAGGACAAACAACTCCAAGGTTTTATACTCTAGGTTGGGTAATCTTGGGATGATGGTCATCTGTGACATGTGGTGATAAAATCTTGAGAACAATCTATCAGAGATTAGCATTAAGATTCCCCACTAGCCTTGTCCATTCTGCGACCCTCAGAGAAATCAAGATGAGGGGAATGTGATATTATACGTCACCCTAGAGTATATCCCTTCCAACTCAGGTTGACCACCTTAGCTGAACTTTTATCACTTTGTGGCAAAGCCCAACCCCAATCACAAGGTAAATTAATTTTTATGTAGCCATTTGAACAGGCTCCAGTGGAAGCCTGATAGAATTAAAGATTTTTGGATATATAGGCAGGAGATAAAAATGATAAATGGGCTCTTCCAAGAGGTGGATTCAGACAACCGGTTTGACGATATCAGGTGTCACGAACATTCAGACAGTGAGAACTCTCCTAACCCTTTGAGTTCTGAGAAGTTCTGTGAGGCAGAAAGTGTAGCCCCAAAACATGGAGAAGAGGTAGCCCAGAGGGCTCCCATAGTTGAAAAATATCCTGCACGAGGGGCAACAGTTAGTGGACATCAGTCACAGCAGGAGGACTCTTCAAATACATAGATGTCGGAGCCTACTAGCTCCTCTATATCAGGCACGAAGAGGCCGAGGTCTTCCAGGCACCCATGAAGATTTATTTTGGGTCTTGATAGTTCCCCAAACGAAAAGCAACCATGAATGGAAGAATCTGCAGGTGGGGAGGAGTCGTAGCGTGCAGAGGTGGTGGTATCAGTTGCAGGTCTTCGGAAAGCTCAGGTATTTTTTCCCCCTTCTTCTCTCTCTGCTATGTCTTTGGTCTCTTCTACATTTTCTCCCGCTTCTTCATTTGCACCAGTTATTCTTATCGCTGGGTACCTAGGGGAGGCCAATATTATTTCTCCTAGGGATCCCTTTCCATCTCCTGCTTTTCCTCCCGCCTTTGAAACACAAATGGTGGCACATCCTAACCCTTTGAGTTAGCAATTTGCATCCTTGAGACCCAACATGTCGGTAAGTGCTTCCCCGATTTTTCTTCCTACCATGTTTTCATCATCTCTGGATAGCCAGTTTATCCCACCTTTCTCCCAAGTGATTATAAGCAGGCCTAGCAAGTCCACCAATACATTGAGCATGCTATCTTTCCCACTAGCAGTTCCCCGTGAGTTTCCTTTTGCTGGTGGATTGGGCATTTCGTCCCAGGAATATTTTTTGCAGGTGGATGCAAACAAAAGTGTCTAGGCAAGCCGAATACAGAAAATAAGGGAAAAGGATGTGGGCAGGTAGGCAGAGCCTCTCTTGCAAACTTTGTTCAACAAAAGCTAGAATTCATTGATGTTTGCAAAAGTCACATCCAATGTGGTCAAGCTTGTCGAGGATATCCAGCCAAGCAACTATTTTTCAAAATTTCATAGGGCTTGACTTGCAGTAGGCTCATCCACAAGATAAAGTTGAGCTGATGGAGGAAACCCAGAGGGTGGTGACTACCGAATTCCTCAAGCTTAGTCGCCAGATGAAGAAAAAGGATGATCAAATGAAAGAGTTGAGGGGTAAGGTGGATATCTGGGCAAACAAGCATAAAGCCTAGGAGGTCAAAATAAATCACCTGCAGAGTGAGAATAATGCTTTTGAAGGCAGGGTCAATGAGCTTCAAGCTTTGGGCGCGGAGGTTGTTCCAACCCTATGAAAAGAAATTGAGCAATGCCGAGTGATTGAAGTGGCCCTCCGTGATGAATTGAAGCAAGCGAATGATGGCCTGAAACAACTCCGACATAGCACTAATGAGGAGGTAAATGAGATGAACGTCCCTTTGGAGCAGGAAACTGAGAAGCATAGGCAGGCCGAATTCGCCTTGGGAGAGAACGAGAGAGAAGTTTCTACTCTAAGGAGTCAGTTGTCTATCCTGGAAGGAAGCTTATCGGAGTTGAAGGTGGATTTGAGCAGCAAAACTGTAGAATTGGATCTTTTGAGAGCCCAACCTCCTACACCCCAAATGAACTCGCTGGAGATTTTCAAGGAACTACATGTGTCATACTGGGATAAGGTTAAAGCATTATGCCTTACATTTCAGCCCACTCTAAAATTTATGGCATAGGCAACCAATCTATGCGGGGTAGTTAGCGAAACGATGCAAGAAGTGCAGGAGATAACTTCCGATAAAGTTCAAGAGGCCAGGCAATTGTTGGGAAAATTATATAAACCTCTGATGAAGCATTGAGAAATGTGGGGATTGAAGATTGAACAGTGGCGGCCATGGGCATAAATATTCTCATCTCTATGCACGAAGTTGTCCAACATGTGGGAGAGTGCAGAGCCAAGCTAACCCAAATTACCAGTGATATGCAGGCAAATTTTTCCCACTTAACTCAGTGAGGGCTTCCATCGCCCTTCATCGCGGATCAAACGGTGGCAGGTATTGAGCATATAATTGCAAGGATTGAGGAGAAGAAGCAGGATCTATCCATTTTCCAATCCTTTCATCAATCTCCGACTGCCGAAAAGATTGAAAGCATAGTGCATCAATTGGCGCAGCTCTTTTTCCAGCTTGAGTTGGAGGCAAAGGTATCTAGCGGATTGCCTTTTAAGGCAATAATTGATCTTAACATGGCACACGAAAATATGTGCACTCTCTTTGCACCATCAAATGAAGTCTAGACTGGCCTTCAAGCTGCCCTCTCTCAGTTGTGAGCGATAATATGGAGTTGGACCAAAGTTTTTGGGGTTCTTCATTCCGTAGGTGAAATGTCCCTATGAGTCACCAAACTATGAACATTTATTCATGCACCACTTTTCCTTCGCAGTTTTCTTTTCTTTTCGTGGCTTCACCTTGTTTCGTATCGCTCACAGCTTCTCAGTGTCCACCACATGGCCTCCTATCGGAGCTTCCCATTGGGTTGTATCACTTTTATTTTTCCAGCTTCCATGCATTCGACACATGGCCTTCGCTTGTTTCCTTCCAAGTTGGGCCCACTCTACAGTTTCTTTTACCGAAGGTTTTTCCCAGTGGCTTCCCTTTAGAGGTTTTTGTTGGGGCGTCCCTCCTTTTTGTCGGGCTCTATGTTTTTGATGTTTGGTGCTCTTCCATGCGTCAGTTATTTGGGGTTTTCTGCTTGTGCTTTGGTTTCTTTTATGTTGCCGCATGTTCTTCTATGCTACCATGTGTTCCTTGTTGATGTTGTGTGGCTTTGGTTTATCAAAGGACATGCCTGCTAGCGCACTGTTGGACAATCTTTCTGTTCGATGTTGGCTCGACGGAATCTGGATCGACAATGTTTTTGCTGAAGCATCTTTCTCGTAGGGGCTTTCAGGCAGTGGGCTGACTTATTTAAGCAGCCTCTTTCTCATTGTAATGGTTGTTGTTAGACAAATTAAATTTCTTGAGCACTGGGAATTAGCCTTTGTAATATTTTCTATTGAACTTGAACTTGTGAACTATGCCAATCAATTCGGCCTCTCTGTTTTCATGCATTTAATAGGATATTAAACCGTGCTTTCGTTTTCTGAAGCATCTAAATGTCTATTTCAAGCTTTTGTAATCTTCACGCAGCTTAATAAAATTCAAATCATGTTGTTAGTCTTTTGTGTTGGCCTATGTTGTATTGGTTATGCTATGCAAATGAATTGATGTTCTTATGTTTGCAGTGTTTAGAAATATCTATTTGATAGACACTAGTTATTATGTGAGCCTTTGTTTCAGCATTGCACTTAATTAATCTCTTTCTGATTTGGCACATCGCCTTAGTCTAGTTTTGATTATTTCATGTTACTCTTCTAAACCTTTACCTCCCCCCCATAAAAATGAAGAGCCGGCTTCAATAAAACCTGGAAGTCACTTAGCTACGCGCACAAGTCCCCCAATAGCTAAGTTTCCCATAAGGTTGTTGCCCCTACAAATTTTTGCGTCAACAGGATGTATTAAGATGGAAGAATATTGAACCATGTAAGGTCTTACAAAAAATTTAGAATAATTCATATGAGATAGAGTAGCTAGATGGAATCTACATATCACTAATTTTTAATGTCATAGTTATACCCAATGTAGAGGGATAACCTTATAGTGCAATCAAATGTGTAGAAGGAGAAGTGGATTGGAGCTACAAGATGCTATAAAAGGCATGAAAATGAGTGAAGTGTGTATTGAACACTTTCAAATGATGCAACCATGATGGAAGATTACAATGAAGGGAGATTGTAATGCATATCATAGAGACACAATGAAAATAATGAAACTCAAAAAATTTAAAGAACACACAAAGTTGGGAAAATAACAAATATTATTAGCATACTTAGAGATTATATGTTTAAGGAATTAAAAATAAGCTAAATATTTTATCTTGCAAAATCTCAGTGTAATCAACTAATGACCCCTCTATTATGTAGATATCTCAACTATTTATACAATTTTACAATTAGAATTTATTAGCCAAATATCATTTTTAATGTACTCCACTATGTATTCATTAAATACACACACAAAATGTTGATCCAAAAAATCTAGTATTTTATATAGATTGGACAATCTTCTACCATGCAAACTAATCATTCTAAAAAACAATCTAATCATCAATTTCTATTGTATTCCCTTGTCACATAAGCATTACATTGATAACTTATTATCAAAATTATGTGATCCAGGTCATATTTAATCATCTTTACTATTATGTACAAGTTGCACACCCATATTACTACATGTTATCGTGCATCCCATTAACTATTTTACATGTTTAAGTTTGCACGCTTTAAAATTCAAAGCTTAAATTATTTTGGCTTTATTCTTAGATGTTACTACATTGAGTTGCTTTATTACTTTTTGACTTTACAAGTTTGATGGGAGAAGGACAAATTTTTTGTCTTGATCAAAGTATGCTAAATATTTATTGAAAATATTTAATATTGTGGATGAAAATTTGTTAGAACTCCATGTGATGTCAATATCAAGTTGTCTAAGGATATAGGGACAAAAGAGATAGATAGTATAAAATATTAAATTCTAGTGGGTAGTTCACTTTATCTTAACCACACTTGGCTTGATATCTCTTTTATTATTAGATTGGAAGTCAATTTTATGCAAGAACCATGTAGTATCTCTTAAGATATGTGAAGGGGACTCTAGATTTTATAATTGAGTTTAAGAGAGAAGGTGAATTCTTTCTTCATAGTTACATTGATCTAGATTAGGTAGGAGATATTGATGACATGAGGTCTACTTCAAGTTATGTCTTCATGGTGGGAGATTCATTAATATTATAGTGTTATAAGAAGTAAAATGGAGTTTTAGAATCAAAAAATTAGGTATAGTACATTGGAATAACCAAAATTTGAATGAGACAATGTAATTATGTCATATTCTAAATCACTTGCATGTGCTAAAAGGTTTACTAATGATTCATTTTGAAAATTTAACTGTTCTTCAAATTAACAAGAATTCCATATTTCATTTGAGGACTAAGTATATTGATATCAAGTATCATAAAGTTCATAATTTTTTGTGGCTCTAAAATATCTCAATTGGCTACATTGAGAGAGAGGAACAATTGGTAGATGTCATCACCAAGCCATTGATGGAGAGTAAATTTGTCAAACTCCAGTAAGATTTGTGTGTATAAGATATTTTAATGAAGGAAGGACTATCATCATGACTCTTTTTCTTCTTAGAGTTGCTTCAACTCGATTTACTTCCATTTCCTTGATGACACCATCCCTTGGGTCTTTTCATATGATATTTTTTTGTTTATTTTCTTACATCAATTTTTTTTTGTATGTAATGTTGGCTATGAAACTTATTGATATTATTTTTACTTTAAAAAAATAATATATAATGCCTCTAGTTTGATTTTGCTCTGGGTTGCAAGTATTGGAGACATTTTTAGTGTAAATTTTGACTACCATTTTTTGTTAAGTCAAAGTAACATTTGTGTTAGTTTTCTCATCTTGATAATTGGCTCAATTCATCATTTTTTAGGTTGATTAAAATAAGTCCCGGTAGAATTGAGGAATAAGATAAAATTCAAATTGCATAAAGCTAGGATGTTCTCTTACACACTAATAAAAAATCAAAAATATATGTTGAATAGTGTTCAAGAGTAGGAGACAAAGTGGTTTGAAAATATTTTTTGGATTTTATGACTATTTATATTTTCCCAATTTGGTTACTTTAACATCCCACCTATTTTTTTATACTCTATGGCTCCTTAATCCTAGGTTCCTCTAGTAAGAAGTACAATAATTGTGGGTAGGCACTCTCATGATGAATTATGTACATCCAAATGAATTTGAAAATATAAGTACTATTCAATTACTCCTGTGTTACTCTACCCCAATACTGCATTCATTAGGTACACTTCTACATGTAAGCATTCCCTCAATTTTATTTCCTTTTTGATGTTGTTTGAGTTTTTGTGTAGGGTAAAAAAATTATTTTCATGCAAATTACAATAGGATAAATTATATCAAAATTGAAATGGGAAATATAGATCTTGTCTTCAACTTATAGAATCTAATAAGTTAGAAGCTATTATTCTAAATCATTTTTTATGCAACTTTAGTAAAATTTATAGTGATCTACAAAGAGAGTATCCAAATATGAGAAATCAACATTCAAATTTGACGGAAAGGGTTTTCTAATGATATAAATTTAAATTGGTATTGTTGTGCCTTTGCACTCATGCCCTTGTCCTTTTCCTTCTTTTCCTTTCTACTTTCTTTCCTTTTTTTTCTTCTTTCTTTTGTTGACTTTCAAGGTTTAGGATATTGGAATCTAAGGAAGTGAATACCATCCTTCTCAAGCTCGATCCCCAAGCCTTTCTTTAATTTTCATTGCTTGTTTGTTTGGTCTTTCGTCGAGCTTGATGGGTCAGTGTTTTTCCTTTTCACATACCCAACCCTCGATTATCAATGGCGATGCCTCGTTACTTGTGCACATCCCATCAATTGTCTCGCCTTTATTACACTGATATAATTTTTTATTGCCCTATCTACTCTAATTAATGCAACATCGATTTATGGAATTAAATAATTTATTAAGTAAATGTGGCTTCATTCTTTCAATATCATTGTTGCATGTTTTCGTTGGAGAGATTTGATACTTGGTACGAAGAACTCCATTTTTGGTGAAGTTATTTTCTCTAGGTGTTTGCAATTTCTAGTTGGTTTATGCCCCTACGTGCCTATTGCATTCAATTGTGTTTGTGGGTGCTTCACGCATGGTTGTTGGTGGGTGTGTGTTCACGTGTTGCGTGCTTGACATCATGTTGTGTTTGTTTTCTCTTCATTTTTTATCACTCTTCATTTTACAGGTTAGCTTTGATTTTCCTTGCTCCTAGTATGGTTTAAAATCAATTTTTTTCTTTATATGGTATGGTTTGTGGGTTTTAACCCATTTGGGCAGTTCCTTTTTTGTTTGATCGATTTTACTTTGGGAATATCATTTCTTGGTTTCTCTTTTTATTTTTTCATTTTTGTTTTTTGTTGTCTCGTCACATCGATTTTTCTTCTGGCATGTCAATTGAAGACGTTTATGACGTCATCAATCAGGCATCAAGTCTCAGGCTTACAGAGGTATGCTTTATTTTACCTTTGAATTTTGAAAACTTGAAATATATCTTGGGCTTCAGGTGTCAAGAGTTTCACATACCCACTAAATAATTGAATTGGAACAGTGTATAGTGAAACTCTGACCCCCAACCCCCAATCCTTCCTCTAGGTCATGAAGTCTAGGTTCCTTATTAAAATGGAAAGCGAAAGGACTAAAATTTGAACCCTAACTTCTGAAACATTAATCTTAAGATTTAGTGAAAAAAATTTAATACTTTCAAGTTTCAATCATTGGTGATATTGCTTACCATCTTTCTTGTAGAGGTGAAAGTGTAAGGGTGCCCTGATCTCTAATCCCCAATGATGTGCATAAACAATTAGCTGAAATCTATTTCAAAGAACCTTGTTTGGACTTCAAACATCATACATATCCTTTGTGAAATTCCTTATTGAGGTAGGAAGTAGCATGAAACACTGACACCCGATGTCCAAAACCCTAAAAGTTGCTTCTATTCAAATGATAAGTTTGATAAACATGCTTTTAATCAATCTGTCAAGAGTTCAAATCAAGTCAAAGTAAAGATGATAGAGTTTCGAGGTGTGGATTTTTCTTTAACTTAATATCAAAGCCATGAAACAAGTGTCAAGAAGCATTTCCAAACCTCAAACCCCAATAAACTTGCATTCTTTCGAACTTCACAAATTAGGCTACCTCTTAAACCTAAAGGAAATTACAAGAAAGAGGTATAGGGTGGATCATAACCCTAAACCTTGAAATGTCCTTCAAGCATTGCTAATCAGGATAATGCTTAGAAATAATAACATTACTAAAGCAAGAGGTAAGCCATCCATCCAAAACTCGATCCAGGACAAGTCAAAGCATGGATTAATTTAAGGTTTTAGCTCATTTCAAATGAAGGGTAAAAGTGATCACTGATCCATGATATTCGAAGAACCCAAACTCTAAATTAAGAAAATCACATTGAATGGAAAAGGGTATAAAGGATCTTTGATCCCCGATGCTCGACACATTGAATAAAGTAAAAATTGAACTCTTCAAAGAAAATTTTATTGGCATGAAGCAAGGGGTAAGCTTGAAGGTTGATCCCCAAAAATTTTAATGAACTCTGAGCTTCTTCAAAACAAGTTATGATTTGAGAATAAGAGATGTATGTTGTCTAGCATGACCTTTTTCTAGGGTCATCTCCTTCTAATATATGTAAATGTTAACACATGGGGTTTTGTGCATGTAGGAAGTATGTTGCATAAATATCTAGAAGAGATGAAGTATTACTACAAAGGCTATCATCCAAATTCAAATATGTTCACCTTGTATGTCGACATTGGAGACACTGACCTAGGCCATGTGTACATGGATGAATTTGAACTAAGAATCAACAATGAGGAAACCAGGACTTGCATGGCTGCAACTTTGGAAAACTTAGGTTTGGTGGAAGTTGTTGTATTTCTAGTAACAGTTCAATATCTTGAACTAGTTCTCATTTGTACCAACTACTACAACCATAAAACTAGAAAGGTGTTGAGAGCATCTAGAGAAGTGGTTTTGGATGTAACTATAGAAATGATTGAGAATATTTTTAGAATTCCTACACAACATAAATATGAGGTAGTGGACATGAAGAAGGTCATTAAACATTTTTATGACCATGTAACAAAGAATCTAAATTACATCAACAACAGTCAGTTGCTCCATCCTATAAAGGTAGCTACCAAACTAGCTAAGGTTCAACATAGAAGTGAATTTAAAGATGTTAAATATTTGATTGCTTATTGAGTAGGGTATTTGGGTATCAACATGCTTGATACTTTTACCCATGGATGCTAAAGCTCATCAAAACCTTTAACACTTCTAAAAAGAAGAAAATTGATTGGGCTACTCATACAAGTGATGTCATTCATGAACAATTGAGCAATATCCTTACAACCTCCAAGTTCTACATAACATCATACTCAGTTTATCTGCTATATTCACAAGCTTCATTCCCAAGACTTACCAGGGTTGGTTCTTTTGAGCTTGGAGAAGTGAAAACCTATCAACACTATCCCCAACTGGAGCTGGAGGCAATTCATCATAACTTTTGTGTTGTTAATGATTATTTTATCTATTCAGTTATTAGAGTGCTAGAGGGAGACTTCTCTAGGATATTTTTTGATGAATTAATGGAAACAATAAAAGGATTGTGAATTGGTATTCTAGTACAATACTTTTTCTTATATAAGAGTCACATGCTTCCATAAGATTCCTTACAAACTCCCCAGGTACCCTTCAGATAAATGATTCTCTTGGAAGCATGTAGGCAAGTAGATGAATTGCATCATCTCATTGTCAGGAAGCACAAACCTAGATATAGTTTCCCTATTAAAACAGGGTTAGACTCTTGTGCTAACATGAAAAATGTAAAATGTGCAGATGTGGAAATGGCCAAGTATAACCTTGCACTATGCAATAATTATAAGAGTAGGTTTGATCCTATTGGAAAGATCAGTAAGGTAATGGGTGTCTATTTATCCATGAGTCAAATTTTGAGGACCACTAGGCTAATTGCAAGGAATATTTTGAGGTCAAAATAAAGGATTATTGTTGGTTGAAAATGCATTTGATGAAGCATTATACAAAATCATGAGTTTCTAAGGAGCAGAAGGATGATGGAAAGTTCATTGACCTTGCCTATCAAGGTTAGAAAGTTTATAATCAACCTATTTTCAACGTAGATTTCTCAGTTAAGGAAAACGATGATATCAAGACTCGAGCAGAAGAGGTAATTACTCATTCTCTCTAGTGGTTGAAGAGACCCTTCCCTGTGATAAAATTTCCAACAACTACCAAGGAGGATGAGAAGAAAAATAAATGGGAAGGATCATCTACTATAGTCACCAAGGAAGGGCCATCCACTGTTGTTGCCCAACCAAGGAAAGAAGAAAGAAGAACCTGTTAAGGAAGAAGGAAAGAAAAGAAAAGAAATATAATCCATAAGTATAGCTTCAATTGAAGAAGAGGCTAAGGATGGAAGTAAATTGGTTCAGAAGAAGAGAACTAGTGAAGTAATCAAGGAAAGGCTACTAAGAAGAAAACTGAGTAGGAATATTCTTCCACTTTGCCTCATGATTCACCATTACCTTCACCACCTCCATCACCAGAAGACAAAACTCCTACTCCACCATCTCTGACACCACCCTCTACTACTCCCCTTCAAAATTTGAACCACCTCATGAGGAATAAATTCCTATTGATACAACACTCGAGGAAGGAGAGATAGAAAGGGAACCTCCAAGGGAAGAGAAAGCACAAGAAGAAGCTCACATGAAGGAGGTTCATACTGAAGATACACATGTGGAAATGCACATAGAATAATTTCATACTAAAAAGGTTAATATTGAAAAAATTCATACTGAAGAGGTTAATACCGAAAATGTACATACTGAAGAGGTTAATACCAGAAAATTTCATACTGAAGAGGTTTATATCGAAAAATGTTCATACTGAATAGGTTAATGCTAGAGAAGTTAATGTTGAAGAAATTAATATTGAAGAAAAACCATTTTTGGAAGAGGTACATGAGGAACAACCTCATGAAGAGGAGGTACATGAGGAACAGCCTCATGAAGAGGAGGTACATGAGGAACAACCTTGTAAAGAGGAAGTACATTAAGAAAGAGTCTGAGGAGAAGAAGAGGTTGCTAAAGAGTCCACACAGAAGGAACCTACAGATGATGTAGAGGGTTCTCACAATACAAAAGCCTTCACTTCTTGAAAAGAAGCATCCACAGCTATACCGGTATGGTTACTCCATACAATTCAAAATAGGTAGTGGACCTATGTGGAAAGCTTGGGGTAAAGTTTTGCCATATTATCAAAGGCCTTCCAATCTCTAGGTTGAAGAAGGAAAAAGGAACATAGAATATCCACCATTTAAATTCATGAACAAGGCAATAGGACAATAGAAATATTTATCCCCTTGGTGGAAAAAATGGAATCAAAGATGACCACAAAAGATTACCAGATCCAACTGGCTGATTTGGGTGTTCAAACAAGAGAGGGAGAACAACAGTCCCTCAAAATATACATCACAATAGTTTTGAAGATAATATAGAAAGATGAGAACACAAAGGAAGAGTTGAAATCCCAAGTGGCACAACTCATGGCTTGTGTAAATAATCTTATTGGACATGTTGATGTCATTTATCCTAACATAGGCGACATTGAAAGGTGAGGTCAAGCATTCTGACCTAGATGGATGGATACTCATAGCACAACAATAGAAAGAAGATTTTTTGGGTTTAGAAGACCAAGTGTTTAAATAGATAATAAATTCTTATCACTCCATTAGTGATGAAGATAGAATTTCTTAGAAAATTGAGTTGAGTATCAATGAAGAATTATTGGCTTGGGAAGATTACATCCCAATTCTTCATCAGATAAATGAAACAAAAATAGAGGAGCTCTTGAAAGTTGTGGTAATTGAAGTAAGAGAGCAAGATCAGCTCCCAGTATGGGTAAGAGAAACAATGTTATGTGTTAGAATTTTAAATAAACTTGCAAGAACAAGTTGAACAATGATAGAGACTAGGCCAAGCAAGTGATGAATAGTATTCACTAGGAAATAGAAGACTTGGGTTGGACGTTTTGGGATACTCATGTGTTGGTAAGAGAACACAATAAAATGGTCCAAATGCAAGGGAAGGTCACATAGGAAGGTATTGATAGGATGGTAAATAATAAGGTCAAACTTTAGTCTCTTCAGGAAGAATTGGAAGCCTTCACAAAAATACGGTAGCAAATGGAAAAGATGACTTTTGATCAAAAGGTTAAAATACAGTTTTATAAAGGTCCAAACATGGAAAGAATGAATGAAGTAGTGTCAAAATTCACTAACAACTTCACCAAATACTAGAGATAGGAATGTCATTTTTGTTAGCATTTTACAGATTTTAATTAACAATTGTAAATTCCCACGCCCAGATGTGAAAACCAGATCTGGCATTGGATATTATGATAATTGTTTATGTAAATTCCCATGCCTAGATGAAAGTATAAAGGGGGCATTGGAAGTTTGATAGCTAGTAGTTATACTTTAGTTAGATTTCAGTTAAATTTTAGTTTAGTTTTTATTTCCCAAGTTTTAGCATGTTGATCTTAACTTCAACTGGGGCGGCTAGTTTTTCTTTTGTCTAAATTTTAGTTTTCTTTAGTTAAAAACTGAAGCATTGGAGGTAGTTCTAGTTGGATTTTCCTCAGATACACAATTTTAGGAACATATTTTCTGTATATATTTTATTTTGGATCATTTCAAAGGATCCTATTTTGGTGTAATTTTCTGCAAATGAACAATACAATCTCAATGTGGATTTTTCCTACTAACTTTGTGGATTATTAATTTAATCAAAGGGTTAAGCCTGTCTTGCATGCATCTTGATTTGGCATCATGGTATTGGTATGAGTATCTTGCTTCAATCTAAGTTGTCAAAATAATGAGATCTTGTTGATAACTATGGAGTTAAGTAAGATTTTGTCTCAAATCTATGTGTGCTTGGTGGCATTCTAATTGTATGAAGTCTAAAAATCTTATGTGGTGATCAATTTCCTTTGAAGGAACTTGCATTGTTGTTACTGGTGAATGTGTGAAATATTATTTGTTGTAGTAGTGATTTAGAGATCTTGTTTAAACGTACAAAAATTATTTATAGAATATTTCTTATCATTTTCTGATTAAGTTAAATTTTATTTGCATTACTTCTTGTTACTCTATCTCTTTTGATATTTCTTTTAAAATCAATTAGAAATACTTGAAAAGTATTGGAGTAAATACAAATCTACTAAAAAATCTGAAATACAATCTATTTTTGTGAATTGTTGAAATTATGATTTCTAATTACATGTTATTTATAATAATCCATACACCAACCCTTGTAAACATGTTGGAAATGACCCTATGTTGTCCCAACATGACTAAGAACTAGTTATACATGAATCTTGGAGTAGTTTCGCTACTTTTCAAGAGGGGAAAAAACCCTTATTTCTTAGCATGATGTAAGTGATTAAAACCACCCCCAACATGTACTATAATAAACCATAAAAAATTATTTATTCACAAGTACTATAATCTCACTTCATGCACATTTTTGTTTTTAATTTTTCACATTCTAGCCAAAAAGGTGTATTGTTGAAATTGTGGAAAAGGGAAACCTGAGGATTTGACTCTAGGGTTTGGGTACCTTTTTCATTTAGAAATGGAGGTGGCTAGGGTTTTATGGATTTGAAAAATCTAGAGGACTAATTGAAACCTGAAAGGTGAGTCAACTAGCCCTTGACCAGATTTAGAATGGAATTTGGAATGAAATGCAATGAAATGACTAGACTATGTTGGAAGAATGTCAGTGATGTTGTTGGCAACATGAGTGTGAGAAATAAGCACAAGGTATATAATGATGTGTTGTACTATTTTAATTGATGTCAACATTGTATCTTGATGTGGCGTAGATCATTGCTGATCATTTTGTTTGGTTCTAATAGGTTTTGGACTATTTTTGGAAGACATTTTTTCAAGATGGTTTGATCTGGTGAAATTGGTTGTGATGGAAATTTGACTAAGTATCAACTCTATTAATTCTATCTAATAGAGCATCCATTTTTTGGGTACGCACTGATCCACAAATGAATATTTCAGTCTATGTTTCTAACATTATTTGGTTGGTTGTTAGAAGTATCTGATTTCAAAATTTCATCATGTTTTGGCTTTTGGTTTGAGGGATCTAAGTAACATAAGTTTCATAAGGAATATTACAATTATTTCTTGTCAAGTGCATTTGAGTGGGAGAGTCCGCAGTTCTCTCTACATAATTTTTTGTCTTTGTACTTTTGAGGATATGTTGACAGATGGAATTAGTGTGTAAATTCTTGTTGGCATTGAATTTTGAGGTCCATGTGCCCGAATGTGGATACACAGTTGAAGAATTTTGGTATTAGGTCTTTTGTGATGCTGACCTAATAAGTTTGAAGGTGTGTGAAGGTTAAATAAGTGTTATTGTCTTATGTGGGATCTATTATAGGTCCATGTTGACCTATTTCAAGTTATTTTGAGATTTTAATCTTGGCATGAGGCGTGCATGGAAATATTTGAAGCTAACAAGTTATATTTTGAATGTTACATCTAATTAGGCCAACTTAATTGTTGTTATGCTTGAAGCGGATATATATGTTAGATATTTTTTGATGTTTTAAAGAAAGTAATGAATATTGTGAGTGTTCTACATGTATGTGATATGAATATTGTTAAAGTAGTTAAAATTTAAGTTGTGAATGTTGAGTAGAATATTAGAGTGATGTGAATGTAGAGTAAAGTAGAGTGTTAGATCTAAATCAGATGAAGTGTATAAAGTCATTTTATTGAGCTTCATTGGAACTGTATTTCATGCATATGATAGATGCAATTGTAATAGTTAAAATTAGGTTGTGAGCCACAATCTTTCTTCTGTCTTTTTCTTTGTGGGAAGTGATTCCACCTATAGTGATCACTTCTATAAATATATTATAACCGGTTATAATACATTATGAACCAATCCTCACCGTGGTTTTTCTCATTTTGGGTTTTCCGTAGAAAAATCTTGGTTTTCATGTGTTATGATTTTTTGTTGAATTTTTCATGCTTTCTTTCATTACTGTAGTTAAATGTGCTATGTGGTTTGGATGTTTAAATTTTTGAATGATTTAAAAGAATTTTTATTTACCCCCCTCTCATTATTTTGGGTGTTCAATAGGCTAATGATGCAAATAACTATTCTAATGTAAAATAACATATCCAAAAAGTCACTGAGAAATTTAGACTTTAGAAATGAGCTTAGAAGATTATTATGCACCTATGATATGAATTTGGAGATTATTTCTGAGGACCAAGACACCCTGGGAGACTGTGTCCCAGTAGATGAATCCTAGATCTAGTTTCATAATCCTTTGGGTAATATCAAAGCCTTCTTTTTACACTTTTCACACTTTCAAATCTTCATCGAGTGTCGAGATAATTGAGTTTTTGTATGTTGTCAAGGTGTAGGGTTTGAATGCAATAATGAATAATTGACCCTCAAACTTCCCCCAATTTTCTTCAAATATGAAACCAGCACATTCAAAGAGAGAGAGGGTTGTTCCATATAGGGCCTTTCCTCATTCAAACCCCATGTTGGTGTTTCCACCTCCACCATGGCAATTTCAATGAAAGAGAACTTATCCTTTTGAGGGATAGAGGCTAAATGATGAAATGAATGATGAATCAACAATGGATTGTAACTCACCACTCATCAATGGCCCCCTTGAAGGACTGAATTCATGCACATATCCTCAAGGCTTGATTATTGTTTGCTTGATTTTCTTTAAGACCTATAAGGTTTAGGTCTCACAAATAACATGAAAACATAAACATGAATAAACTTACATACACTTTGAAATGTTGCTTTGATGTTGAATTACTACGATAAATCTGCTCTTGAATTCTCTTGACTTGCTTGATAATTGCTTGATCATAAATTTCCCAATAATTTCCTAGATGATTTAAAGTATTGAAATGACTATGTATTTATATGCAATTATTCTAATTTTCCAAAAATTAAATAATGATAACTAACATTAGATATTTTAAATTCAAATAATAAAATGACAACTCCGACATATTCAATTTTGGAGACAAAATAGGGGGACTAATTTTCCATAGGAAATTATGTCCCAACCCTATTTTGCGAGACTTAAGGTGTCGAGGGAAAATATTAAATTTGTACATTAGTTTTCCATATTTAATTTGTCAGTAAATGATAAAATAGGCCATGAAATACATAATTCAAGAAATTAGGCGTACTATTAGGTCCATGCACTTAAAGGGGAGAAAAACATAGTGTGAAATTCTCAAAGGTGACAATTTACGAGGCTATAATTGTTAATACATTTCTTACCATATTATTTTCTACTATATTTTTCCTACAATTTAAGGATCCTTTCACACTCTATTGAAGCAAAGGTGTGCAAAAATATTCCTACATATGCTAATATTGATAGGAATGATATAAAAAATTTAATTAAACTATTACAGAGATTTGAAAAACCACATGAAATAATATAAATAACAATAACAATAAAACATAACATAATGATTTATGTGGGGAAAACCCTTTCAAGAGAAAAATTCCACACTCCAAAACATATAATATATTATTAAATACTAAAATATATTACAACACACTTGCTATGCAAGTTCTTATAGGATTATTCACCTCAACTAAATCCTAGAGGAATTTCAACAATTTTTTTGTAGCATACATACTTGCAAACTAAACTTTCTCACAAATGACTATTTAAAAGCACTATCATATATAAAATTACATTACATGCGAGAAAATTTTAGAAGTGAGGTTTCATTTTAGAAATAACTAATTAATAATACAATGACACTCATCATAGATATCATAATTATATTGAGCCTCAACTTGCCCCTATCTCCATGAAATATGCTCCTCAAAATAGCCACTTTACACTTTTTGTAAAAAGTATCTATTATTGGATCTTAATATTTTTATCACAAAAGGTTAAAACACTAATTTTATAATAGTATCCCACTTGTTAAACACCATGCAAGATCCTTTTGAAAATAAGTAACTAGTTGTTGGGCTCCAAGAGGCCCATTGATTTAGAACACCATATGAACTTCTTTGTGCTCATAATCTTTGTTAATGCATTTGAAAAAATTATTATTTTTTTATCTTCTCCAACTTCACCTTTTCATCCTCAACCATATCTTTCATGAAGTGATATTGTACATCAATGTGCTTGGTTCTAGCATGAAACATTGGGTTCTTCACTAAAAATATTGCACTCTAACTATTACAATATACTCACTGCACCCTATGTGAACTCTATATTTGAAAACAATATTTTAAGCCAAATGGATTCCTTATAGGCATGAGTAACAACCATATTATTTACCTCTATAGTGGAAAAATAAACATAGCCTATTACTTAATTATTGAATTTATTGCATCACCAAATAAAGTAAACACATATTCATTGGTGGATCTCATGCTATCAACATCAACAATGCAATGTGAATCCATATAGCCTCTAATATCTAAAGAATTCTAGTCTCCTAATCCATGCACACATTAAAAGTAATTTGAGTTACCTCACAAGTATTTGAAGACTCTTTTTACTACATACCAATGTGATCTTTATGGATTAGACATGAATTGGGAAATAACTCTCATTGCTTGGGTGATGTCTAGTCTTGTATAGATCATAGCATACATACAGCTACCAACTACACTTTGGTATGGTACTCAACTCATATCTTCCATCTCCAATGGGGATATTAGATAGTTTGAGATAGAAAAATATGTTACCATGATAACTGGTGCAAACCCTGAGATTTTCTTGGTTCCACTAATTTTTGTGACTAAACCCTGATAGTGATTTCCCTAGGGTTGAGGTTTTACAAGTTATTCATGTTCACATTATTGTTTGGTCATAGGGCTTCTATTTTTTAGTTGACCAGTTGTATATGTTTCCTAGTATTTTCTTAATCCTTTATGGCCTTGAGTCTTGTGGTTTCCACTAGCCCCTTCATTTTCATCCCACCTTAACTAGGTGGTCCCTCTAAAATAACCTTTGGTGCACATTCTGTAAGTGCTTCTTAAGTCGGGTTTTGAGTTGTGCATCGCCCATCGCTTCTTGCTTTTCAAATTTCCTTATGTAGCCTGCGATGAGCGATGCCCTTTCTTTTCCTTCCGATCGGCAGCCTATAGTCCCTCGCATGTTCATTTGTCTCTATGGGAAGCTAACATCCAATGAGCAATGTGGTCAAACTTTTCACCCATCGCTACATCTCTAACTATCGTCAGTTGTCTTGTGCAATTTGAAGAGGAACACATGATCAATGATGTGTAAGTCATTTACCATCGCTGAGATATAGTGCTTCGCTAGTTCACCTTGGCCATGGAAGGGTTATCAAGTGATGAGTGATAAAAGGAAAAATCAATGGCCAGGATCATTCTATCAAAGATCAATGGCTTGTTTTTCATTGCTGGCCTCCCCACTATCGTTGGTTGAAGTCCTAAGGTGGGCTTAGGAGCAGCGATGCCTAATGCCATATCTAAAAGGGTGACATGTAGAATTTTCCTTTCTCATCACTCGATACATATCAAATCGCTGAAAGGACATGGTAAGGTAGTGAAGATAGGCGAACCGCGGGATCAAGTTTTAAAGCTCGCAAATCAATGGTGTGTATTCAAATGAAAACGGGCAACTAACAGAGTGGGTATTTTCACTCGCACGAGCTTTCTTGTGCCATTAATGGTGCTTTTACTGAGCCAGGTAATTGTATAAGGGTTTTGTTTTCATATTTTTTCCCTACCTACAAGAGCTGAGAGAGGTAGCGATGAGGCGAAGATGCAAGCAGAGGAAGGTTGCAGAATTTGTCTCTCGAGTAAGTCTCTGTCAAATATTGAAAATTTTATTCTCTTGCAGAATTTTTTTGTGTCTTGTATATCTATAATTGTATAATACGGTGAAAGTAGGGTTTTCAATATTGTGTGAATCAGTGTGTACTTTGGGTTAGGGTGATATTGGAAAGTTAATACTACTTTGCAATTGTAATTTTGAAATTTATATCGCTAATTCAACACCTAGTTTGAAATTGTAATTGAAAATGAAACCCTAGTTTAAGGAGAGGATGAGCCAGCCAGGTGAGTCATCAAATTCTAAGCCTATACCAAAGAGGAAGAGGCAAGATGTCTCTCAAGAAACAACACAAGAATCTAAAGGCCCTGACAGGAAGAAAGAGAAACCAAAGAGTTGTGTTCATTTTATGGACAAATTTCAACCTCCAGATGTCATGGCAAGCAACAGAAAGGCCACAGGAGATCGGGTATTAACCTCAAATTTTAAATACCTTGCAGTAGAGATTAGCGATATTGTTGTGCCAGAGTCGGGATGGGAGCTGTTATTGAATTCTTTTGCAAGGAGGGTTGTTGTACATCCTGGCCAGAATGTTTGGGGATATGACTTGGGAAAATTGGTTGTCCTTAATATTTTTGTGGAAGCGGATTTAATGTTGCAACTTGCAGACAGATATGATGATGTCAATAGGGTAATTACTGACATGTCTGGTAAAAACCTCCTGGAGCTAAAGAGGAGCAAGGTCATAGAAGTTTCTAACATGAACCCTGATGCTAATGAGAAGATCAGCATGGAGAATTTGTAGAAACATTATAATTCTCATAGGGTTGGGTACAGAAAAGGTGAATTACCTAAACAAAGGTAAGAAAAGGGTTCCATATTTGCAATCAAGGAGGTCGAACCCTTGGATTGTGAAGAATTTGTTGACTACTTCAGGTACACATATTACATGTTGTGTCAGGTGCTTGAAATTAAATGTGATGGAAGGTTACCACTATCCTTTCTAGTTATGATTATGGATATCTAGCACAAGTATTAGCACAAGTGGTTTGACTATGCTAACCATGTTTCTAAGCAACTACATTATGTCTTGATAAGATTAAATTGGAGAAGAACCCCATTGACTTTTAGGCATTACTCATTGTTAGTAAATATTCTCCTGTATCAAGGAAGGGAGGTTTTTAGTCGATATTTAAAGTTGAGGCTGATAGATGAAAGCAACCATAGATTACTTGTACAGATGTGGACTCACATCTGGAATTTCCATTCTTTCACTTTAGATTATGCTTTATTTTGTAATGCAATAAAGCACACTATCTTGGTGCAATTGGGAATAGGACTAAAGGAGAGGATTTCTAAAACAATTAGATCTTTGTTAAGACTGAAGGAATGTGGAGATGACCCCAACTATGAGTCTAATTGGGGAGATTTGTATTTATATGGAAATTACATTGTTATTAGATGTTATGGAACTACTATGGCCCCACATTTATTGCCTAAATATGTTTCGGATAGGTTGGCATTTATGGAAATCATGTGGCAGATGGATAATAGTGATGTTGAACACTTCAGGATTTCTAGAAAGGCTTTTATCATTGTAACTAAATTTTCTTTTGATTACTTTATTGTCACTGTCAAGGAGGCTTATGAGGTTTTTGGTATAATGGTGAAAAATTTGAGGATGAGTGTAGCCCCTATTAGAAGGTTTGATCTTGAAGAGGTCATTGACAGAGAAAATATTAAACGAGGAATATCAGGGTATGGGCCTCGTGACTTTTATTTTAAAGAGGATGTAGTAAGAAAATTTCCAATGATAACTATTGCTCAAGACCTATATAAGCATATTGTTGATAAGTTTACCAAAATGGAGTTGATCCTCAATGACTTCAGTGATGGTACTTTCTTAGAAAAGGTGGAACAAGCAGAAAGATTAGCCCAAGCTTCCTTACAAGAACACTTGTTGAAGAATAGTAGCTAATCAAAGGATTTGATGGCACCAGAGGTTCAACATCAGTCGTTGGATATTGAGGATACCCCTATCATGAGTTTTCCCCCTAAGAATGTTCATGAAACAAAGGATGTTGAGGCAGATGTACACCAACCTTCTACTAATTCAAATCCCATTGAGCACCGAGTAGAGCAAGAATTCTCCTATCCTGGTGTGGGAGATGTGATGGAACCATTTATTCCATATGATAGGTTAGTGCCTTGGAACTATGATGAGAGCCGGGATAATGATGCAAGGCTTTTAGCTTGTGCTAAATTTTTGAAGGATGACTCTTTTGTGGCATCAAAGGAATTCAGGGAATTCATTGATGAGTTGAAAGCTTAGGAAATAAATGATAAAATACAAGGGACAGTTGAGGTAGCTGATCCTTCTCAACAAGAGGAGACAAGGAAATAGATTGAAGAAGAGATTTCTTAGGAGATCGACCAAATGAATCTTGTGGAGGCCAGAAGACTAGTTAAAGATAGTGGGATGTTGATCATGCCTAGTTGGATTTTGTCTTCCATAATTTCTTTGGATGCAATTAAGAATGACCCAAATGATTTGGTATCTGAGAAAACATTTGATGAAAATATCTTTTGTTCAGGTTTCAACCCCAATTTACATGCACTAGCTATTTGGTCATTAACTCTAGATTCAGGGAGGTGTGTTCTTAGTAGAACAATGTTTATTCTCTTTGGAGATGAGATTATTGGAAGAGCTTCAGAGATGACAGCTCCACAAATCGCAAGGTTGACAATTCACTCAGCTATGCTAAGTGTTGATACTGCAGAGATTAGTCAAGCCAAGTATTTGAAATTGTTGGAGAAGCACAACAAGTTAGTTGAGGAGTATTAAAAAGTAAGGGTTACACAAGCCAGTGCTAGGCAGAAGGCTTTGCCAACTTCTCTGTCTAGTACTTCACCACAGGGTAAAGATACTTCTAAATTGAGAATTAGTGCATTGAAGAAGGAACTCTAGACAACCAAGTCTGAGAATAATAAGCTCCAAGAAGGCATGAGTAAGCTTTCAAAATATATGGTTGAAGGTCTTCTCAGTTACATATGGAATAGGATTGCTCTTAAGGCAAAAACTACAAGGTTAACATATGAAGGTGTCCATGAACCATATAAAAGGTTTCAGAGTACCCAAGAGATTTTCATGAACACCTGGAACAGATGGAGCAGCAAGTTAAGCAGTCTAAAAGAAATTTAGACAAGTGCAAAAGGAGATTTTGAAGCCCCTGAGCATCTCTATGAGGTGATCAAAGAGGATTGAGTCTGTTGAAGAAATTACAGGCTTTCATGAAATATTTGGAGGATTATTTCAAGGAAAGGTGAAGGCCTTTAGGGCCATGGAAAGCAAGGTATGCCTAAAATTATCAATGAAATGGGGGAGATGAAATATTATGACTCATGGAGGGCTTTGTTTAAACATCAAATGGCTAAGTGTCCTGAAATGGTGTATGTTGAGAATAAATTGGACCTATCATTAATAATGATCTGATTGATGACTTCATCAAAATTGGGATAGGAATGGATACTTTTATGAAAGAGTCCCAATTCATACTAGATGAAAGATATAATGTGTATACTTTCAAAGTGCAGAAGTTGCTTGATGAAAATTGGCCCACAGAGGAAGAATATAGGTGTTGGTTGGATAAATATGTTGAGTAAACCACAAAGGGGTGGTGGAATGGATATAGAACATGGTCTATTATAATACAGGTTTGGCATTTGAGATAAACTTTATAAAATAAATAAACATCCTCTTAGAAAAATATACACATGGAGATGCAATCAAGGTTCCCTTACTCTGCTCTTTGCTTTCTTTTGTTTCAATTTGGTTCACTTGTTGAGTGATTTGGTGATGTGGACTTTTAAAGCAACATGTGAGTAAGTTTCGTATGCTCATCCAAGTGTTTTTCTTTTTGTTTTTCCCCCCATCCTATTAAATGCAAATATAACTACCAAGGGGTTGAAATGAAATGAAATATTGTGAAATGTAATTTGACTAGCCAATAGCCCAATGCTTGTTTTGCTCCCTTGGTCTTATAAATGGGAATCCAAGGCTATTGTGCAGGGGTCTTTGAACAATTTTTTTATCTCAAATATTATTTGAGAACATTGTCAGGAATATGCAAATAGATAGAATTGATTGCTGAGTCTAGGGTCATGAGTTTGTATTTACAATTAGCTTAGAATTTTTACATTAATTGTAGCATTTGGGAATCAATTAATGGAAATTTCAAAGCAGATTGTCTCCTATGAAGTGGTTTGTGAATTAGCAATGAAATAGTTAAGGATTGTTTCATTGGTCTCTAATTGTTATGATTAGAGGTGTGTTTGTATTGCGTGCTTCAATTCAAAGTATTGATTAAATGGTCTAATGTGATCACTGATTCATGCATCATGACATAGGATCTCTAAGAATTATCTGCGTGGATTTTATGAGTTATGAATTTGTAATGTGAATCCATAATAATCTATCGATGTCAATGTTGTAGTTGTTGTATGTTATTTATGAATTTGACCCCATCACCCTATGATAAGGTAGTATTCCAAGCATTAGTTAATTTTTTGTGTATCTGGCCAACTGAATTGTGTCAAAGAACAACTCATTTAAATCAAACCTTACTTATAATTATGATGGTTGTCATAGTTATCAATTGATTTTCCCATTCTCCACTTTGAGTCGCGGGGTTTGAAGGATTTTCCAAATTCTCACAATTTTTTGTACTCCAAGTGTTAAATTGAGAATGTATCTATTGAAATTATAATGTATATGAAGGTGTTATGAAATAGTGTTATAAATACCTTATGGGATTACCTTCCTAGTTTTTGCAGAGCCCAAAGTACAGGAGGAAAGTTGAATTGCTTTCTCTCATTCGTTGGCCAACCCCTTTTAGGCTACTAACTATTGGAAATGGAAAATCCATAGGTTGCCTGTGATATCTTGTTGGATTTTAAAAGAGCCAATAGATTGGCGACTCTACTGGGGAGTAATTTTGCAATAGCTAGTCTCTAGAACGCCTTATCAAAGATCACTATATTGTGTAATGGTGTTCTTGCATAGAGTCAATCTATTTGAAATGTTATTAAGTGTTGTTTGAAATCTTAATCGTTTCTTTCATTAAGGTTCATGCTAGGTTTCCCGCACTTTTATTTTCAAAGGATTGTGTCTGAGGTTCATTTGGAAACATATTGCATTTGTCAAAGTTTGTCTGTATATCTAAGAATCTGGCAGGATTTGCATAAATTGTAACTCAATTGCTAAAAATTGGTCCCAATGAATTTGGGTGGTGACTCTGAACTCTCTGCACCAATGCAAACTAGTGCTTAAGGATATTAAGGAAGTAGTGAAGAAGAAGATAAAAAAACCAAAGAGGTTGGTAGATGTAAAGACAATCCAAATACAAATGTAGGGAACTCGAGGTCATATGAAGAAACATCTAGAGAAAAAGTTGGAAGGAGAATTTCCCAAGCACATGAATCTGTGTGGGAAATGTGTAAAGACAAAGAATACTAAAAAAATGTAATTCTACTCCTCGCCCTCTTCCTGAGTGTGGTATTCATTCTAGTTCTAGTTCAGAATGTGAAAAGAATTTGTTAGATTTGGGTGATCACAATTCTACTGAGGTTGGGGAAGTTTACATGAAATCTATTGTGGGTGAGCAATCTTCTGACCCTGGGCTAAAAGCTATGGATAAGAGGGAAAGGGATTAAATAGAAAGAGATAATGCTAGTGCTAGATGATCTAGGGCTGAAGGACAATAAACTCTTGATTCTTATCACTACACCCCTATCCCTTTAGATCTGCTAATGGGAGATGATGAATATTCCCATAATATAACCCCTAACCAAGATGGTGCTATAGTAGCCTCTGATGGTGATTCAAATTTTCCAGAAGAAGATGAAGTTCTCAAATATATGAGGTGGCTAAATGAAAGAGCCTCAAAGTGTAATGAAAATAGGAAAAGCAGAGAGGCTAAGAAAGAGAAAAGGCTTAGGGAGGCAATAATTCAGAGGGATATCTTATGAAGGAAGGTTGAGGAGATGGAATAATTGGATAGGCTAGAAACTGAGACTACCCAAACAACTAGTCCGGTTGTTCAAGAAATTGTGTCCAAAGTCCCTATAATCCCCTCTACTAATAATCCTACCATAAACTCACAAACCAACAGTGCTGGAAATACTTTTATCCCTATTAACCCCCCACCCAAAAATGCAAGCCATGGCTCCCATAATGTTGATAAAGGAAAGAATCCCATGGAGGGATTCAAGATAAATGATGGAGGTAATCCTAAAAAGTGCACACCGCAGGACAAGTTTGTCCCCTTGATTGAGAAATTGATAAAAGAGAATGAAGAACTAGAAAGAAAGACAAAAGAGATGGAATTAATGGTTGTAAATAATGAGATGAAAAATAAGCTTAGTTTCTTAGAGTCGACGGTGAAGGGTCCCATCCCTGAAGCTCAGAGCTCCCAAATCCATATATCCTCCCCAAGCCCTCATCTAAAGGAGAAAATATCCCCTAATGGAATCCCCTCTAGTTCATCCTCCTAGCCAAAAGACAAGGTTAGAACAGTTTATTCTAACCAGCAACATGATTCCCAATATAGAAAACCAAAGGGTAATAATGAGAGGAGAAGGGATTATGATTATCAGAATAATGAGGAAGGACCTTTTGGAAGAATTTCGTTGCATATAGACAGATACAAAAAGTTATGTTTTGAAAATATTCTTGGATATCCAAACCCAGTTCCAGATAATGCAAGGAAACATGTCCCCAATTTCACTGGCAACAATGCTCTCAATGGTGAAGACCATTTGAAAGCTTTCCAAAGATTTGTTGAATATTTTGAGCTATGGGATGGTGATGTTGTCATGAAGTACTTCATGCAATCCTTAATGGAGGATGCCAGGGACTGGTACAAGAGCTTTCCAAATGCAAGCATTGATTCAAAGGATTCTTTCCACCACATTTTCAGGGAACAATATGGGGATTAGATCAATCCATGCTTAAGACTAAATGATTTCAACAACATAACTAAAGGGCATAATGAACTAGCAATTGAGTTCAATGTTAGATTTCAAAAGGAAATGTACAAATTCCTTGCTTATCTGATGCCTAATGAGAATGCATGTCTAGTTGTATATTGTAATGATTGTGATCCAAAAATGTGTTATCTTCTTAGAGATAAAAACCCACAACATTTGAGGGAGGCTTACAAGATGGCGGTGAATATTGAAAATAATAGAAAATCCTTCAGTAAGGTGGGAAGACAAGATTATTCTAGGCTTTTGAAGAACCCTAGGGCTCAGAGTGAAAAGGTGAATAAAGCTACAGCCCCTAATGAGAAACTAGATCAGTTTCTTAGTCTATTAAAAGTTGCTAAGAATGATAAGCCAAAATTCCAGAGAAATGAGAGGCCTCCAAGGCTAAAAGACTTCCCCTATCATACAAACTGGCACAATGGGAAGCCTATTCAAAATAATCAAAATAATGTTCAGACCACACCTGATCCTCTACAAAAGAATTCCACTAATGTTGTTGATGAATTTCCTTGGTGTGAAGTGTTCCAGATGCCCCACTCATCATAGTAGTGTGCAGTTGCAAGGTCTGTAGAAGAGACTCTGGATGATCAGGGAGAATCTAACTCTCCCCAGGGCCATGATCAGATGGTGAATATGTTCATGATTCATTCTAACCTTGACTGTGGTGAGTATTCTTCTAGTGATGACGTTGATACTAATGATATAGATGTGCATCGATAAGAAGCCGGTGTGCATCACCAGCAAGTTTTTCAGATGAAGAGATAGAACATGATTGCACTTTATATACCTTGGAGATGGATAATTTTTCTTTATGAATTCAAATGAAGAAATTGAAAGGTATATAGTTGCACTAGCTGCTAAAGTAAGGAGTGACCTCCAATTGAGGAACATGACTCTGAGTGGTGACTAGGGTAGCCCTGGTAGCCTGTTTATTAAGGAGAACAATAAAGGAACTAGCTCAGAAAATAAGAAAGATGATGCAAAGCCCAAGGAAGGTAAAAAGATAAGGATTTGGGCCAAGAAGAAAAGTAAAGAAAAAATTGATGGTGGAGCTACCCCTCAAGCTGGGAAATCCAAGGATAATAAACCTCCTATTAAAAGGATTACAAAACAAGGTGGGAAGGTAAATCCTAGAGATTTTTTACTCCCGAAACTACCAAGTTATTCCCCTATGGATACGTTCTAGGTCCTATCTCAGGTCAAAGTCACAATCCTATTACTAGAGATGATGACGATTGATGAACATAAAGATAAGACTATTGCATTTATCAACAGTATTGTCACCAGTGGTAATGACAAAATGATTATGGATCAGCCTGGAATGAGTAAGAGTCAAGAGAAGGATGTAGAGGTTAAATTAGTGATAGATGAAAACCTTGAGATATATCTGGGAACTACCATTACTGCTAACCCCAACTAGGTTAACCCATTTTATCTAAGCATAATCATTGATGGTAAATTGCATCTAAATTGTATGATTAGTTCAGGGGCCTCAAACAATGTAATGCTGGTAAAAATCATGGAGGAGATGGGCCTGAAAGTAGACAGTACGTATGTAAAGTGCTACACCATGGATTCAAGGGAAGTGCCTATTATAGGGGTGGTCAGCAGAGTTCCTTACAAATTAGAAACATTCCCAGAGAAGGAATTATTTATGAGCATCACACTGGTAGACATCCCACCAACATATGGGATGCTACTATCCAGAAAATGGAGTGCTTTCATGGGTGGAAGTATATAGTGTGACCTATCCTTTGCTACTTTCTCCATTGATCAAAGGGATGTTAAGATTACAAGGGATCCCAGAATACGTCATATGATTGAGTATGTGGAAGAACCGGAAGAACCAGTAAGGATTCACTTTGTGGATACTGATTTAGACTCCTTTCGGGTTGAAGAAGAACTGCTAGAGGAGAATATGGAGTTTGCACTGATTTGCCAATAAATTTCTACAAAGATGCCCTGTGGACTATGTATTTTGATGAGGCGTGTTCTAAGGATGGATTGGGTGTTGGTGTTATTATCATCTCTCCATAAGGTAAGACCTTCAAATACTCCTTCTTATTGTATTTTTCCTGTACGAATAATGTTGATGAGTATGAAGCCCTCTTGTTGGGATTGAAGTTAGTTTCAAAATATGGTATCAAGTTATTAAGGGTAGTAGGTGATTCTGAGTTGGTGGTCTCCCAAGTCAAATCTATTTTTGTTACAAAAGATAAGAGGTTGAGGCAATACAAGAATGTAGATTGGGATACCATAGAGGCTTTTGATGCTTTTAGTATAGATTGGCTAGAAAGAGGGAAGAATGTGAAGCCAAACTTGCTAGCCAACATCGTCGTCAAATTGGATGATGTCACATTTGATGGTGTCTCAAAGATAGAAGTACAAACTAGACCTGCAATGCCTGACACATCTGCAATTGGTAGTTGTTTAATGATGACAATGATATTCTAAGATTTTTGCATTGCTTTGACGAATATTAAAATCAAGAGATTGTCTTTGGCTCATTTTTGGTTGAAGTTGATGGCAAAGAGATGTTTTTTGGGAATGAGATAATCCAATTGAAAATTAATAAGATCCCTAGGGGATTGGTTGCATTAGAAAGGTCCTTTGATGGCCTTGACAGGGTAGATAGCAAGCAAACATCCCCTCATAAGGAGGACTTGGAGGAAATAAAATTAGGAATGGATAACTCCCCTAAAAAGGTATGCATTGGAAAAGGGATGAAGTCTCATGTGAAGAGTATGTTGATTTCCTTGTTGAGGAAGTACAGGCATGTTTTTGCATGGTCATATGATGACCTTAAGGCATATAGGGAGGACTTTTTCTTGCATGAAATCCCTTTGAAGCCTAAAACAAAACCATTCTGGTAGAAACAAAGGCCAATCAATCCAACCTTGTAGCCAAAGATGTAGGAAGAGCTTACAAAGCTTAGGGATGCTAGTATTATCAAACCTATTAGACATTCTTCATGGGTCTCAAATTTGGTTCCTTTTAGGAAAAAGAATGGCGATATCAGGTTGTGTGTAGACTTCAGGAACCTTAATGTGGCCTCCCTAAAAGACAACTGCCCTCTGCCTAACATGGAAGCCATGTTGCAGAAGGTTATAGGATGTGAGTTACTTTCAATGATGGATGGATTCTCATGATACAACTAGGTTATGGTGAGACAATCTAAGTAGTACAAAATTTCCTTCACAACACATTCCAATCTAATGTATGTAAGGATGCCCTTCGGCCTGATTTGAATGTAGGCGCCACATTCCAGAGAGCTATGGATGTAGCTTTTACAAATTTCATTGATCTTTTCCTTTTTATATACCAGGATGACCTTACTGCCCATGGTAAAAAGGAGGAGGACCATTGTTCCCTCTTGGAAAAGATTTTTATTAGAGCATTGGAGTATGGGATTTCCTTGAATCCCAAAAAAAAATATTTTGGAGTCAAGGAAGGAAAGCTACTGGGACATATTATTTCAAAAGGAGTCTGAATTGATCTAGAATGAGTTGCAACTATAGACAAGATATCACATCCCAGGAATGTAAAAGGAATTCAATCATTTTTTAGACAGATCAATTTTTTCAGGAGATTTGTCACAAACTTTTCTGAAATTGTCTGACCTATTTCCAAGATGCTAAAAAAAAGAGAAAAGGTATCATGGACAGAGGAGCCTGCAAAACCTTTCCAAGTCATAAAGGATGCAATTAAGGAGACACCAGTCCTAAAATCCCATGATTATGCCAAACCATTCCAAATTTTCACTTTTGCATCATTCCACATAGTGGCAAGGGTATTACTACAAAAAAATGATGAAGGCTTTGAACAATCTATTGCTTTCTTTAGCAAGACATTGCAAGCTGCTAAACTCAAATATTATGCCATAGAGAAGTAGGCATATGCCCTGGTAAAGGCGGTTAAGAACTTTAGGCCATTCTTAGTCGGAGCCACTATTGTCGCTTATGTTTCCACTATAGCAGTCAAGGATATATTCACTCAACAAGAGACCACAGGTCATCAGTGTAGATGGATCAATCGCATTTAGGAATTCAACATAAGTATTTAGATTACTAAATTGGTGAGACAATAGGGTTTGGCCAGATTGATGGCCGAGACAAATCTAGAAGCCAGCCAGATAAACTAAGTGGAACATGAGAACATGGCACCTTTATGCGATATGCAAACTTGTGGATGGTACAGGAGGATTGTTGAATATTTACAAACCATGTGATACCCTGAAGGTCTACCACACAATGAGAGAAGAACCTTGAAGTTACAATCCATTAGGTATGTTATCATAGACAATGAATTGTGGTGGAAGATCCCAGAGGGTATATTGCTCAGATGTGTAGATCATGATCAAGTAGAGGACTTGCTGATTGAAATTCATAAGGGAGCATGTGACAAACACTATATGGCTAAGACCACCGCTCATAAGATATTGAGGGCAGGTTTTTGGTGGCCTACTATTTTCAAGGACACTCATAGATTTGTGAAAAGATGTGATGCTTGTCAAAGATTTAATGGTAAGTTTTAATTCTCAAGAAATCTACCACTATGGCTAGTATCTGTTCAAGCCCCTTTTCAGCAATGGGGCCTTGATTTTATTGGAGAGATGTCAAAATATTCTAGTGGAGGACATCCTTGGATATTCGTTGTGACTAACCATTTCACTAAGTGGGTTGAAGCTATTCCTACCAAAAGGGCCACTAGTAAAGTCGTCATTGATTTCTTGATGAATAATGTCTTGAGTAGGTTTGGAGTTCCAGAGAGACTCATCTTTGATAATGCTATGTGCTTCAAGTCTGAATAATTTACTGACTTTTGTAACCAGCATGGCATAAGCATATCTTATTCCACCCTATATCACCCTCAAGGTAATGGGCAAGTTGACTCAAGCAATAAGAGCCTAATGAAGTTCATCAAGCAAATACTGGATAAAAATAAGAAAGTCTGAGACTCAAAGTTGCGACTTGCATTATGGGTTGATAGGATTAGTGTCAAAAAGGCCATTGGACAATCCCTATTTAACATGGTATATGGAGTTGAGGCCAAAATCCTGCATAACAATCTAATGAAGATGCATAAATTTGTCCAAGAATATGATGATGACATTTTTGATAAGATGTAGCATAGGATGAAGGAGTTGACTAAGCTTGACGAAGTCAGAAGAGAAGCCCATAAGAGGAATGAGAAGTTGTAGTTACAAGTTAAGCACTTATATGACAAGAAATCTATTGAAAGAAAGTTTGAGCTTGGAAGCATGGTTCTAATGTGGAATGCAAGAATGGAAAATAAGGGTAAAAGTGGGAAGTTTGACCCCTTATGGTTGGGCTCCTACTTGATTGTTGAACTACATAGAGAAGATTAGTATTTCTTGCAATCCTTGACAACTGAAATTCTTGAACTGCAAGTACATGGATAGTTCTTGAAGCCCTATTTCTCTTGAAGTAGGTTAATTTTCCATGTAAATTGTACAGTCTTGTAAATTTCTATATAGGTGTGGTGTCTTTCCCATCTGTTGTGTCTTCTTGTCTTGTCCGGAAAAGTCCTTGGTTTTGGTCCTTGTATTCCTAGTTTGCTTCTACCTGAGATTCTAAGATCTTGCTATGCCTACAAGAGGCATACATCCCCAGTCAAAGCCACTACTGGAACCCCAAAACATTTCTTGGTTCCGCTAATTTTTGTGACTAAAACTTGATAGTCATTACCCTAGGGTTGAGGTTTTACAAGTTATTCATGTTCGCATTCTTGTTTGGTCACTGGGCTTGTATTTTTGAGTTGATCGGTTGTATCTGTTTCTCGGTCTTTTCTTAATCCTTTATGGCCTTGAGTCCCATGGTTTTCACTGGCCCCTTAATTTTCTTCATGTTGTAACTAGGTGGTCCCTCTAAAATAACCTTTGGTGCACGTGCTCTAAGTGCTTCTTAAGTCAATTTTTGAGTTGTGCATCACCCATCATTTGTTGGCTTTTGAATTTCCTTGTGTAGCTCGCAATGAGCGATGCCCTTTCTTTTCCTTCCGATTGGCAGCCTATAGTCCCTCGCATGTTCATTTGTCTTCATGGGAAGGTAACATCCAATGAGCGATGCAGTCAAAATTTTAACCCATCGCTACCTCTCTAACTATCGCTAGTTGTCTTGTGCAGTTTCAAGAGGAACTCGCGACCACCGATGTGTAAGTCATTTCCCGTCATTGAGATATAGTGCTTCATTAGTTCACCTTGGCCATGGAAGGGTTATCAACCGATGAGTGATAAAAGGAAAAATCAATGGCCAGGATCATTCTATCAAATATCAATGACTTTTATCTCATCGCTGGCCTCCCCACTATCATTGGTTGAAGTCCTAGGGTGGGATTAGGAGCAGCAATACCCGGTGCCATATCTAAAAGGATAACATGCAAAATTTTCCTTACTCATCGCTTGATACATATCAAGTCAATGAAAGGACATGGTAAGGTGGTGAAGACAGGAAAACCGTAGGATCGAGTTTTATAGCCTGTAAATCAATGGTGTTTATTCAACCAAAAATGGGAAACTGACAGAGTGGGTATTTTCACTCACGTGAAGTTTCTTGTGCCATTAATGGTGCTTGTACCGAGCCAAGTAATTGTATAAGGGTTCTATTTTCATTTTTTTCCCCTGCCTACAAGAGTTAAGAGAGGTAATGATGAGGTAGAGATGCAAGTGGTGGAAGGTTGCAGAAGTTGTTTCCCAGGTAAGTCTTTCTTGAATATTAAAAAAATATTCTCTTACAGAATTCTTTTTGTGTCTTGTATATCTGTAATTGTACGATAGGGTGAAAGTGGGGTTTTTTATATTGTATGAATTAGTGTGTACTTTGGGTTAGGGTGATATTGGAAAGTTAATATTACTCTGCAATTGTAATTTTGAAATTTATATCACCAATTCAGCACCTATTTTGAAATTGTAATTGAAAATGAAACCCTAGTTTAAGGAGATGATGAGCCAGCTAGGTGAGTCATCGACTTCTAAACCTATACCAAACAGGAAGAGATAGCAGGTCTCTCAAGAAACAACACAAGAATCTAAAGGCCCTAATAGGAAGAAAGGGCAGCCAAAGAGTTATGTTTGTTTTATGGATAAATTTCAGCCTCCAAATGTCAAGGGAAGCGGCAAAAAGGCCACAGGAGACGGGGTATTAACCTCAAATTTTAAAGACCTTGCAATAGAGATCGGTGATATTGTTGTGCCAAAGTCGGGATGGGAGTTGTTTGTGAATTATTTTATAAGGATGGATGTTGTACATCCTAGATGAAATGTTTGGGGATATGACCTGGGAAAGTTGGTTGTCCCGAATATTTTTGTGGAAGTGGATTTAATTCTCCAACTTGCAGACAAGTATGATGATGTCAATAGGGTAATTACTAAGACGTCTAGTAAAAACCTCCTAGAGATAAAGAGGAGCAAGGTCATAGAAGTTTGTAACATGAATCCTGATGCTAATTAGAAGATCAGCATGGAGAATTTGCAGAAAAATTATAATTCTAATAGGGTTGGGTACAGAAAAGGTGCATTACCTAAATACAGGCAAGAAAAGGGTTCCACATTTGCAATCAAGGAGGTCAAACCCTTGGATTGTGAAGAATTTTTTGACTACTTCAGGTACACATACTACATGTTGTGTCAGGTTCTTGGGATTAAATGTGAGAGAAGGATATTGTTGGTGTTTTATTTTTCTAAATAGGCTTTGAAACTCTCTAAGAGGTAGCCAACCTCCATATTCAAGAACCACAAAGGCTAGTGGCCACCTGACAAGATTCAGTCAAAGACTGACATCTCCTACACTTTTGGATGTGTGAAACCAAGGAGGTTTTTCCTATATGTGTTCATAAAAATGCTTCATGCCTCAAGAACACTTCTACATACAAATACATTCCTATTAATGTGATTAGACAACATCTATCTGGGTTTTGGAAAACCAACAAACAAAAACAACTATCTAAAGCTAGGAAAGAAAACTTAGTATAAGGTTTGTATCTCAAGAGACGTAGAATTTGATTTTTTAAAATGTTTAGATCTTGAACCTTTACACTTAGATCTATTGTCTTGCGCTTCTAAAAGGATCTAGAATGAACTATCCAGTGCCCCATCCAACCGAGCGGGAGTCACATAAAGCATAACCCTGATATCATGGAACACGTCATTATAATGCCTTACATTATGAGATTTTCCATTAATTAAAATAGTACTCCTTAGTAAATCCTCAGTACACCTGTAATTTCGTTTCATGCATTTGATTAACTCATTAAGTTAAAGAAATAAAACTGACTACACATCCAAATATACCATTGAAACTGAATGAAGAAACCATTGATAAATCCATTCATAATCCATGATATGTACATAGGAGAGCAATTGTCTTAATTGTTTCGTAGATTTATTGATATCAGTTTTTTTTTTTTTTAGATTGCAGGAATCGGGTAGCACAACCCCCTATAAACTATAGTGTGCCTGGTAAACTTTTTAACATGACCGACGGCGCTGGCGTGACACACCTTCTGGTACCACAGGGGGTGGGAACACTAGACCTCGTGACCAACCTCCTGCAACAGGAAAGATTTAGCCAACAGAGCTAAGGCCCCAACCCCATTATTGATATCAGTTATTATAAAAGCATAGCATGCTTATTTTATACAACACCCGGCATGGAATGATTTTCCAACTAGAACTTTCCGAAATACCACAATATAACCTTTTTGTACACATCCTAAGCCTTACGATACAAAAAATCTGACCCTCAACAATGAGCCGTGAAATCTCCTGTGTAGAATAGGAGAGCAACAAGCATTGGGCTCCATTGTTCATTTCAAAATGAATTTCACTTTCACCAAATGAAAATAAAATTCACATTTCAGAAAACTCTTCATCAACAAAAAATGATTGCAATAAGCATAGAGGAACCAAAAATGGTTAACCGTTGTAACCAGCCGAAAAGGACAAAAACACCGCGCAACCCACGTGCATTTACACATCAAACCCGAACCATTGTAACACCAAAAAAGGTAGAAAACACCACCCCAGCAACACCACTCATTTCCCAACACCCCGAGTAACCACACGGCCCTGATACAAGCGACCACTCCTGGTTCTCGCTTCAGTAGGAAGCAAGATCGGTTCTTTACCCCTACTTGTACCAGTACTAGATCCAACAATATTACATGGTGCCACCATAGTAATTGGAGAAACTACGAGCACCTCCTTGTCCACTCCCATAAGTTTAGTCAGGGTCGTGAGGTAACTACGGTAGTCTGAATCAATTTCGGACCCCTCACCATAAGAGCCCAAAGAGAGCTCGACAGGTGACGTGGAACGTCCAGAACTCGTCTCCACCCTTTGAGTGATCATTCCAAAAGTACTAGGAACAATTTTTTTCTCCCTGTGTTGCTAATTCTTTACACTCACCCGAGCGCTTCGTCGTACTACTAACTTATCTATTGAAGATGCTAGCTCAAAATTGGCAAGCAAATCAATCACCTACAAGCAAACAAACTTAAAATGTGATGATAATGATGAGAAAATTAGTAGGAATTTATAAAGGAAGCTAGTGCAAGGAATATTAATTGCCCAAATTTTAGTACAAGCAAACGAGTGATTAATGGCTGACGTCGCCACCACAGAATAATTTTGAGCTCATGGAAAATGGCGTATAGCCCATCATTCCATTATCAGGTGGATACCGCTCACACATGAGGAAATCAGGAGGAAATTCACTAAAAAACCCGTGCCGTTAATGAAAATAACTTGCAAAGCGCAAGTAATCCTCACACGGGTAAACAATAACCCTTTGAATTCAAACTGTCAATGTGAAAAGACCTGGCAAGTCGGACGACTCGGATTGATTCAATGATCATTGAAGAATCCACATCACCACCTAGGAAAAATAGCATCCAATCACACCCCTCGCAATCAAGAATATGCAATCAAGTAGCAGGCCCCACCCAGACCCCTTGTTATGCAAAACCAAGCCACGTGTCATCGGCTTGCAAACCTCGTGACATTTTTGAAAACATTAATTCGCTCGTGCAAGGGATGGTCATCATTAATCCTAGTCATTTAATATACACCATAGAAAAGACATCCACTTGTCACTGTTGGCACACCGGGACAAGCCCCACTCTATCGTACTTGACAGATGGCAAAATCTCGCACAGCTCGCACCACTTTAGTGACGTCAGCAGGAAAACTTGTGAGGTTTGTGAGGAACGGTCCAGATCTGAAACCGTGATCCGACGGTCAGCCAAACTGCATAGGGAAAAAATAATTATAATAGTGGGGCCAACCAAGAAAACCCTCAGAGGCACAATAATTTAGGCCCACCCAAACGTACGGAAAACCACCCGACTTAGGCAAAATAATAATAATACCCAAATAGAAAGAAAAGATCGATAGGTCGGGTGAAAAAGGGGTCGGTAACAGCATGAAAAATAGGCTCAATTTGATTGCTTCAGAGACCGGTGACCCCCAATAATAGGTCAATGCTAAAAAAAAAAATTGAGGGTTTAAAAGGTACCAATCAATTTTATCATGGGTAACAAAAACCCTAAACCCTAAGCATTAGATCCCCAGCCATAAAAGGTAAACAAACATGCCCAAACCAGGCAAAATTTTGACAAATTTTAAAATTCCCATCAAATACCATCATCCTTGTTGGTTATGATTATGGATATACAGCACAGGTATCAGCACAAGTGGTTTGACTATGCTAACCGTGTTATTGAGAAACTACATTATGACTTGATAAGGTTAAAATAGAGAAGAACCATATTGAATTTCAAGAATTACTCATTATTAATGCATATGCTCCTATATCAGGGAAGGGAGATTTTCAATTGATATTTGAAGCTGAGGCCGGTAGATGAAAGAAACCATAGATTACATGTACATATATGGAATCACATCTGGGATTTTCATTGTTCCACTTCAGATTATGCTCTATTTTGTAATGCAATAAAGCACACTATCTTGGTGTAATTGGGAGTAGGGCTAGAGGAGAGGATTTCTAAACCAATTAGAGCTTTGTTAAGACTAAAGGAATGTGGAGATGACCCCAACTATGAGTGTAATTGGGGATATTGGTATTTGAATGGAAATTGAACTATTATCAAATTTTATGGAACTGTTGTGGCCCCACATGTATTGCCTAAATATGTTTCTGACAGGTTTAAATTTATGGAAATCATGTGGCAGATGGATAATAGTGATGCTGAAAACTTAAGGATTTCTAGAAAGGCTTCTATCATTGCAACTACTTTTTCTTTTGATTACTTTTTTGTCACTACCAAGGAGGCTTATGAGGATTTTGGTATAATGGTGAACAATTTGAGGATGAGTGTAGCCCCTATCAGAAGGTTTAATCCTGAAGGGGTCATTGACAGAGAAAAGATTAAACGAGGAATATCAGGGTAGGGTCTCATGACTTTTATTTCAAAGAGGATGTAGTAAGAAAATTGCCAACGATAAACTGCTGCTTAGGATAGGGGAAGGGTATGGCTAAAAATTATTGAGGTTGAGCAAAGAGCTCTTAGAAAGAACTCCTTTTATGAAAGTCCATATAAGCATGTTGATGATAATTTTACCAAAATGGAGTTGCTCCTCAGTGACTTCAGTGATGGTACTTTCCTAGAAAAGGTGGAACAAGAAGAAAGATTAGCCCAAGCTGCCTTACAAGAACACTTCTTGAAGACTAGTGGCCAATCAAAGGATTTGATAGCACCAGGGGTTCAGTAGCAACCATTGGATATTGAGGATACCCATGTCAATGTCATGAGCTTTCCCCTTGAGAATGTTGATGAAACATAGGATGTTGAGGTAGATGTACACCAACCATCTACTGAGTCAGATCCCATTGAGCATCGAGCAGAGCAAGAATTCTCCTATCCTGATGTGGGAGACATGATGGAACCATTTTTTCTAGATGATAGGTTAGTTCCTTGGGAGTATGATGAGATTCAGGGTAATGATGCAAGGCTTTTAGCTTGTGCTAAGTTTTTGGAGGATGACTCTTTTGTGACATCAAAGGAATTCAATAAATTCATTGTTGAGTTGAATGCTCAGGAAATAAATGATAGAATACAAGCGATAGTTGAGTTAGTTGATCCTTCTCAACAAGAGGAGACAAGGAAACAAATTGAAAAAGAGATTGCTTGAGAGCCCACCCAAATGAATTTTGTGGAGGCCAGAAGACTAGTTAAAAATAGTGGGATGTTGGTCATGCCTAGTTGGAGTTTCTATTCCATAATTTCTTTGGATGCAATTAAGAATGACCCACATTCTTTGGTATCTGAGGAAACATTTGATGAAAAGACCTTTGGTTCAGGTTTCAACCCCAGTTTACATGCACTAGCTATTTGGTCATTAACTCCATATTCAAGGAGGTGTGTGCTTAGTAGAACAATGACTGGTCTCTTTGGAGATGTGATTATTGGAAGAGCTTTAGAGATGACATCTCCACAAGCTGAAAGGTTGAAAATGCACTCAACTATGTTGAGTGTTGATACTATAGAGATTAGTCAAGCCAAGTATTTGAAATTGTTGGAGAAGAACAATAAGTTAGTTGAGGAGTATAATAAAATAAGGGTTACACTAGCCATTGCTAGTCAGAAGGCTCTACCAACTTCTTCATTTGGTACTTCATCATAGGATAAAGATAATTTTAAATTGAGAATCAGTACATTGAAGAAGGAGCTCCAGAAAACCAAGTCTTAGAATAACAAGCTGCAAGAAGGCATGAGTAAGGTTTCAAAAGATATGGTTGAAGGTCTTCTCAGTTACAAATGGCATAGGATTTCTTTGAAGGCATAAACTATATGGTTAACATACAAAGGTTTCCATGAAGAATATAAAAGGTTTCATAGTACCCAAGATATTTTCATGAACACCTGGAACAGATGGAGCGGCAGGTTAAGCAGGCTGAAAGAAATTCAAACAAGTGCATAAGGAGATTCTGAAGCCCCCAAGCATCTCTATGACGTGATCAAGAGGATTGAGACTCTTGGAGAAATTATAGGGAAAGATTTGGAGGATTGTTACAAGGAAAGGTGAAGGCCTTTAGGGATATGGAAAATCAAGGTATGCTTGAAATTCTCAATGAAACGGGGGAGATGAAAGATTATGACTCATGGAGGGCTTTGTTCAAACATCAGATGGCTAAGTGTCCTGAAATGGTGTATGTTGACAATAAATTGGACCTATTAGTACTAAATGATCTGATTGATGACTTCATCAAAATTGAATTTACAATGTATATGAAGATGTTATGAAATAGTGTTATAAATACATTGTGGGATTACCCTCTCGAGTTTTGTAGAGTCCAAAGTGTGGGAGAAAAGTTGAATTTCTTTCTCTCGTTCATTGGGAAACCCCTTTCAGGTTGTTGACTATTAAAAATGGAAAATCCATAGGTTTCCTGTGAGATCTAGTTGGATTTTAAAAGAGCCAACAATAACAACACACAATGGTCTAAAATATTGTGTATTGAATCCTCTTAGAATAGTATCCACATACTTACACTATCCTATCCAAATATTTTTATTCTATCTATTTACTCTAATATCTATTCCCATAATGTATCTTAGAATATACATAGTGATCAAATTTAGATCACACAAATCCCAAACTCAACACATTTGTAAAAAAATCAGTACTACATATTAGGAATTTATTAAAACCATACAAGTGTTTTTCAAATTACAAACCAAATTACTTTTACCTTTCACCACATAGTGTTACAGTTGTCATTTCTTCCTCCAAATCACCATGAAGAAATTTTATTTTCACATCCATTTTCTTAATTTCTAGATCATAAGTTGTTGCAATAAAAAGAAAAAAACAAATACAAATGAATAAAAATCCCAAACTCAACACATATGTAAAACTTTTGGTACTACATATTAAGAATTTATTTAAACCATACAAGTGCTTTACATCTTACAAACTAAATTACTTCTACCTTTCACCACAACGTGTTATGGTTGTCATTTCTTCCTCCAAATCACCATGAAGAAATTTTGTTTTCACATCCATTTTCTCAATTTCTAGATCATAAGTTTTTGCAATAAAAATATCAATGTAATCTACCCCCTCAACCTAGGAATAACCATTCACAATCAACTACACTTTATACTTCTCAATGCTAACATTTGAACCCATTTTATTTTTTAACACCCATTTGTGCAACCAATGGGCTTCCGTCCTTCAAGAAATGGTACAAGGTTATCATTATTTTTAAGTACTAGAATCTCCTCATTCATGCCTATTTTCTAGTACTTTGTATCATTCATGTCTATTTTCTAGTACTTTGTATCATTCATACCAAGAGCCTCTTCTACTAATTTTGGTTCATAAACATTAGCATTCAAAGGAAATATACATCTCCAATAATGTGGAGAATACACATTCCTTTTTGAGGATTTTCTATACTTGGTATCCATTTGAACAAGTTTAGGTTTGAGTTATTCTTCTTTTGATGATTCAAAACTAATGGAGCTCTTCTCAACTTCTTGTCTTTTTGAGGGCCTTAATTCAATTTTCTTAGGAATAAAGAGAAATTGAATCGCATCTTTATTTTCTTCCTTTTTGTTTCGGCTACACTATAATAAAAGATAGCTTAGTTTCTCTAAATATAACACTTCTAAAATAAATTACCTTTTGTGAAACATGATATCAAAGCTTTTATTCTTTCACACCATAACTACAATTGATGAAGATACATTTAATAGCATTGTTATCCAATTTTGTTTTTTTTTCCTCTAGCACAAGTGCATATGTGTCACAACCAAAAACTCGCATGTGTCTAAGTGAAGGATTATGACCCAACCATGCCTCCATTGGTGTCTTGTCAACAAGATTTGATGTAAGATACCTATTTATCAGGTAGTATGTAGTGTCTATAGCTTTAGCCCAAGACTTTTTTCTATTCCATCACCACTTAGCATAATCCTAGCCTTCTCTATCAAGGTCTAGTTCATTCTTTCTACAACTCCATTTTATGTTGTGGAGAATATGGAATTGTCTTCTATATTTAGATACTATGCTCTTTACAAAATGTTTCAAAACTATTGAACAAAAATTCACTACCATTATTTATCCTCAAGCACTTAATATTTTTTTAGTTTGCACTTCTACCATTGTTTTAAATTCTTTCAAATGATTGAATACAACAACTTTACTCTTTAGAAAATAAACTTGTGTCCTCCTACTAAAATCATCGATAAAAGAAATATAATAAATTGATTTACCAATAGAAGGAACTGTAGAGAGGGGGGAAAACTGCTCAAGACTCCAGATCATGGGAGATTCTAGAAAAATAGGCTTCCCTAATGTACCTCAAGCTAACAGAATGTTTCAAGAGAGTTGAAATTTTAGAGGCTAACAAGGAAGAGCGACCTAGTTGCTACTATCCCTCTAAAAGCTCAAATCTTCAGGAAGCCAGGTGAGTAGGTTTTCGGACTCTGGACTACAACTCATGTGGCTTTCTGCTAAAGGACTATAGCATGGTACATGGACTCCAGTATGGCGTGCTGGTGTCTCAATGGTGCATTGGTGTCTCAATGGTGTGTTGGCATCCATATGGATAGAAAGTGCATGGCACAATCTTAAATACTAGAAAACCTACTAACAACCTAACTAGTGAGGTTTACTATAGTAATAGAAATGGAAAGTAACAAAATAATAGAATAGCAAGAAGAATAATTTAACTTAACCTAATCTACAAATTGACAAAGAAGGGTGAGGAAAGCGCACTTTCCTACCCACGAGTTGATATCTTCAATATCTTCACCTCAAGGAGAACCTTCACATAGAAGACGAGAAAATGTTGGGGTTGTGTTTAGAGGACTGCCTCAATTAGTCCCCCGCTTTGGTTTTTTCACCTCCATAGATAGCTAGATAGAAATGATTGAAGAAATATGATAAATAAATCTATAGAAATAGAAATACCATGCAATATGTAAACAATAATATGCTACGATATCAAATATGGTTATGCAAAGTGAATAGGAAATGGAAGGATATCACCTTCTCAACCAAGTGCTCTCAAGGAAAATGGAGGAAGGAGCGAGCGTGCAAGCTTTCAAAGACCAACATTGCCACAACAATGAAGAGAGTGAGCCAACAAAAAGCACAACTTATAGCTTCAATGAAGGTGGTGGAGCTTGAAGGATTTGAAAGTGAGTGTAGAAGTGTGTAGATAGTGAGAATGATCAAGATGAATGTGAAGAAGATCTAAAAGCTTGAAAGAATGGATGAGATAGATATTTGAAAGGAAAATGGAGGCAAAGGAGTCATTTTAGGTTGGTTTGAAGGGCGGGATATGTTACACTTCACATCCAATGGAGGGGTGTAACACTTTTGTGGATTCCAAAGGTGGGAATCCTGTCATGATGCCAAAATGCCACATAGATGTATGTGCATCGTGCTAGCATCCCCAATAGAATATCCCCTACTGACACGCAACATAGCTACCAAGTGGATAGGGAAAGGTGGTGGAAATATGATTTGCATTATTGGACTCAATTTTATAAGGTAGGAGGTAGCATAAATATGGAACTTTCCTAGGGGTACAAATACATGCCATTACAAGAACATCAACTAGACCAAATACATCCAAATGTATTATATCCAAAATACATGAAGACTTATGAGAACTCAAGAAAAATTGAACAAGGTTTTGTTTACCATAAATAAAATGCTCACAAAAGTCAAATTCAAGATTATAGTCATTCAACCCATTGACAAGATTTTTTTCTCAAGGTCCATAAACCCTTCTCTCCTATGAGGCCAAGTGTTTGATGCCATAACATGGTCTTCTCCACAAGAAACTTGGATTCAATATATAAAGAAGCCTTAGGTACCTAAAATACATGGCCATCTACCAAAGAGGAAATCTTTTTTTATAGTGAAATAATCTTTACCTTAATATTAACATAAGTACTATTACACTCAACCATGCATGCATCGAGTCGATAACAATGTACCTAACATAATTCCTCTTGTTATCACCATAGTACCTCACCATTTTTACACCTATTCCAAAAAATATACCTGCACACTTACATCTGTTAGCTTGCTAACAAATAATAATGTCAGAATTAGGTGTCATCTACCTTCTAAATCCTATGTCATATTCCATAGTTCAACATTCTTGAAAAGTTTCCCTAGGCACTTAAGGTGTATTGGGAAAATATTTTGTAATATTTAATCTCACCATTGTTTATTTGTTTGTAATATATTCATAAGGGGTGATGGATTCCATTAGCAGTAGAAAAGGTGACTTGTGGACATAAATATTTACTAGCAATTGCACCTATAGGAGGTTCGAGGAATACACCAATAGAAAAATAAAGGTAAAAATTAAATATATTTTAATATGAGATAATTAGTTAATTATATAACAATATAAATATATATATATATATATATGTTTGTTTCTTCCACATTAATTTTTGTAATCATTGTATTATATAATTAGATATATATATATATTATATTAATTTTTCAAAAAAAAAACAAATCATTTTTTGAAATAATTAGATTCCTTTGAAGAATTTATAGTCTCTGAAACTCAACCACCAAAACTATGTGAGATCAAATCTAAGCCTGCTAACTAAAACTTGGTAAGACAAATTGTTCTAATATTCAAAGCACAATACTGTATGAATAAAAAATTGGGGAACTTTGGAACTCTAGAACTCTTGAGACTAGATAACTTATTGAAATTAAAAATTTCTTCCTCAATCTATATATCGTGTAATTTTTTTACCTAAATTATCTACGTGAGACAAGAAAAACATAAAGCCCAAATCCCACTACACTGTCATACTATGGAGAAGGAAATATAGAGTTATATTATGTTTGTTGGGAGAGAAGAATCTGGAAGGCTTGTAGTGGATGATGATGTAGGGGTTTGGGATCAGTGTGCAGTTGACTACTTGGTATGCCACTTGATGTGACTACTCCACAATACCCTTCTATTATCTGATCTTCTTGGGAATTTTTTACCAATGGTCATCAAGATGTTTCACATCATGAGATAGGGATGTTGGGGATTTGTGAACAAGTCCACAAGAAAATCCTATTGACTAATTAATTGAAATTACAACCTTTTTAACATAATTTTAATAAAACATTTTTAATAAGATAATTATAAGCCATAAAAAATAAGCAACATTTTTTTTAAGAACTTGTACCATTCTTATGTCATGAATATATATTTATTTGCATACCAATGAAATAATAATAAAATTGACTTAACAAATAGAAAAATCTATTTTTTGTAGCTACCTTACCTTGCTCGGAAAACAAACGTTAAAAATCCTTGTTAAAGATCACTTTATAATATTTGTAGTATAAAATCCCCATGAAAGATGAGTTTGATTCTTTAATTTTATAGGAAAATAGACAAAAAAGGGTCTATTATGCATATGGGAAGGACTCAAAACATAAAACTAAACTCTTTCCAAACAAGACTTCAACACAAATGCTGTAAATGTGCACATTAGTTCCCTCTAGGAGATGTGTTCCTAAGCCTAAAACATGGGGCAGCATCCTAATGGAACTCAACCTTTGAGGAAAACATGGAATAGGGGAAAATTGGTGTATTCAAATGTGTTTCAACATAATTTAGGGGTTTCCAAATGCTCATGACCCAACCAAGTGATCCAAACCATGAATTGTGCAATTTAGCATTTGCTACCACTAGGTGAATTAAGGAAATGACTTCAAACAAGGGAAAGAATGTTTGACATATGGATTCCCAGACTTGTGCAGGCCTCGTACAACTTTGTTTATTGTTTTTTCCATCAACAATGACCAATCAGTCTATGGATTTTCCCAAACTCTCAAGCCATTAAGGGGTTAAGGCAATTTGTGCATAAATACAAGCATTTTGTCATTAGAACTATGTCAAAACTGAAGATCTTAGCCTCTCCTCTTACCAAAGTGAGGGAAGCAATAGGATAGAGTTTTCCACCAAGTCTCATGGGTTTTCATCAGTGGGAACTCTATCCATTGCTTTTTAATTGCTCCCTGGAAACCCTAGGTAGGGTTTATACCTACAGTCACAAAAACAATAATATCTCACACAAAACTTGATGAAAATCTACCAAACCAAGTGAATTTGAAAGCTAGCTCTATCCTCCAACTTCTCCAACTAGTTTTAGGATTATACCATATAGTACCAATTTGTACAACATGATTTGCAGACAGTTTTCACAAAAAGATGCAATGTAGAACGTGGCAAAATGATGATCTTCTCATTCAAATTTTCTCCAACCTCTTGAATCAATGTTACAAGATATATTTAACATGTCTCAATCATTTGCAACTGAAAAAATAACCACCAACACTTTTGTTAACTCTAATGACATCATTTGTAACTTTTTGACAATATTTTGCAACTTTAGCAACTTTTACAACATGACTCCAAAAAACCATAGAACATCACAAAATGACTCCAAATGACTCAAAATACTCTTACATGACATTATTGACCCCAACCAAACCAAAAAGACAAATTTTATCAATCATGACAACATTTTCCTCAAAAGGATACATCAGGATGCCCCTGCATCATACTGCCCAGAGATAAAAAAAAATTCAAGGTCCACTTGAATTAAGGTCTACAATAGTGTATCAATGCTGGATAATGTCTACTTTATCCATCCATTTTGCATATTCAATGAAAAAAACAATTATTGGAGTAAATACTCCATTAAGCTTGCTTGTTTGCCTCATTCTGCTATAACTCCCCTTGGAAATCTGTATAAGTTCCCACACTTTACCATTCTACTGAAAATTGTTGTGCACTTGTACTTGGATGTCTTCTTTATGTATAACAATATCAACATTCTTATCTTTCTCCAATGAGACACACTTGTCCAAAATACTTAAGACCATAGATTCCTTCTTTACCTGTTGCATGACAATAGATTGACTATTGTTTGCCCTTTCAGAACCTTTCATTTTGACTTTGACTACAATATTTTCTTTCAAGAAAAGTTCTTGATGTGTACTCTCTAATAAATGAAATGAAATTTCATTCTCATGAAGCAACTCAATATCCTCATCCCTTGACTACCTTTATGAAACACCACTGCTTCATCTTCTTCTATAACATAAATCAAATTTTTTTGTTCCCCCTTTGTATCTACACATGCACCTAAATAATTAGATTCAAAAAATTCTAACTATTAGATACTTCAAGTATCTCTTCATATTTGTACTTATTATTTGAAATTTTGTTGCCTTGTACATGGCTATCCTTAGAAGTCACTCCACTACTTCTTCCTTCACTTGGAACATTTTTCAATGGTTGTGCTTCCTTTTGTCTATCTCTATAAATCAATGTTGCCGTGTTTACTATAATAACAAACTCTTGTAGTGGTTCATCAAAATCTGCATTGTTCAACTATGTTTGAACTCACTTATGGTTAGTTAGCTTTATTAGCAAAATCATTGTCATCTGCAACTTCTTTTTGTTGCTCTAGTTGTAATTTTCATTGGTTGAATTGTCTTTTTTCCATCTACAACTCAGTTTGAAAATTTTCTGCTCTGAACTTCCTTCACTAGCCAATTCTCATTCAACTCTACAATTTTCTTCATATCAAACTTGTTGTCTTTATCACTCAAACTCCTACCACCTTCAACCTTCCAAACAAGTTTGTGTGTATCACCTTTGTTGACACCATCTCTTTCTCTAGATATCTTACATTCCTTATAGGCTACTTTACATGATAGGCCAACCCCTAGTATGAACTCAATGTGATGATTTATATCCCTAATTGGAGGCAATAAGTTTTGGATCTCATCTACCACTATATCAGCATGTTTCTTGAGAAAATCTTGGATCTCCAAAGGCAACTCATCTATCTTAACTATTGTCACAATAGTCCTAGGTATGGTTACGATTGCAAAGCCCATTTCCTCTTCTTTGAAGGTCTTGATGAACTCCTTCTCACCTACCAACATCACACTAGACCCCACTTGTTTTTCTTGGCTTTCCTCTTTCAAAGGTGTTAGAGTATAGGAGACCCCATCTTTCTCAATGACATATGTGTTTTTCCTACCATCATGAACTACCTTCCTATCATATTGCCATGGTCTACCAAGCAACATATAGCAAAAATCCATGGGAATGATGTCACACGAGACTTTGTCCTTATATCTCCCTATTTGGAATTCTACCTAACTTTTCTCATTCACTAACACTTTTTTCCCTTTATTTAGCCATGATACCTTATATGGAATGGCATGGGGTAACTTTTTCAATTTTAACTTTTCTACCATTTCAACAAAAACTAAGTTATCAATGCTACCAAAATCAATGACAATCTGACAAAATTTACCTTGGCTTTTACAAGTGGTCCTGAAGATTGATTTTCTTTGGGGCGGTTCCTTCTCCATGGGCACTTTGATCAAGGTTCTCCTCATCATTAAAAACTCTCAAATTTACGGTTCTTCAATTTCTGATGAGAATTGACACTTTTAGCATCTCCACCTTGTGCAACTTGATTCCTCCTTTCAATACCAAAAGAAGTGGATGAATATGTTGACTTCTCAATTATCTTTAATTGTCCTTGATGAAAAAATCAGTTCGCATTCTCTTTGGTATCTCAAACAATCATTCAGAAGCTTTGTTTTTGGTATTCATGTTTATGGTGATTCAAGATTTTCATGATGATTCAAGTTTTTCATGTTGATATTTAGTGTGATATTGCTCATGTGGCTTTTGGTTCAGATTTATGAATGAAACATATTTTTAGATGGTTATGGTTACTGACAGTGTGATAAAGAATTATTACAGGTCATTCAAGATGATCATGCAACAGGTTCAGGATATTCAATTTGACAGGTATATTATTTCAGTTTGATCTTGGCTTAATTGATATTTATCAGGTTATAGTACATTCAGTTTGGTTCAAACAGAAAAAGTGTTTCAACATGACATACTGGCTTGAAAATACTTTTGAGAAGTTGGTTTTCTCTTGTGACTTCACCATTGGCACTTGGTATGTTTTCACAAAATTTGGCTCATTGATTATATAGTGCATTGCTAGCAATTACCTTGTCAAAGGTTTCAGGCATTATGGTTATTGACAAAACATTCATGGTCATTGTTTTGGCATCATTGTTATATCATTGTTTTAAATTCATGTGACTTGGTAAAAGTCACTTTGTGGTTCAAAGGCATTATGAAAAAGTCACTTTGGGTTCTTGTGACATTAGTATGGAAGTTGTGATAATCAGCATTATAAAGGTAATGTTGATTTGGGCATTATTTTTTAAAAAGCTAGCTTGCAATGGTATCGGGCCTTAGTGAATTGGTGAAAGACTTTGATTAAAGTCATATTGAAATATGTATCAACAGCCATCACATGTCTTTATGCTTTTTGGTTTTTTGGAAATCATTGGTCATTGAATAATGGTCATAAGTGTTAATATGGATCGACATTTTTGAGCAATTATCAAAGTGATTATAATGTCGGCCTCCATGGTAAAATGTTTGACTGTAGACTCATCAGCATTTTAGTAAGTTGATTATTATTATGTGTTGCTACTTCGGACTTCAATGTTTCATTAACTCCAACAAAGTCATCGAATATCTTGAAAGGTTAGGGCAATATATTTTTGTCTTTCACATTGCTAGGGTTTGGAACCCTAGCTGCCACCATGGTAATTTGTTTTTTCTGCTAATGGTCGACTCCAGTGGTGTTGTGTGTTCGATGTAAGTCTGGTATGAGATGTAAGAGAAAATGCAAGCTTGAAAAAGGTAAAAGGAGTTACGAATCTAGGCAACTATGATGATAGGCATCGAATCTCTCTAGTATTTATATGATTTTCTTGCAGCATAAACAGGTATTATTTTCTTTGCTTGAAGAAAGTTTTTAAATTCAAAAGGGAAAGGCAGTTACAGGTTTTTGTTTGATTTTAAAAATGCTCAAATGGGTTGTTGATTATTGTGTCAGAAAAGCATGCATTGAAGTCGATTACATTGTTACTTCATGATCTGTATTCTAAAAGAGTTGTTTGTTTGACTATTGGGCACATGATGTTGTGGAAACCGTTTCAAAAAGGAAAATGTTGTCTTCTTGCTATCATTACTTTCATCTTTTTTGAAAAAGAGGTTTTCAGGAAATGGGTGATAAAGATTCGATAGACATGCTTACTATAATGGGTTTTTGTTTCAGTTTCAGATCTAAGTATGAACTTTTGTATGGATGTTACAAAAAAATGATGCTCTTTATTCTTCTCTATTATTATTATTCTGTGGTTCTTGAAACAAAACGGTTCCAACAACCAGTTGGGTAAAAGATTCTAATGAAAACGACATTTTTGAAGACTCATTTTTCAGCAGATCTATAGTTTTTGAAAAGAGAGACACAAGTATATTTGGTTATATAAAAATAGTTCAAAAATTTGAGATGAAAAAGAATGGGTGTATATTTTATTATTGTATAAATTTATTATATATAGTGATTAATTATTGTTTCGTGTTGAATGTTCTTTGAAGCACACGTGAAAAGTTTTGTAATAGTTAGTCTGCAAAGATAATGCAGAGAGATAGCTTTTATATTTAATATGTATGCTATTTTGAAGATTCATTGGTGAATCTTTAGGATATTAGAGGTATTAGATAGTAAGGAAGATGTGAGTTAAATGGAAACAGAGAAATCCTCTAATATATTATTATTGTTTTGAAATTCAATAAGGGGTTGGTGCTCCTTGAAATGGGTGTCTAAATGAGGGGTTGTTGCTCCTTGAAATGGGTGTTTCTAAATGAGGGGTTGGTGCTCCTTGAGTAGGTGCTCAGAAATTAGCCTGTAAGGAATTGTAAGCAGTGATTTGAAAATATAAGCCAGTATGGTAACAGTTTAGGAGTGGTTTTTCTACTCCAGGAGGGTTTTCCACTCGGAAAATCATTTGTCTCTTGGTCTCTTTGCTTCATTATGATAATGGTGTAATGTTCATTGTTTTGTTGTGATACTTCTCATTTCAGTTCATAATGGTTGCATTCAACTAATGAATGTATTTATCATTGAAATATTGAGAGCATAATCTATCTTTGTTCCATTTTTTGGCAAATATTAAAAATGGTTTAAGACACTAATTCACCCCTCTCTTAGTGTCATATTCACTCCAACAGAATATTCTTCAAGGTAATACCATGCTTAATGGCCTACAAATTTATTACATTTATAACATTTTCTAGTGAATCCACTTGATCCTCCTCTATTCCCAAATTTTCCCCTAAAATTTGATCTTCTTCCCCTATTACTACCCCTTGAATCTAAGATTTGTTCTTGAGGATTACTTATCTCTCCTTTACTCTCTTGTGACTGTCCTAAATCAGCAAATGATCCTCTTCCTCTAAAATTCCTTCCCCTACCTCTAGTTTGTTTCTCTTGTCTTATTTTCAACTTTCGCAGCATTTATGGCTAGTTTGTAACACCTCTCTAACCCCAGCCTAGGTAAAATAGCATTCTGATTTTTATTTAGTATTCTAAATGTTAAATGTTACCATATTGAGATTAGACATTGATGATTATGTGATGGGGTGTCATGATTAGTTATTATGTTGGATTACATGCTTATATGTTTATATATTGTTATCATTAATTTTGTATGATTATGGATAGGAAAGGGACAATATCGTAACACTCGTATCTAAGAGGCATACGATATCATGACCCTCTTCTTGATGATTGATGTTGCTTCAGCTATATGATATATGTTACATGCGCATATACTTTGATGTTTGATTGGAGTGATGCAGGTACTAAGTACTGACTCCGCCTTGATTCACAGGCCTGAGCGTACTCTTATTCCCCAATGGTGGTTACTAGAGGTAGTCACAAGCCAAATGTCCCTTACCCTAGCCACTGTACTCCTTTAGTGTAGTGTTCCCATGTAATTGACTTACCATCTGGTTACCTAACGGTAACATCCAAAGCACCCTTCAGTCATATGTGCTTTACTAGTATGTCTGGTTGAAGTATCTTGTCATGGTTTCTATTAATCTTATTATGTGGTTATATATTTTGGTTGTCAGTGTTATGGCATGGTTTCATTTATGGTATTTTATAGCATTTTATTAATGGAAGATTTGAATGGTTATATCCTTGAAGTTTTAAATATGTTATTTTAAGTGATTTTATTGATCATTTGAAAGAATGATATATTTCATTTGGTAATTTTAAATGATTTTATTAATCTTTTTGTGAGCTCTTATAGTATTATTTAAATTCTTTTTGGGGAGCTTTGTGTATTTTAATGATTGGATTTAAATTGTTATTTTATGTGTAATTGAGAATGTTGTATATTTAGTGATTTAGTTAATAAATTGAAGAGCTTCAATGGCTTATTTAATTAAATTTTTTATTTCATTTTATTGTTTGAGAGTTTTTAAATGGAAATAAGTTTTGGATATTGTATTGATTTAAAAAGTGTTATTTTAAATGTGATTTGTTTTTGAGGAGCCTAGTTAAAAAGAAAAGGGAAATGGGCAGCTTGGTCATTGATATTTATATTTTGTTTTAAACCTTTTTGGGGATTATTATTTGGAGAGGAGAAGAAATTTCTATGTTTTGGGGGAAGGAATAGAAACCCCAAGTTTTGGACGACAAAGTTGGAGGGGAGAAACATGGAGATTCTTTGGAGAAGAAAATTGTGGGCAACTGTTTATTGATTTCAACATGCCATTTCCTCCTTGATGTTCTATTTGGGAGTCCGGTCATGTCTTATACATAGATTTTTATTTGATTTTCATTTTGGGGTAGCATTGAGGTATTTTTTTGTGGTTCTTGAAACCCTTGAATTTTTGGTGGTATTGAATGTGATTCAACTTAAGAATAGTGTGTTTTGTATTTCCTTATGGTAGATTTATTCCTCTATTTTAATTTGAGAATACTCGGGGTTGGATAATGGATGTTTTGGATTCTATTGTTTCTTTGTAATTTGCTTGTATGACAGATTTTTGTGCATTCCAGTAAATCTGAACTAGCTCTTTGTTAAATTTGAGTTCTAAGTACTTTCATTTTCTGATGTTTTTTGTCCGGCTTGTTTAAACATGTTTTTCTTTGCTTCTCTTTGACCACTTAATAAAAATTCAAAATAAAGATGGATTTCATCTAAATTTTCCCATATCTCAACTTGGTAGTTGTCTGATTTTAGATCCAGACACTTTCATTTTTCTTGTCTTTTTGCCCAGCTTGGCAAGATGACATTTTTGAACAACACCTTGTTTTTTGTCATCAATCTATAAAATAATGGTGTATTCCATGTTGAAACACCCATATCTCAACTCAATCTTTGTCAGATTTGAATTTCGGATAGTTTCATTTTTGGTCAAATTTGTGCCTACTTGTTTAAACACATTTTTAATGTCCACTCTTAAACCACTTGTCATAAATGCAAAATAAAGGTGGATTCCATTTAGAAATGCCCATATCTCAACTGGGTCTTTTTCTGTTTTGAATTTTGGGCTCTTTCAATTCTCATGTATTTTCTTGTCCAACTTGGCAAAATGACATTTTCCATAACAATAGCTCATTTTCGGTTCTAAACTTGAAAATCAAAGGTGTATTCCAACTTGAAACATCGAAATATGAACTAGGTCAAGCTTAGAATTTTAATCCAGGCAATTTGAATATTTATGAAATTTCATGTCTTTTTCATTATATGGATTTTAGTTATTTTAAATGATTTAACAACAATATTTGTTTGGCTATTTTAAATGGTCTTAATGATGTATTTTAGCGTCTTTTTCACTATTTCATGTTTGTTATGGATTCCTCATTTGGTTAAATGAGATAGGCTTAAGTCAAGGTTATTAGAGTGGTCTTATAGAGTGGCCTGTAACTGGCTACCAAGGGAAATAGTAGTAGAGTTGTTGTAACTAGTGATAACTAAATAAAACAATGGGGTAAAAATTTGATAAGATAATAATTCCTCGTGCATAGCCTTGAGCACTTGTAAAGGCTAAGGATGCACTTTAGAAGGCCTATCCATCTACAAGGCATTGATTCGGGCATGATTAAGTCTCTTCATTCGTATAAGAGGTGTACTTGACTTCGTGTGTTGCCATCCCTTCAAGCACGCATGATGACACTCCACCTGATATGCACTCTTGTATCTTGCACCTTAGTAGTCATGAGTATTACATGACATGTTATTGTATGAACACCTTCTTGTTGTGATGTTGGCCTTATGCATTGTATTTTGTGTTTGTTTCATGTATGATGTGAGTGTTGGCCTTATGTCACCCTTGCCTTGATATTTCTGTTTGGACCTTGTGACTACCTCCGAGCATGATTAGGTGGTCTCTTTTGAGTCCACATGGTAGGGAGGCATTGCCACTACCATTGGGGACCAGTGTATAGGTTATTGGAGCACCAGTTGGAGTTGTTCTCTCTCATGTACTTATTTTACCTTATTGTACTCATGTATATTCCTTTATGTATATTGTACTCTCTTGAGAAAGAAAATGTAATCATATTATTTAATGAGAAGAAATGTGATGTTTTTTAATTGTCTTATGGGTTTCAATGTTGGTATAGGACTCACTTGTACTTTGATGACCATTATGGCTTTCTTTTCAGAAGATTTCATGCAAAAATTAGAGCTTTGGTTGTGTATTTTCCTTCATTCTTTAGTCTACAAAATTTTCGGTGCACCAGCGCTTTCTATTTGTTGTTTAGTGTTGTTGCTACAAAGGTTCTGGAGCATCGGCACCTTCAGGTTGTTGTCTTGTGTGTTTCTGCAAAGGTTCCAGAGCAACAAGTTCTAGAGCAACAAGGTTCTAGAGCAACAAATTTCAGAGCAACAAGGTTCGGGACCAAGAAGTTTCAGAGCAACAAGTTCCGGAGTAGCAAGTTCTAGCACAATTTTATGGAGCTATCTTGTTTTCTCCTATTAGGATTTTCTCTAGAGGGTGGATTAGTCCTCTCCTTTGGGTTGTACTTTCGGCCATACTTGGCCAAGTTTTTTTTCAATATATCGATTTGGCAACTACTTTTTGTGTATGTTATTCCTCTTGTTAAAAAATAAAATTATCTTGTCCTCTATTGGCTCTTAAACTTCGGCGTTGCATAGCGGTATGTTACATAGCTGGTAGCATTATTCAACTGTTCTAGGACTTGTGAAACTTAGTTCATCTTGTACACTATATTTTAGTCCATTCAAATACCTTTCAACCTTATAAACATCCTCTTCCATATGGCCTGATCTAATACTCAATTTACATAACTATTTTGTATATGTCTTTACATCCATGTCTTTCTGTTTCAAATTTTGGAGTTTCCTATATAATTCAATGGCATAATCACTAGGTATAAATTTACCTTTCAAATTTTCTACCATTTTATCCCAAGAGGTGATATTTTATTTTCCTTTCTTCCTTATCTCTTCTTGCACATAGCCTCACCAAAGGGATGCATGACCCTTCATTTTTTTTCTAGCCAACTTCACCTATTTTTCCTCAAGCACATCTTCAAATTCAAAATATTTGTCTAATTCTCCAATCCAATCAAGAATTTCTTCACTATTTAGGCTACCTGAATACCTTGGGAATTCCATCCTTAATTTGGAACCTTCACCTTTGATTGCTTTTAGCAATCTCTCCATCCTTAGTTCTTCAACATCTCTTTCTTCATGGGGTTCTTCTTATGGTGGATTTTTTTCATCCATCTCTTCTTCCTAATCACTCAAATCTCCTATGATCAAACCTCTTCTCTAATTTTTCTCAACTGCTATAAGCCTTGCATCACTACTTTCTCTCATTTCCCTCATCTCTTGGGAAAGTTTATCTCCCATCTCTTTGGCTAACCTTTTTATGGCTCTATCAACAACACCTTGGAGGCATTTTTTCTTATCTTCAATTCACTCATCTAATTGTTTATCTTTATTGGATCTAATACCAATATAATCTATAGGGGAAGGACTCAAAACAACAACCTAGAATCTTTCCAAACAAGACTTCAACACAAATGATGTAAATGTGCACATTAGTTCACTCTAGGCAATGTGTTCCTAAGCCTAAACAGGGGGCAGAATCCTAATGGCACTCAACCTTTGAGGAAAACATGGAATAGGGGAAACTTGGTGTATTCAGACCTATTTCAACATACTTTAGGGGTTTCCAAACACTCATGACCCAACCAAGTGATCCAAACCATGAATTGTGCAATTTAGCATTTGTTGCCACTAGGTGTATCAAGTAAATGGCTTCAAACAAGGGAAATAATGTTTGACATATGGATTCCCAAGCTTGTATAGGCCTCATACAACTCTATTTATTATTTTCCCCATCAATCATGACCAATCAGTGTGTGGTTTTTGCCAAACTCTCAAGCCATTAAGGGTTTAAGGTAGTTTGTGCACAAATGAAATAATTTTGTCATTTAGAACTATGCCAAAATTGAAGATCTTAGCCTCTCCTCTTACCAAAGTGAGGGCAGCAATAGGAAAAAAAATTCCACCAAGTCTCATGGATCTTCATCGATGGGAACTCTGTCCATTTCTTTTTAATTGCTCCATGTAAATCCTAGGTAGGGTTTATACCTGCAGCCACAAAAACAACAATATCTCGCACAAAACTTGATGAAAATATACCAACCAAAGTGAATTTGAAATCTATCCCTCTCCTCTAATTTTTCCAACCAGTTTTAGGACCATGCCATATAGTACCAATCTATACAACATGATTTATAGTCAGTTTTCATAGAAAAATGCAATGTAGAATGTGGAAAAATGATGATCTTCTCATTCAAACTTTCTCCAACCTCTTGAATCGATGTTACAAGGAATATTTAACATGTATCAATCATTTTCAACTAAAAAAATGACCACCAACCCTTTTTTTAACTCTAATGACATCATTTGCAACTTTTTGACAACATTGTTGACAATATTTTGCAGCTTTAGCAACTTTTAAAACACGACTCCAAAACACCAAAAAACATCATAGAATGACTCCAAATGAATCCAAATGGTATTACATGACCTCATTGACCCCAACCATAGCAAAAAACCAAATTTTATCAATCATGAAAACATTTTCCTCAAAAGGGTGCATCAGGATGCACCTGCATCAGTCTATGAAGGCAGAGAATTCCATGTGTAAATAAAAAATAACCCTAAAATAATTGAAGAGTGTTAAAAAATAACTATCAAATTTCATACAAAATACCTAACCAACTACTCAAGATATCTTCATTGGTTTCTATTTGTACATGGTTTTTAGATATCATGTAGCATATGGCAACCAAAATTTCCCCTATAGCCCCCACAAGAGGATGCCTACCTTGTGAAGTGCAATGAATACTAAACTAAATTATATAACTTTATGAATTTATTGAGTGCAATGAAGGAGATTGACCATGCAAGCTAAACATCTAAAACCAAAGGAAATTACAACAAGAAAAAAACTTTAAAAATTATTAGTATCAAATTATGTTATGCCAATACTTTCACTTCACCTAATTTTTACTAGCCATATCATAGTTTTCTTAGAGGTATATCTGATGCATATGGAAAAATTCAAATTGATGTAGATTCTTGTTACACAAAAAATCTTAGATTCATTCTATACTGTTCAAATGATTTGTGCTATTTTGTGCAACATGGATTTCCAATAAAATATTTACTATATAAAACATGAAAAATGTTTACAGATGGTTGTCAAGATGTTTCATAGCATGATACAAGTATGTCGGGGCTTTGTGGACTAGCAAGTTCATAGGAGAATCCTATTGGTTAAATATTGTTTTCCCCACATGTGGATGCTTAAAATGACATAATAAAAGATAAAGAAAAAGACAAATGAGTGACTATTGGGATTCTCCAAGTGGATGCTAGGAAAGAGGCAACATGTGTCTCTTGATATTCTATCGTTTATTTCATTTAATGTAGTGTTTATCTTCCAAGTTTGGGTGCCCAAGTTGGAGGGAAATTATTGGAGCCAAAACTAGTGTCCTTTCATATTCTGAGGATGAATTCTAAGGGTTGGGGATGTTTGGAATGAAGGTCCATATTTGGGTGCCATGCTTGGTACATTAGATGTTTTCACAAGCCTATAAAATCAGCTTCTTGAATGTAGAAAATATGATCAATAGTTGAATGTAAATATTCTTTGAAGGAACAAGGATAGGTAGAGGCATGAGGAGGTTATTCATAGATACAAAATTGATGCTATATTGGAGAAAAAGAGGAGAATGGAAGCAGTTGTATTGTAATCTCATGTATTTGACGATAATACATACTTGGTCTCTCTTCTTGGTGGAGTTTTTTCTCACAAGGGTTTCTCCATGTAAATCATGTGTTATGTGATTCTCTTGTGTTGTTGATTTTTATGTCATTACTTCTATCTTATGGTGATGTTATTCTTTGTATATTATTGTTATAAGTTCATATAAGGTATTTTTTATAATCATGTTATGTTGGCTAATTTTTGGCATCATAAAGAAGATGGATGTAATCATGGTAATTCGACATTAAGGCAACTTAATTTTAGATTTTTATATAAGTTTTGTATCTTCATGTTGTTATGGTCCAAGCCTTGTATCTCATTCATTGAAGTCATATTTGGATAGAGATTGATTTTTCCAACAATTATTAGTAGATTTTGTTTATTTCTCATCAAATAAATATCTTGTTAGTCCCAAGATATTTAATACACCATCAAATTATTTAACTGTACCATTAAAAAGGTCCACAGAAACACTTACATAGCCAACAACATCAAGAAAACAATTATCACCCAAATACACCATTCCACCATCTTATTTTTCATCCTTACTAAACCAATTTTTATTTGGATTCATGTGGAAAGATGCACCTAATACAATCACCCATGTAGGACCACCTACATGTGTGCCTAAGGCTATAATAAAAGTCTCCATCTTCCTTCTCAAACTCAAAATTAGAATTTTGCTTCTTCTTTTTCTTCTTTTCTTTATAGTCCTTTTGGAAATGTCTAGATTTGTCATAGTGTAGTGATGGAAAATGTATCCCTTTACATTTTCTCATTTGTTTGGGTCCTAGCTAAATTGGACTTAATTTTGCCTTAATTTAGTGTTGTAAGGTGTATCCCTTTGCACTTTCACACTTATTTAGGTCTGCCTTAATTAATTGAGCTTAATTGTGCCTTAATTGGCCCTTTAATTTGCATTCCAAGCCTATTTAATTATATTTTCTGAAGAGGAAATCCGACATTCATTAATGCCTAAATGTAACACTTCTCATTGAGCAATGTGTGTCCTAGGTTTATGGACCTAGGACCCATTCACTTTCAAGGTTTGATTACCAAAATGGGCTTTGACCAAGGAAAACCCCCATTCACCAAAAACAAAAAAAAACCTTTCATGTTGTGTTTGCAAATCTAGGTGGAAGAAAGCTTGAAGATCTCTTGAAGAACAAATTTTAAGAAGTTGAAAAAGTTGCAAAAGAAAGCATAAAAGTTGTCATCTCATAGAAAATCGTCTATAGAAATTATTTTTGACATTCGGACACTGTCATGCTTGGACAAATTGGAAGATTTAGATCTGTATCAAAGGCTCTTGAAAGTTGCAGAGAAACCCTGATAGTGGACCCATTCACCCCTAGGCGAAGGAGTCCTAGTCAACCTTCAGAATCTCACTTTTGGTGATTGGTAAACATAGTTCTACCTTTCTTAGATCTGTAATTTAATTTTTGGTTCTATTTATTTTGAGTTTAATATATTGTTGTTTTAAGTTTAATTTGGAATAATTGGGTTAGTCTACTATTTTTAGTTTCTCTCCCAAAAGTTCCCGGTGAACCTGACCCCAGTCCTTCAGTCATAAGGAAATCTAAAGATTCACACCTTGAGTTGACTCACCTGAGGGTTGTAATTCAATTCTTTCTCTAGATATCATTTCCTAATGAAATAGAGGAAAGATAGGTTTATCATACCCCTATTTTGATGCCCCTAGCCTATTTTTCTTCTTTTCACATAGTTCTAGCATGTTTCCTTGGACTTACTGGGGGATTTTGATTTTCCCTTGTTTATGGACTTAGAATGGCCATGCTACTTCTCATTCTTGTCTCATTCTTTTGGTCTTCCTCAAACACTCAAAGCCTCTTTGGCATTTAGAGAGACCTTCCTTCTCATTTTCTCAAAGAGTAGAGAACCAACAACATCCTCCATCTTCAAGGTGACCAAATTGATCTCAATGGTCATGCCCAAGTTAATCCATGAGTCTAGAAATAAACTAGGAAAATTTTGGCACCTTTCTTCCACATATATCTTCACCTCAAGTAAGGTCAAGTAAGGTCAACTAAGTCACCAACATATTGAAAGATTCCAAATGCTTGAAAAAAATCGCACCTTCTTCCTCAATAATTTTTATTTACTAGATATTTGGCTTGTTATATCTCACTCAACTTCTTCCATAACCTCTTTGAAATACATTCTTCATGGAAATTTACCAAAATTAAGTCTACAAGGTATAGTCTTATGAGACCTTTATCTTTTATATCCATTCCATCATATTTTGTAGCCAAATTTGGATCCATATACCTCTAGAAATTAGCATCCATTGCATCCCATAGATCTCGATCAATCAGCAAATCTTCCATATTCAACTTACACATTTCAAAAAAAAATCATAAAAAATTTCTACCTCAATTCTCCCAAATATGATCACCATCTCTACTATCTTATAATACAGAACATGAAATACTTAGTACAAGTTCCCACTCAAATCTTCATTAACTCAAAAAACCTTGTACCCAACAAATAGAACCAAAATTGGTCAAGATCTAATACCACTTGTAAGGAAGAAAAAGTGTGCAATAAATAATCCTAGACATTAATTTTGAATGAATGATATGTCAATTTCAATTCAACTATTATATAAATTTGAAGAAACACGTACAAAATAACATTAGTAGGATAACCTATTGATGGTCAAAATAGCACAACAACATAAAATAGAATATCTCTACCCTATTTCTCCTGAAAAAGAAAGACAACATGTAGTAATATACCTTCCAAGGTCCTGGTAGCTGGTTCTCAACTATGTTGGTGCCATTTAATGGCCAATGTAATTTTAATATTCAAGGGGCCTTTGTTGGTAATAAAGGACACAAACTATAGTAGATCAATTAACCTACGTTTGGGGGGTTAAAATAAATAGAAAAAAATAGATCAAGGCACAAATCAATAAAACATGAACAAAATTCCTTAACATCCAAACATATATTCTCAACAATGAGTGTTTCTTAATAGATCAAAACCATAACATGATGCAACCCATAGAATAATCCATACCATTGCATACATTCATAGTGCTTAATTTAATCATCACAACCATTCATAAAAATACTACAAGATTCAAAACAAATCCCTCATTTGTTGCCAATAATATAGATCAAACAGACATAATAGTAATTTCATTCACAGATAATCTAATGAAATAATCTTAAAAATCCGGATTTCTTTGTTGATTTGCATCAAGGAGAAAACATTTAGGCTCAGCAATTCACTAGCATACGGATTGATAATGATTCATTAACCTCATCCAAGAAGTTCAACTCCAACATAAAAATTGTATAAAAAGTGTATCTCAATTAAACATGAACTTAAAAGTGTCTTTACTCAAAGCTATAAAATCCTATCTGCTATCATCAGGTGGCTAATCTTTCTTCAATCATCCGACCTTTACAAAATAGAGTCTTAAAGTACATATAGGCTTTCCAAGCATAAGTCTCTCTCAATTAAAGACCTAGATCCACAAATCAAGGAATCGGAACTAATGAAGGAACTGGACTAGTGAAGGAAAGGTGGTTACCCCATTGTCCCAAAATCAAATAGAAAATCTGATTACCCTACTATCAAGGCTCCTGTAATATAGAAGAGAAGAGGAAGTTGAATGTTGTTGAGAGAATGCCACACTGCCAGCTCACCATTCATTGCATGCTCCATGAGATACTCATCATAACTAGAGAATACTTGTTGAAGAATATCCACATCGGGTTCATCTACCAATCATCTTCAAACTTGATTCTCTTTAACTTTGCCGAGGCAAATTCCTGCATATCTCTCAACTTGATCAATTCTCTCCTTGAAACTTTTACTTCTTTGATATCCATGAGCTTATCTAGCAACAAATCTTCTCCATTATCTTCCATTTGCATCACTTCCTGAAATATGATGTCCCACTTCTCCTTTAATTGGTCTAAAGGCATGCCCTCCTTGACTGGAATATCCACATTAACAATAATGGCCACCACTGCCTCCAACTCATCAATTTGTTCATTTAAATTCTTACAAGCCTCTTGGATCTCATCCTTATGCTTATAGATGAGATTAGATCCAAATCGAATTATATTAGCAGTCTTTTCAAGAAAATCTGCATTATCTTCTTCAATGATTGACTGCTCCAGGAGAGTTGATTTTGGTATCTTGCTGATGTCCTTCAATATATTTACATGTTCTCTATATTCTTCATCTTGTTTCCCTAGAACTTCAGCATGATGATTCATTTCTTCTACCAACTCAAGTGCTCTTTTATGAACTTCAAAACTATCCATTAGCACTTACCAATTTCCTGATTAAGCTTTTCAATCCATCTATCCAACATCCCAAACTTACTCCTCATTTGTACTAAATCATCAACCTCTCTCTTGCTTAGTAAGACTGGGGTTTCCAAGGCAGCACCTCGTTGGGACATGGGAGTGGAAACATCTTTTAAGAATCTATGCACTTGATCCAATTGAGCCTTAAGCTCATCCTTTCTTTGTTTATCCTTGATCATCCTGGACTTTTTGGAGGAAGCTACAATATCAATGAGATTCATTTGTTGATTCCTTGTAGGCCTCCCCAAGTTGATTGTGCCCAATTGATAATCAGTCACTTGCATGTCTTCCTTGTCCTTATCTACCATTAGAATTGTGCATTCTGCAATGATTTCTCCTACACTGTGATTTGTATGGGGAAAACCATTTTTGGGAGAAAAAACCCACACCCCAAACCTTAAATAATATATTATCAAATCCTAAAACATATTACAATACACTTGCAATGAAATTTATAACATGAGTCTTCACCTCAATTGCATCTTAGAGGAATTTTGACAGCATTCCAACAACATATAGACTTTCAAACTAAACTCTCACACAAATAACTATCTAGAACACAAATATTTATAAAATTACATTGCATGTAAGAACCTTATAGAAGTGGGGTTCCATTTTAGAAAAAACTATTAAAAAAGATAATAGCACTCATCATAAATATGATAATTATCTTGACCATCAACTTATTCCTATCTCCATACAATATGCTTCTCAAAATAATCACTTTATACTTTTTTATAAAAACATCTATTATTGACTCTTACTATTTTTATCACACAATATTCACTCTTGATATTTAAACACACACAAAGGATTGATTGTTCTATCAAATTCTTTTTGCACTAGTGCCATGCTATTAAGTATGAAGATATGCAATCAACAAGGACTGCAATACAATAATTTTGGTATAATCTTAGCAACCCTAAAAAGTGTCATTTGGTTGAATAAAGGAAGGCACCGGTAGCTAATATAATTGTGACTATTTATTTTAGCATTTCCTAATGTGGCTCAAACAAAACTAGCACAAGATGGTGTTCAAATGCTCCAAGCTCTTAGAAATTAATCTAACCTTACATATTTTATCACTTGAGCTCCTCAGGTGAAGATTATTATTATCTAGGGTGGATCACTTTGTAAGGAGGTGACATAATATGAAAGGATGGCTCCCATTCAAAGGGATTGTACTTCTCACATGTTTTAACTTAAACTTGTAATCTAAAATAGATACATAGGAAGGGAATGCAGGGTAACCAATGGTCATATGATTCATAGTATGCCAAATGCATTCTTGAATAGAATACAAAGGTTCTCAACTCATGGACCATTTATTGATTGATAACAAACATTGAACAAGTGTTATATCATAGCTTTTTAATGTTGTAAATACCACAAGACTATTTCCACAACTTAGGTTTAGCTTCAGGACTTTGAAAAAATTAGTTTGATGATTTACAAGCTTTCATATTCCATATCTTTCAGAGAACAATAAGCCTCTATAAAATTCAAGTAAGATCTATTGTCATCAAGAGCAATGGGAGGATTCACTTTTTAAAAGATAGCATTCTTATATTATTCATTAATATAAATATTTATATCATTAATCACGTTTTAGACACAATAAAATAAAAAGAATATTGTGAGCGATATTTTCTTCCTCATATTTATCCAAAACAAGATAAATTATTGTCATACAAATGACCATTGGATTTTCTTTAATAAACTAGAGCAACCATTAGACTAATTGAAAAAAAATGTTGCTTTCTACTCAAACAACACATTTTCAAATTTTTCTTCCCGTTCTGGAAGTTATTTGGCTCTTCCTGACAGGGTTCAGTCCAGTAAGGGTAAGGATCTAGTGCTTGCAGGTGCTTTTCAGCTTGGTCAATCTATTGGCTCTCACAAATATCCTCATTCTTTGAATCTCCACCCGATTTTGAAATTTCCATTTTAGAAACCTCTAAGTAGGGCTAAGCAACCTCCATTTAATATTTGTCATTATGATTCTCAATCTGATGAAGATTCTCACTCTTGGGCAGATGTAGTCTTTGATCAGAAATCCAAAGATCGCAAATCCTCCTTTATTTAGCAAGGTTTTCAAGGGTTCTGATTCTTTGTCCGAGGATTTATGTTATATGGCAAACATACCTGCTTCTTTTCCTAACAATATTTCTCTAAGTCACGTTGATTGTTATCGTATTTTGAATCTCCAACTGAAGAATTCATGCCAAAATAAGGTTGATCATGTCCCTGTTACATTTCCGAATAATATTCCTCTCGATCGAAACACCTACGCTTGGAACCAACATCTTCAGCATGATAAGGTGTCCAAGAAAACGGTTAGATTTGAGCCCTCTGTGGATTGTTGTTTGAATTCCCCTGTGTCTCTGGTTGTTAATCTAAAGAAAACTTCAAAACTAAATAAAATATGGATTCCAAAATATTCATTTTCTTCTATGAATCGTTCATCTCCCTAGGATTCTATTCATTTTTCATTTTTTGATGCTTCATTACAAGCACAAATTCAGGATCTATAGGATCATGCTTTGATTTGCAAATTTTGGAATTTTCTTCCTCCCATTGACTCATTAAAAGATTTAATCTTTTTTGACTGGGATGGGGCTAATCAGGTTTTTTTACATAGATCAAGGTCTTGGCTTTTTCACTGTGTTTTTTTCCACTAAACAACAGAGAGATCTAGTTTTGGAGGAAAAGGCTTGGTTCTTTGAGGGTTATGGCTTATATACTCAAGCTTGGGTACCAAATTTTGATCCTTCTTTAGTAGTGGTACAATATTGGCCTTTCTGGTTGCAACTCTCAGATCTCCCTTTGGAATATAGAGAGCATGTAGTTGTGCAAAAAATTGCTAATAATATTGGTACTTTTATTGGTCATAATATGGAATTTTTTAGGAACCCTAAAAAGCCTGTTAGGGTTTGTGTTCAGTTAGATGTTTTGAAGGCTCTTCCTTCTTCACTTTTGATCCATTCCAAAAGTGGTACTTTAAAGAAATTATTTTTTATTGAAACCCCTCATAGTGTTTGTTCTTCTTGTCATCTTATGGGCCATTCTTCAAAAAATTGTGAACAGGAAGTTCAAGAGAATTTATCAAATTCAAACACTAGTCTACAAACAAAAAATGCCTCTAAAAAATCATTGTCTGATCAAATTTTTCAAGACCAAGGTAATTCGATGGTGTTTAATACAAAATCTTCACAATGGAGTCCTATGAAAATTTTAGTTCATAATTCAGTTATAGCAGTGTTAAATGCAAACCTTGGTCAAAAGGTATTTAAGGTTGTAGTGAATATGCCTAAGAACTGGCTAATAGTTCAAACATTCATCTTCTGGGGGAAGTCACTGTGATTGTATAATCCTAGTTTTCTCTTAAGTAATGCAAATCAGTTAGATGCAATTGTCTCCAAATTGATTTGGGGATCTTCATTATTCTCTATATCGGATAAGGGGAATTTATGTAAATATGATTTCATGTTGCCTTCACAGAATATTGAATCTTTTGAAAATCTAGGTTTACATGACTCTTTTGTCATGAATGATAATGGGAATATGGAGATTTGTGCAGATTGGTTAAAAAATTTGGTTGGTTCTAATCTCATTGATGAAATCGAAGAGGAAATAAATAATGATTAGGTTGAGGAACAAATCAATCTTCAGCATTCGTCCGTAAGCACCGAATCAATATTTAAAGAGGATATTGAGTACGAAGATGTTGGTTTTTATTTTTCAAAACAACTTTCAATTTGTCAGAATCCTTTATCTTCCCCTGCTAGGTCACCTGCCAAGAGAGGTAGAAAATCAAATGTAGTAAAATTGCAAGAGGAAATTGCTTCAAGCATTCAATTAACCTTAGATGGGAATATAAAGAAAAGATTGAGGGGAGCTAGAAGCTCTCCTCGATCATTATGAAGATCATTTCATGGAATGTTAGGGGATTAAATTCCCCTAACAAACGAGCCCAGGTTAAACAGAAAATTAATTCTTCAAGGCCAGATATAATTTTATTGCAAGAATAAAAACTTTCCAATGAGGATTATGAGCATACAATCAGCAAATGGAATAACTGGAAGTCTTATCACTCAGATTCTCAAGGAGAATCTGGTGGTTTACTAATATTATGGAATGCCAAATCAATTCAAATGGAGTCTATTACAAGCAATCAACATTGGTAGCTGGTACGGGTAACACATTTTGATCTAAGTTTTCTTTTGGTTAATGTGTATGCACCAAACTCTACAACAAGCAAAAGAAAACTCTGGAAGGAATTAGAACTAATCTTTCTTCAATCAAGAGTGCAAAAAATAATACTTTCAGGGGATTTTAATGCAATATTTTCTGAGAAAGAAAAATTAGGTGGCATCATCTTGCCTCACATATCAATTGAAGATTTTAATAAGTTTGTTGATAATAATACACTTGTAGATGTGCATCCAGAAAAAGATTTGTTTACATGGACAAATAAGAGAAAGGATTTCTTACAAATTATTGTTCATCTTGATAGATTTTTGGTATCATCTACTTGGGTAGTAGATAAATTTTCATTAATGTCAAAGATCTTGCCTTTGCTTGGATCAGACCATTTTCCAATTTCTTTAAATCTTGAGGCTTCTTCTACACCCCAAAATTGGTCTTCCTCTTTTAAATTTGAGTCAATGTGGTTCAGACACAATGACTTTTTGTCTCTATTAAAATTATGGTGGGAGCAAGCTTTGTTTGTAACAGGATCCATCATGTATAGATTTTGTAAACAAATGCAATTTCTGAAAGAACAAATAAAAAAGTGGAACAAACATGTCTTTAAGAATATTTTCCAACAAAAGGATACAGTGGCAAAAGAATTAGCTTCTGTGAATGAAAATATTATTGAACATGGTTTAAATTCACAAACTTTTGAATTACAAAAAAATCTACAAGCACAGTGGGAGGAGTTGGTGAATCGTGAAGAAGTGTATTGGAGACAAAAGTCCCGTGAATTGTGGCCAAAAGAAGGGGATAAAAATACCAAGTATTTTCATATGTCAGCGCAAGTTAAAAAGGCAAAGAATAGAATCTTTCGCATTCAGGAAAGCTCTTCGGGCAACTGGTTAAAACAAGAAGTTGACATTCAAAAAGAAGGTGTTCTATACTTTTCAAAGTTAAATTATCAGCACCAACGCATCAATTAAATCAATATGATTCTGATAGAGATGAATTGTTACAAGCAATACCCACATTAGTTTCTGAACAAGACAATTTTCAACTTAATAGACCTTTTACAATGGATGAATTAAAGTCAGTTGTCTCCTCTCTAAAAGCAGATAAGGCACCTGGTCCAGATGGATTTACAACATTATTTTTCCAAAAAAGCTAGGATTTTATTGGAAAGGATTTGTTGAAAGCTGTGGAGGAATCAAGAACTTCTTCATCAATGCTAAAACAGTTTAATGTAACTCACGTAGCATTAATTCCAAAGATGAAGGATCCAAAATCATTTTCATAATTTTGTCCTATATCTCTTTGCAATACAATTTACAAGATCTTCACCAAAGCAATTTACCTTCGTTTGGTTCCTCTCATTCCAAACATAATATCTAAAGAACAAGGTGGTTTTGTACCTGGAAGGGAGACAGTTGAAGGTGCAATAGTTTCTCATGAAGTTTTGCACTCGATAAATATGCACAAAATCACTTCTTTCATCGTAAAGCTTGATATGATGAAAGCATATGATAAAGTAAATTGGTCTTTTCTAATACAAGTTTTAAAGAAGTTCGGATTTACAAATAAATGGTGTAAATGGGTGTTATCTTGCATAAAGGGGCCAATTTTTTTAGTTTTAATTAATGGAAAATATTATGGTTTCTTTAGTTCCACTCAAGGTGTCAGGAAAGGGGATCCGTTATCTCCATTTTTATTCATAATTCTTGTAGAAGCACTTAGCAGGTCAGTTAAAAATCTTCATTCCATTGGGAAGTGGAAAGGATTTTTAATCCCGTATACAAATCTGTCGGTCACTCACTCTATGTTTGTCGATGATACATTATTATTTGGTGCAGGTCAAATACAAGAAGCCACTCAGATCAAGTGCTTATTAGATAAGTATTCACATGTTTCTAGTCAACATGTAAATGCAGGCAAATCAAATTATACACATTCCATATCAATATAGCTCTACAAAAGAGAATTGTCAAAATTCTTCGATTTCAATTAGCAGAACTACCATGTAAGTATCTTGGGATCCCATTTTTTGCAAGTATAAATAAAGCTTCCCTTTGGTCTTCCATTATCCAGAGAATTCAAGCTAAAATATCATCTTGGAAGGGGAGATGGTTATCTTTATAAGGGAGAATTCTACTGAATAAATCAGTTATTGCCTCAATTCCAAATTACTTTATGGCAATTCTAAAGGCTCCAAAGTCTATGATTTTGATAATTGAAAAGTTAATAAGAGATTTCTTATGGAAGGGAAACATGGATAATAAGAAGAAAATATCCCTAATATCTCTACAAAATCTCAGTGAAGAAAAATCTAAAGGAGGAGCTGGAATACATAACATATCAGCCCATAATAAAGCTTTGGGAGCAAAGTTAGTATGGTTTATATATTCTAAGCCGCACAATAAATGGTGCAAAATCATGCAAGCTAAGTATTTAGCTAACTTGGATCTGGAAAGAATCTTGATAGCTTCAAATCCTCCACAAGGTTCATCAATGTGGAATTTTCTTATATCTTGTAGAGAAGTAATCTTACCATATCTAACATGGCAAATAGATGATGGATCAAAGGAAAAGTTCTAGAAAGATTCATGGGGAGGTCATGAGTCTTTGGATACAGGTAATAAATTTAACAACATCAAATCTCAGTTATTTGTAAGTATGGGAGTCAAGGTATGTGATTATTTTGAAAGAATGGATGGTTTTATAGGTAAGATCAAATGGAAGGATGTATTATCACTGAATTGTCCGCAAGATGAGAAAGTGGATCTAGACCGGATCTTGTCACAGAGATTAGCCTTTTCATCAAGAAAGTCTGATAAGTTTCTATGGGACCCTTCTAAAACTAGAAATTATATAGTCAAAATTGGGTACAAAGTTGTAATGAACCATGGTGAAACAAGAAAATCACAAAGAGCTTTAACATTCTATTGGGATCCATCAATATTACCAAAATTTGGGTGCTTCTCATGGATAGCTATTAAGCGGGGGATTCTAACAAGTGACAAGATGGTAAGATTAGGCATTGTAGCTCAATTTAAGTGTGTGCTATGTAATTCTAAGAATGAAGACATAGATCATCGTTTTCTTCATTTTCCATTTGCCTCCTATTGTTGGTCATTTATTAAAGAGAAATTAAGTTGGTCAGCTCCAATGCCAAGAAATTTATGGGATCTTTTCTCGGCTTGGCCAATCTTACATAAATATTCTTTGTTTTCTTGCATTTGGAGGTTGATCCCTTCAATGGTCTTATGGACAATATGGTGGGAAAGAAATAAAGAGTATTCATAAATAAAAAAATGCAAATGGAGCAAATTCTGGAAAAAATAGATAATTCAATATCAGAGATAAAAAAATGCATATGTGTCAAGGACAAAGCAAGTAGACTCTTTGTTCATAGAATGGGACTCAAAAGTTTTGAAAGAATGGAAGAAAATAACATTACCATTCAAAGGAAGTCTCCATAAAATTCCGACTCCTAAACTAGATAGGAACCAAATCCATTGGTTTCCACCTCCAGAGGGTTTTTATAAAATAAACTTTGATGGTGCCTCACGAGGTAATCCAGGTTTGTCAGGAGAAGACATTGTAATTAGAGATTATAAGGGTTGTTTAATATTGGCACAGTCAGTAAAATTACCAAAAGGCACAAACAATGTAGTAGAAGCACACTCTTTACTTCATGGGCTAAAATTAGCACACAATTTGTGAATTGAGAAGTTGATAATTGAGGGAGACTCTTTAGTTATTTTGAATGCTTGTAAAGAGAGAAAAATATTGTGTTGGCATATCAAGTACGTGTTGGAGCAAGTGTGGTTATTATTAGACAAATTCAGTTATGTTCATATCAAGCATATATACAAAGAGGGTGCAGATAAATTGGCAAATATGGCATGTGATCAAGCAAAGAACGAAATACTTTATGATAGTAGTATTAAAAATTTACCTCAATATTTACACTCCATTTTAATAAAATAATATATTTGAAAAGAACTTGGTTGGCATACTGGCAAAAAATGGAGAAATAGATGCTAAGTTTGATGGAAAGCTAATTGTATCTTTATTTGCATTTCAACACAATGCAGGACACTAGAAATCTCTTATTGTGCCACGTAGGGATTCTCCGTCCAATTGATTAGTTATGAAAGCTAGCATGAAAGCATGATTACAATAGTTCGTATCCTCGGCAAGGATCCTGAACAGTCAGTATATATGTACAAATTAATACCTTCAGAGCATGAGAATTGATTTAAAGCATACAAGTAAGAGCCACCAGAAATAAAATTAGCATGTGCAAAAGCTGGAAGATGCATATCACATGAATATTGGTGTTGGGAAGTGAGATTTATCATCAAAATAACATGTGAAAAAGTTGTACAAAGAACTTCATGCGATATAGGTGTTGGGAAGTGAGATTTATCATAACAATCCAATCCTTATCTAGCACAGCCGTAGCAAAGGTATGTTTTATTTTAACAAGTGTTGGATGATTACAGGCCTTGGAGGAGCAAGGCACAACATACATATTTTTTGTAATGTCAAACACCAAAAGGACGATCTCCAACAAAGCAAACTTTCCTTCTCATGTGGCGGATGTGATGGGTTCTATTTCTTTTCCTAAACATTGTTGAAATCTAGAGTTATTTAAGTATAGGAAAGCATCAAATGAAACATAAAATACTGTTTCAAAATGGTGAATTACAAATGGTAGGGTTCTTGTAGAGAAGCCAGTGCGAGGAGGTGAATGTGTTGTGTGGTCTTTAGGCGCAAAGTAGTTTAATCAAGTGACAGGGTTCCTGTAGAGCAACCAGTGCAAGGAGGTGAATGTGTTGAGTGGTCTTCAGGTGCAAAGTAGTATAATCAAAAGACAGGGTTCCTGTAGAGTAGTTAGTGTGAGGAGGTGAATGTGTTGTGTGGTCTTCAATCGCAAAGTAGTATAATCTTGGTACGTGATAATACCTATTCCTGAAAATTTGGCCATAGTTGGTTGGAGTGTAGTGAAGTTTGTATTGTGATAGAATATTCAAACAACAGAGCATACATAAAAGTTTTATTGTTCGCTATCAACATACATTTTGTTCTATCACTCCTCTATTATACCTGAAATGGAATTCATGCCTATCAACAACAGAGCTTCATTTCCAATTCTAGATTGGGAATTACCTTTCTCCATAAGACTCGAAAGAGAAACTCTGGCCAATATTTTTCACACTGACTGTCATCCAGTGTTTCGGTCCCTTAAAACTTTAATTGGGGACAAAATCTTGCACCCATCAACCCAAAGACTTATATTTCCTTCAAAAATTGTTTCCATTTTCATGTCAAATTTATTAGACCTCAATCCAAATTATAAGGACATGGAAAAAATTGCAAAGGCTGTCATACAGGAAGTTTTCCTGCAAGAGAATGCTATTATCAAAAGCATCCAAAAATACAGTTTTTGGAATGGGGAAGCATACGTGGGCGGGATATTTCCAAGACATTTTCTCCACCAAAAAATAAGTTTCAGAAAAATTTACATTGCAATGATGTTGTCTCTAGAATTTGATACACCCAATCATCTCTACAGAGCACTTGCACATCATCACTAGGAAATAGGAGATGATATGGAAAGAAGCTTCAAAGCAAAATATCATGCCTTATCGTTTCTACTTACCCATCATTTCCATCATAATGAAGTTGTCAACAATATTTCTATCAAGCAAAAGGAGGTAGCATTAGCAGATTCACATGTACAGGTCGGAAATGAAGTTGATTTATTGGCCAAACCCCTCAGGGACATTCCGGACATGAACATAACAGTGAAGTCAAACCCAACACCACTGGCATATCAGTTCATGGACAAAGGAAGAAATGAAATATGCTCTTCAATTGGTAATTCATGATTCATGTATCAGTAGTATAGCATTTTTTCTATATATAATGCTTCATTCTGAAATGTAAATTTTGAAATTATCAAATATCAGATATAGTATAAATCTGAGTTTTGGTAAGTGGTACAAATGTTCTAAATGATCATACGAATTATTACAAAATCGGATGATCGTAGATCATATTACATTGCTATGTGCTCAGAGCATGATAAATTATCCATCTTGTATGAACTTTTGTAAATATTTTATGATATATTAATATAAAGTCGGCAATATGCCTTTTATCGAAAAAATATATATATCTAGAATTGTGTTTGAAAAACAACAAAAATTTTACTGACATTATATTTAAAACTTATGTATTGGAATATTTAAGATCATTTAATTTAACCGAAGGGAGAGGGAATCCTCTATAATTGTTTCTTTAACCATTAGTTGAGATTGTTTTCCCTAAGGACTATAATACTAGCACTTGCAGTAAAAGGAGGTGCAATAATTACACCGATTGTATTTTATATAAAATGTGTTTGAGAGGAGGTCTATAATTCAATTTATAAGTACCAATTAAAAAAATTATACAACATTATAAGTGTACTAGCTATTTATTCATAATTTATAGGTATTGATACAATAATAGATGGTGAGTTTTGAGATGAGTTACATCATTGTAACAATATTTGGTGGCATGCCCATTGACAATTTTAATATTTATTTTTGTTAAAAAATAATTTTGATAACTATAAAAAATATTTCGCATGCATAATTCTACAACATGAAGTTTATGACTATCAAATGGACCAATTCTATTTTTAGTCAACTTTCATAAAAACATAATGATTAGAAATTCTCAACTCAATATAATTTGAACAATTAGAAATAGGATACCACAAAAGGGCATCTAAACCACAAAATTCTCTCTTTGTTATAGATATTTGAAATAATTGTAAGACCAGTATTGGATTTTCAAAAAATTATTGTTTCTAACTATTACAATGAGTACAGATTTAATCCTTTATCTATATGTGACATGACACCTTCTTTTTTTCCTATCATGAGTAAGATTCTTTTCAAGATCAATGTTTTCTTAAGTAACATCTCAATAAATTCAACATGATTCTAACAAAGTATGTTACTCAAAATAATGCCCTGTGAAATGCTCCCAGCGTAGTATAGTTCATGTGATAATGTGTGAGGGAATTGGAAGTAGGGGTTTGCTTTGTGGCCTACCAAATGACCATTTTCATGCTAGACAATAACAATACACATATTCCTTCGCTTCTAAGACATATAATTTAAATCAATTTATTTTAATAACATGATTTTCCCTTATTCACCATAATAGAAAATCCTAATCATTAGAGAGGAAAAAATAAATAATTTGGAAGTCTTTATTCACCTAAGGTGGAAGCCCAAAGTAGAGGATTGGAAAACATGACATTCAATGAGTAGAGAGTGGTGTCTGCAAGGAAGAAATATTCTATGGTTGAAGCTACATAAATCTTCATTCATTTTCCCTAATATTACTTCTCTTTTTGTTTTGGCTATCCTATAGTATGCCACATATAATTAAATAACCCTAAAGACTTCTAAACCAATATGAAGTCTATTACACTAAAAGACTATCAACTCACATGAGCTATAAAAGGTCTTTAAGACTCAAAGGAATAGTGATTTCATGGTAGGATAATATAGAGTAGGAGAATGTTGGGCCATTCATGGTCAAGTGCAACACCTATATTGGAATTCAATTGAATTTGAGCTCATGTGTATGCTTTCCAAGAAATTTTATTTTGTATGTGTACTCTTTAAAAAAAATTGTTGCAAAAAGATTTGTGTTTTGATGTTTTCTCAAATTTGATTTCCAAAAATGGTGTAAACTCTTGAATCATATTTGAGTCTTCAAAAGAAAACAAAAAAATAAATAAATAAGATTTATGTTTCTTTTTTTTTTAATTTTCTTAATGTTTATGCGCTATTTTTTCATTCATCAACAAAGTTTCTACTTTTTCATTCATCAATAATGTTTCTAGTTTTTGCACTTTTCCTAATTTTTTTAACTAGAATCTATTTTGAATCCATTTTTGAAAAGTAGAGATGGCATTAAAAAAAATAGATCAATGTAAGATATTTGGGAGAGTGAGTCGGTTATGCAGGAGGGTATAATGTATTAGGCATCTTTTTGCTATGTATCTTTCATTTTAGGCTTGTGGTAGAGATACTAATTGCAAAATATGTCAAGAAATACAAAAAAATATTGTTCAAATTAGCCAAATTTGCAAGACTGTCAAAGGATACCTAAAATCTTGTGGTAGTATTCCACATCAATAGAGAAAGATGGTGGCTTTAAATCTATGGTAAATTTGAATGTGGCTTTAAATCCATTGTAGATTTGAAAGTATTTTTAACTAATGAGAAATTAATATTTATACATTTTTTTAACTATGAAAAAATTGGGGGAAATTGAAACATAATAATTGCCATGATTATCTCTAGTTTTAATTTGGTCTTACCTTTTGTCTGAATCATGAAATATCCACACTAAAGCAATACATGGGGAAATGAACTAAATGTTGCACACGATCTTGAAGCAATACATGGGGAAAATGAAATAAATGTTGCATATGATATTGAAGCAATATATGGAGGATTAAATAATTGTTATGTAGGTGTACAATAGTAAATAATTCTTGCAAAAATATACAGTATAATGGCTACTATAATCTACACACAACAAGATCAACAATGTAGTGTAGCTCCTACCTAGTGCTGGCAGGGTAGTTTTATTGATATTTAAAAATGAGAATGCTTGCTTATTCTTGCATTGTATGTTTGTTGCAGGAATTTTATGAGCATCATCCACAACCTAAGAAACTCATAATTGAGAATTATTTTCCCCTTAAGCTACAAATCCTTATTGAAGAATAGGGGGGTGGAGAGCACTTTGGTGGCCAGGTGCTTGTAAAACAAACGGCAACTACCCTACTAAAGGATCTCCACATTAATATTGTTTTGTAATGAAGTTATGGATGTCTGATATGATATTTGACAAAAATTTGTGATCTTGTATTATGTATCTATTTTTGTTTGAAGTTCTTTAAGAATAGTTAAAATGAAAAAAAATTGGAAGTATGAAATCAGATAGGCAGTGCTTCACTATCTTTATTGTAGAAAGCCCTTGTAAAAAAGGAGTTGTTGATGTGTATACTTAGGAGGTGTTAATATTAACACCATTTTATAATTGGACAAGTAGGTATGCATATTGATGTAATATAACAAATTCTTCTCAAGTTCTTTTAGGTCAATGGAAGCTTAATACTCTTCTAAAGTGTGGCAAATAAGGGCCCCTTTTTCTAGATCTAGTCTCCCTTCACTTACCATGTTTTCATGAAAAATCCATATTAACATTAAAGATATGTCATATCTAACATAAACACTCACAACTAACTGCTTGACCATAGCAAAACCAGTGTTGACAATAGTTTTTGTTAAGCGGTTATTCTTGTTTGAGTAGCTTTTCTTAAATGTTGGATTTCATCATGTTTCCTATCATTTTAAATATTTTCATGTGGAAAGTGTATGGCTTACTAAATGTAGAATAGTTTAATGTTCATTTGCACATGCAGGCTAATAATATGGGTTTATTACCAAGACATTGTGGAGGGCAGTAACATTTTAAATGTATGGTTCTTCAATCTAATTACCAAGATGGACAATCTATGATAATGATATGTAATATCTTACAGTCTAAACCTTGAGCTTGAATATACCTACATAAATGTGATCATTACAAGCCATAAAATGTTTGCAACTAAGGTGCATCAAAAATGGAGATATATATCATTGGTGATAAATATTCATAATTTATTCAAGGATTCTGTGTCTTTAGAATTTCATTGGGTGAATAAATAATCTTCAATAAAGAGCCCATCCATATACCAGTTTCAATTTAATTTTAAAAATAAATAGTTCTTACTATTACTGGTAGTAGTAGCTAATAGAGTTTGAATAATGTAATACCCCACAAGAATTTGATATCACAAATCTTACTAAGACCAAAGGCCTGCATCAAGCAACCCTAAAATACAATTGCTATGAGAAAAATTAAAAAAATACTACACAAAAATATAGCCAAATTACAAGCCCATACAACTCCCTAAACCAGAACAACATTATCTTATAGAGCTCAGCATATAACAAATCAATACACAAAAATTGTTTAGTAAGGCATTACTAAATATCCCTATTAACCCCAAAAAATGCTTCAGAGAAAAGCGAAGATAACATTCCAGAAAGAACTCACTCACTCTTAAGCACTTCAAGCCATCACGCAACATCCTCAAATGTAAGCTTGTGGCTAATATCATAAATAATGAGTTCCCCACGAATCCCTTGTAATAAGCTAAATTAGCAACATGAAACCTTTCCTAGTCTGCAGTTCCCCAAATCTGAGCTCTGATCTCCTTTATGTTGATTTCCATGATCTGGGTCTCAAAATCCATGCCTATGGTTGCCTTTGAGTTGGGATTAAATTCATTCCAAGAATACCTAGATAGCAGATGTGGAAGCATAGAGAAGGCACATGAGTTTGAAAAAATTACTCAAATAGATATGATCTCATGGACTACAATGGTTGCAATATTTGCACAAAATGGATTTGTTCAGAAGATTTGAAAAACTTCCAACCTAAAGCAATTGGTAGGTCCAAATCTAGATTCATCAAGATTTTCTAGCATCCTCCATTCTCGCGCCAAAATGGGAGCTTTCGAATAGGGAGTGTATGAATTTCCATCACATCATAATGGAAGGCATTTTGTCATATGTTATATTTGCAACTGCCCTAGTAGACATGCATGCAAAATGAGAAACCATAGACAAGGCACATGTAATAATTTGAAGAATGTCTCCAAAGGGATGACATCACATGGAATGTAGTGGTTTCAAGCATTTTTCTCTTTGCATGCGCCCACTCTACCCTAATCGCCAACTGCTTGAGCTATCAGAGCCTACTTCAAAAATTGTGTGCTCTCTTGCCTCATGAAATTAGAACCCTACATTGACATGTTGCAGTCGTTGATCTAGGCCAATAAGAGCCAACCAAATTTCAGAGTAGTTAAGTAGTGAGCACATTTGCATCCTCGACTATCTGTTGCTCAATAAAACATGAAAATTTTGAATCCTGATTGGCCACTCAGGAATGCATCAATCACCATTTATGGTTTGAACGCTCCACAATAGTTGCCAGCAGGAACTATCTATTTATTCATAATTTATAGGTATTGATACAATAATAGATGGTTAGTCTTGAGATTTTTAGAGTAATATATTGTTTACTTAATTAATTTAATCATATTGATTAATTAATTAAGTCACCTTTACTTTATTTCACTTAAGCTAAACTTAGGCATTCTTTATTTTTATTATTATTCTTAGGGTTTTCATCTTTAGGGTTTGGATCTCCTTTTATGAGGATTGATCTTTTGTAATTCAAATATTCTGGTTAATGCATTTTTGCTTCATGTTTGTAGAGCACCATTCTTGTGTATCTTTATATTTTTTGTGTGACAGGTTATTTGTTTGCAGGTGTTCATTGGGATCTGTGAGATTGGATTATCAACTTCTACATGGTATCAAAGCTCCAGATCTAAAGCTTCATGTTCCTCCTTTGAGGGATCTTGCCTTGAAGCAATATTTTAGTGCATCCAGGGTCAAATCAAACCTCTCCATTCAATCCAAAGTTGTCAGAATAGTCAAGATTGACTTTTGTTTTGTCAAAATTGTCTTTTGTTTGTCAGATCTATGAGGGTTTGAAGAAAGGGTTTTTTTGCCAGATCCAGGGGTAGCTGGTTTTTCAGAGCACTTTGGGCCCAAACAGACCTCACCGTCACGCTTAGAAAGCCCAAAAACCCTAAGATCAACTACACAAACCGAGGTATTAAAAAAAATCGTCAAAAAAATTAAAATTTTATTTTCTTGCATTTCATTTCCAAAAAAATTGATTTAAAAAAAAAATTGAAAAGATTTTAGCTTTTAGTGTATGCAAGTTTTTTTTTTTAAATATGGGGGGGGGTACCTGGGGTATTGCCCCTACCATATTGGAAGGGAGGTACCATGGGCGTACCAACCCTGCCAAAGGGAGGCGGAATCCCCTCAGGCCCCTCGCTAGGGTGTCGATGTGGGGTTGGCTCTGCCACCCCTGCCACCACATTACTACAAAAAAAAATTGATATTTTTTTTTTAAAAAAAATTATTTTTTAAAATAAGCCCAATTGGGAAAATAGGGCGATGTCCATTTTTTCGTCAATTTTAATATGGTATTTCTACTATGACAGCCATATGGCCATCAAATTTTTTCTAGCAGACTGTGTAATTGCCCTTTAAGGGAAGTTTTCTTCCGGAAGCCATAACTTTTTCTCACAGTGTCGAAATTGATAAAATGAGATATCGTCAGAAAGAGGACTCAGATAAATTTCTAGTGGTGTGGGTTTTTTTTGGAGATTTTTTTTCAGGTCTCTATTATTTCCAGTCAAATCTTTTTTTTTCTGGAGTTGCCTTCAATGTTTTTGGCGTAACTTTTGCATAATATATCAAAAAGGGTAAACGAGATATCATTCGAAAACTGGTTCTAAGCTCTTTTCAATGGTACAAGTGGTTTATAAATTTGATTTGTGGTTTTTTTCTAAAAATATTTCTTCTCAGATGTAGTCCTTTTTGGACCTTATGAGCTCACATTGCATGTATTTATCATTTGTAAATGCACTGAAATAAAGTGTCTCAACTTTGTATGTGTAGTATTGAGATTCTTGCACATCATATTGTGCCATTATTATACTTGCACTATTCTATAAAGTTTCATTGGGGTTGATGTTTTCCTTTTTTTTCCATCATACCTTTGTCTAGTTAGTGTTCCTTCCATGACAACAGTGAATCACATTGATTATTGCCTCATGCATGTGTGTCTTTGTTTGCACACCCTTTATAATTTGACAGTACTTTCGTGTGTTCACATTCAGATATTCTTGGTTCTTCTTCATGCACTTCTTTCTAGAATTTGATTTTAGTGTACTTGTCATGACTCTCCCTTGTCAACATTATGGGGGGGCTTCTACAGTTGGTAATATTGCTTCCTTGGTTTCGTTGGAGTGAGCTATGTATTAAGTATTTTTTCCTATGTACTTTTGGATATAGTGTACATCAGTGGTTGGTTACTTGTATTTCATTGAGATGGATCACTTACCATATGGGCACTCTTGTATTCAGGAGGCAACCTTCCATTTTCACTTGATCAATTCTTTAAACTATTGGTACTTGTGTCATTTGTATCTTTGAGTTCTTGATGTTTGTCTTGGTTTTCCATTTGATTCGAGTAGTGTCATTAGGGGCACTCATACAAATTATTTTCTTCTTGATCCTTATCATCATATGTTTCAACGGAGGTTCTTCTTTCAACATTTCAGTAGTCATTCTACGATAGTATTTGCAGCTTCTTCATGCTTCGGTGGTGTTTTTCATGTTCATTCTTTGTTCCTATCTTTTGGGACAATTTCTTCTTGTTGGAAGCTTCTTCAATCCTTCACTCTTGTCTGGATGCTTTTTTAGTCCTTCACTTTTTCCTATTCTTGTTTGGAGGATTTTTAGTCCTTCATGTTATTTCTCTCTTTTGGAGAGGAGTTTTTCTCGTGAGGTTTTCTCCTTTTCTCCTGTCGTGAGAGATCTTTTACATTTGTACATGGGTACCTCATCAGGCCTAGTTGTCGGGACCCATCTTTGCTTTCATGCATCTGTCCTTAGTTTTTTAGCTTCTCCCTAAGTTCATCTTAAGGGGGGTATTAGAGTAATAGGATGTTTACTTAATTAATTTAATCATATTGATTAATTAATTAAGTCACCTTTACTTTATTTCACTTAAGCTAAACTTAGGCATTCCTATTTTATTATTATTCCTAAGGTTTTCACCTTTAGGGTTTTAATCTCCTTTTATAAGGATTGATCTTTTGTAATCCAAATATTTTGGTTAACATTTTTTTGCTTCATGTTTGTTGAGCACCATTCTTGTGTCTCTTGATCTCTTTTGTGTGACGGGTTATTTGTTTGCAGGTGTTCATTGGGATCTGTGAGGTTGGATTATCAACTTCTATGGAGATGAGTGACATCATTGTAACAATATTTGGTGTCATGCCCATTGACATTTTTAATATTGATTTTTGTTAAAATTAATTTTAGTAACTATAAAAAAATATTTCGCACGAATAATTCTACAACATGAAGTTTATGACTATCAGGTGGACCAATTTTATTTTTAAACAAATTTTATAATAACATAATGATTAGCAATTCTCAATTCAATATAATTTGGACAATTAGAAATAGTATACCATAAAAGGAAATTTAAACCACAATATTCTCTCTTTGTTAAAAATATTTGAAATTATTGTAAGACCTGCATTGGATTTTCAATAAAAAATGTTTCTAACTGTTACAATGAGTAAATATTTAATCCTTTGTCCATATGTGACCTGACACCTTCTTCTTGCCCTATCATGAGTAAGATTATTTTCAAGATCAATGTTTTCTTAAGTAACATCTCAATAAATTCAACATGATTCTAACAAAGCATGCTATTCAAAATAATGCCCTATGAAATGCTACCATTGTAGCATAATTCATGCAACAATGTGTGAGGGAATTGGAAGTGAGTGTTTTCTTTGTGGCTCGCCAAATGACCATTTTTATGCCAGACAATAACAATACACATATTCCTTGGTTTCTAAGATTTATAAATAAATCAGTTTATTTTAATAACATGATTTTTCCTTATTCACCATAATAGAAAATCCTAATCATTAGAGAGGAAAAAATAAAGAATTTGGAAGTCTCTATTCACCTAAGGTGGAAGTTGTGAGGCCCACCCCTATGATACATCTAGTACTTGGATTATTTTGAGTTTGGTTATTGTCCATGCCTATTGATACCATAATTGATGATAAGATATTTATACATTTAAAGTTCATACGATGATTTTATTTTGATTATGCTACATGCTTAGTTAGTTGACTATGATGATTGGTCTAATTCTATGTCGATTATTAATTTGTTTAATTTGAATCTTGCAACTTAATTATGAATGAATGAAATATGTGGTGTGAATTAATCATGTTGCAAATTAAGGAGTATGAAAATTAACGTTAATAAAATGGGATAAGATAGGTGATTAATACTTTTTCAATTATGTGATGAGATCTTTATGCTACATGAATTATGAAACTTGTGTGAATGTAATTGTGTGATTCAATTATTTTGATTCATATATATATGATTTACTTGGATGGATTAATGTGTGCATCGAGTGTGTAGGTACATCTTCCATGGCCAAATGGAATCGGAGGTAGCCCTTGGGAACCCTAAGTAATTTAACCAGTGAAACCAAACTATAGTCTATTTGGAGGGACTATAGTTTCGTTCTGTAATGTATTTTATTCGTGATATAAATTGTGAATGTTTGTAAATTGATTTTTATTGCCATGTCAATCCATCCAGGAGGTGAGTTGTCCATCCAAGTGGACAAACTCGGATTTGAACTTTTAGGCACTTTTGGGGGATTGAAAAGTGATATTTTTAAGTGTTTTTATGGGTTTAAGGTCCCTAGGGCAAGCACCTATAGGTTAAGTATTTTTTGAGCTCAAAATATTCTGTCAATCTCAAGATTGGGCACTCTTTTTGAGGCCTTTTAAGAGTTTTGATAAAAATAAGGTTTTGGGAAGTGAGATGGGGACTAGTCTCTTTCCTTTCTCATTTCTTCAAGTTTCCTTGGAAGACTCCCAAGATCTCACACATGTGTGAGCACACATGGGTGAGCATGCCTGAGAGAGTGATTGGGAGGTTGGAAAATGTCATCTCCCTATTCAAAGGAATTTGAACTTGAGTTCCTATAAAACAAACTCAAAACAAGGGTTATGGGGGTTCTTTTTGCATTCTTGATTTTTGGTTGAATTTTGGGGGTTGAGGAGATTGAAGCAAAAGCTTGGAAGAAGAGGATTTGTGTGGATCCTCAACCCATATTTCCTTAAGCTTGGATTGGAGGTAGGCTTACCATTCTACTCTTGTTTCTCTGTGTTTTAATTAGATGAGATTGTATGTTTGTTTTAAAATTATTTTGGTGTTTATTTTCTTGTGTTGTTGAATGTGTATTATGTGATGGGAAAAAGATTGTATAGGGATAGGCTCACCCAAAATTTGGGTAGAGCATCCCTCATTGGGGATGGTATGGATTAGGAACCTCCATGGGGATGTTTAGTTCCTCCTTAAAAGGAGAGGCTTACAAAGGGTATGAGTACCCATATGCAAATTATAAAAAGGTAGAAATGGTTTTGGTGGTTTGGGTCTTTCATGAAAGAGGGGTTATGGTGGAAGGGTTGTATGTGAAGAGATGAAAGTATGATAATGGAATTTTTTTTTTTGTTCTCTTTTTAGTCCCCATATGGAGTGTGTTGTCCACCCTCCATTCCCCATGTTGGATTGTAATGAATCCTTAAGTTATGTGATAAACCCCTTGGGAGGGAGTGAAATTTGTTTTATGTTTCATGTGTGTTTATATGGCTTGTTGGAATGGTCTTTGTGTATACCCAATTCCCTTGGTTGCCTCCTAGTTCGGGGGTGGTTTGTTTTCCAACCAAAGGTTGGAAGGTGAGCTCTACCTTGGCTATGGAACATTATTTTGTTCCTTGTGTAGGTTGGAAGATTGGGATGCATGCAGATTTTGAAGATATCATATTAGTTGTGCCTTTGCAGATTTGATGAAAATGTTGTAGTTGCCATAAAAATTTCTTGATGAACTTTTGGTGATGTAATGTAAGATTTATATTAGAAATTTTATATAATTAATATGTGGTACTCTCATTCCTCCTATTTTTATTCAAATGGTAATCTTAGTATAATGTTCCACCCTTTGGGGAAATGCAAGAGAAGGAAATATGTGAATACAGGTACAATATTTATCTTTGGGTTTGTTCAATGGGTGGAAAACCCATGAAAAATTTGTATCATGTTATTCATCTATATTATTGTGCTACAAATGACCTCTTGTGCTCTTTTTGACATTAAGAATGGAAGATTTACCTTGTTGCAGAAAAGAAAGAAATGTATATTTGGTATTTTTCATAGTAACTATTATTTGGCTTTACAAATAAAATAAAAAGGGAAAAATTCTACATTTGTTTTATAGCTTGAGAAATATAGTATGATTCTTGTAGGAGCTACATGTAACATTTTAAGAGAAATGTCGTGTAATAAGAATACAGATAGTAATTTATTCTAGAATAAGTCGAAGTGTAATTTTGTTAAAAATATACTACCATCTATAAATTTGCATTTCCTGTCCTAAGAAATTAGCTCTCTGTTACATGAGGAACAAAGTTAAGAACATAAAGTCTATTTCCTAAAATAGTAAGATTAGAGAAGCATTTAGAGTGATAGTACCCTTTAAGAATTTTTATATCTACCTGGCATCTTTATTTCAATTGTTATGCGAGTCTAATCTTGGAAGGAAAGAAAGAAAAAATATGTATCATCTCTTTAATACGGCCCATAGTTTAAGTACTCAAGCTAGAGAGAGGATCTATACATTCCTATCACAGGGATTATTTGTGTTTTTAGTGCTTAATACCAAAGGAAAATAAGGGGTAGGTTTAATGAGCCATCTTTTTATATATAAACCCGAGGATATCAATACGTCTCTCATAGGTCTAGGATTTTGTGTGCATATACGGAAGGAAACACAGCCGCTCAATGTTTGTTCAGAGATGAAGTGGGTAGGGATGTAGAGAACGTAGCAGAGGGTGAACAACGGTGATAAGTAAATACATCAATGAAATGGATGGGAAATTTGTGGGATAAAATAAACAAAAAAAAGACATTATCCTCTCCAATTTCCACACCCATAGTGAAGGCCTTCAGTTAGGGCAATAAGTATAGCTCTACCAGATCTGTGTCTGTGAGCATCTAGGAGAAGTTGGAAGTGTAACGCCCCACCACACAACCCTAGAGGAAGTTGCAATTAACTACACAAACGAACTAATTTTTTTTTTAAAAGTATATTTAATATGCAAGTTCACTACACATTGCAACAACCTCTAAGTTTACGAGACTGAGATTACTTATTAACCCATGAACAACATTAAAGAATTGAAACCACAACATTTAATTACTTAAGAAATAAAAAACACATACATTCCAAACATGATAAATTACATCAAAGAACTAGAGATACCATAAGATCTCATTTACAATAAGATTACAACTCTCATTCCCCGAATGAGGTAAATCCAAAAGCATGATTACATATTACAATCCCACCTCAAATACAAAGAGGGGTAATAAATTACAAGATTATCTGAAATGAATAAAGCATAAAACGCAACAGGATCCCACGAGCCCTCCAATCGAAGATCTCGACAACACAAACAAGAAGAAAGCCCAACGAAGTAAGGTGCACACCACCCAACCAAGTGGAACCCAAAGGCCCACCCCCCGTGCTAGGAGATAGTAACAAGGAATCCTAGACAAGACCAACTACCACTAGACATAGGCTGAATTGAACTGAACCAAACTGGCACAACCAATCACATGCATCACACAAGTACAACTCAAGATCAACGTACGTACAACTCAATTACATTACAAGTACCACTCGAGTACAAATCTAACATGGTTACATTGCTTCCAGAAATAATAGATCAGGTATGTTAAGAAAACCATACACACAAAACAATCAAGTACCAACTACAAGTACACCCATACATTACTGACATAAATTACATTGTTTTGGTTACCACTTGAATAAACTACCTCCGAAGGTTAACTAGTTTACCTCTCACAGCTCTGGCCCCTAACGGAAGTCATTCTTCTACTTGACAACACGCAAACAAACTAACACCAAGGGAAACCCAAGTGCATACAAACAGATAGAACGATCACTCCAACACTAGGAGGAAACATAAGTCAAAACCCTCTCCAACACTGGAGGTAGCAATGATAACAACGTCACTCCTTACAAGGTGCCATGATCACCTAATCTACTCCTTCCACAGGAGGCACAAAGCATCCCCGTTCGTGAAAACCGGATAGTAATATTGACATAACTTCAAGCACTATCCAAGGGAAAAATCAAACGGTTGACCTCACAAAACAACAACTCCCAAACTCTAGGGTCCACTGGAAGACTTACAATTAACGACACTTAACCCATTTCCTCAAACATAAACACAGAGGAATCAATCACACAAGCATTTGCGAGGAATAAACTAACTTTGGATACCTTAAATCCACTTCCTTAATATAACTCAGTAGTTTAATGTCGCAATGAAACTAATTAAATAACGCCTCTTTCAGGCAAAGGAAGATAATTTAATCAAAGTATTTAATTCCTTAATTGCTTTTAAATAATACTAAAATAAACATTTACTTCATCATTCCAAACAGGTTGATACATGATACGACAACCCACATCTTTAAAACCCTATCTGGAAGACTAAACAACCCTTTCTAATTGATTTTTCCCCAAAGCGATAGAAGAAGGAATTACATTTAAACAAACTATTTAATCAGAGTTGAATCTACTTCAGATTTCTTGAATCCACTTCTTAGTTAACCTTCGATACTTTATTGCGTTTAATAAAACTGAGTTTGAACAACGTCTCTATCAAGCAAAGACGAAATATACACCAAATATTTCATTCTCTAATTGCTTTTAATTTAATATAAAAATAGACATTTATTTCAATCATTTAGAAAATATCGTTTCGAAATAAATAACTGTTTCCTCTTTTCCAAAACATATATTACTTTAAAATCCATTAATTCATCTATTAGAATCAAATATTTAATCCTTAATTGATTGCAACTAATAATAATAAAATAAACCTTTACCCCTTCAATTTAAAATATATCATTTTAAAATAAAACTCTCAATTTAACTATAATACATTAATTAAAAATTCTCAATTGCATTTAAATTGTACCATCATTTAATCAACATTTTCATAATTAAACTATATGTATATAAATATACATATTTAATCATTTAATTTTGATGTAAATTTATATCTAATATTATATCATAAAATATTAAATATTAATATATATATTTTACCATTTTATATATATATATATTAATATTTAATAATATAAAAATATAATATTTAAAAACATTGAAATATATTTTATTTTAAAAATAAAAGTCAACACATGTTTTAGGGCGCATTACCACCTCGAGCCATGAGCACGATTTTTAGGGCAAAGTGGGCCGCTGTGTCGGCCGCGCGTTTTCCATGGTGGGTCGCCGATTGTATACATAGCCGACCCCATACAGCAGCGGCGGCTGTGTTGGGCACAGCCGACCACCATGAGTGGTGGCACGGTTGTGCTTAGCACATCCTTCCACCACGCATGGCAGCGGCTGCGCCAGTGGCCACGGAGAAGGCGTGGGGGTCGCGCTGGGCGTGGCTCCCCCACAGCGCCTCCCATGGGGGGTGGCTGTGGGGTGAGCCCCCAGCCCCCCAAAAACTTTGATTTTCTTATAATTTTCTTTTTTTTTTTTAAAGAAATAAAATCTTCTTTTAAGAACCTACGGATTTTTTTAAAAATCCGAAAATCATTTTTTTAAAAGAGGGCTTTTCCCATTAAACCATTAACAGCATAAGTTCATAATAAACATAAATAGAATATGTATATATATGCATATATATATTTAAATTTCTCACAAGAAATTCACGGAATTGATTGAGCAAATAGTAATTAAAATAATCAAATTACAACCAAGAACATCAATTTCTTTGAGAATTTTCATTTCCAAAACAAGGTTTTTAAAGATTTTAAAACCAGATTCAACATGGGTTTTCATCAAAATTCTTTTTTTTTTTTAAAAAAAATTCGAAACATGAATTACAAACAACATTTCAAATATATAAATTTTAAATTGAATAAAAGAACATGGTTTCCAGAAGTTTGAACAGATCCAAAAGGGTGCAATCATTCTCCTTCAGATTTCAACTCCTCCAAGCAAATCCAAAACCCCAAAACCAAAAATTCCTTCCCTTCTCCATTTTTTTTCTCATTTTTCATCCTCTCCCAAAATTATCCAAAAATCCCCAATAATAGACAAAAATGAAAAAAATATCTATTCAACCCCCAAAGTCAATTTTTTGAAAACATCTCAAAATATCTTTTTTTTCAATTTTGCATTTTCTAATTTTTCAAAAATGAAATTTAAATCATTTTCTTAAATTTTCAATCATAATTTAAATTCAAAATATCCATTAACTTCCAAAATGAATAACTTAATTCAAATTAACACAATTAATTTAATTAATCAATAAAATAAATCTAATCCAAGATTTAAATTATTTAATTAATTAAATTAAATTAATCAATAAATAAAATAACATTTTTCACAATATAACCAGATTAATTTAAATCAACAACTTAACTACATAGGCCATTTATTTAACTTTTCTAACTTGCAATATAATAAGATCAAAGCAAGAGAACAATAACAAACAACTGGATTAGACTACAAGCGATGACACACTTCTGACTAGGGTAATGACTTGGCACGGAAAACCTAACTACTATCTCTCAATCGAATGTCGTTGGCAATGGATACGCTCAACCCTGTGAAACCAGGTGGAGTCGATGTCATGTACCTATCAACCTGCGAACAAAGAGTATATCGCACATGTATATTTGCATCATATAAAACACACCGTGAAGAGGAAATCACGAAATCGCAAGGTGCTCGCAAGCGAGTGATGCAATATCGTCTCCTTCACCAATACAGTATTACCAACTGGCGAATCTAACATCAATAATATAATCAAAGGCATAAAACGTCATTAATTCAAATATCCACTTATGCTAATCTAGAGCATGCCATAATGATACATCGGAATAAATTACAATCACATCAAAATGTCACATTCACCTCGCTTTACAGATAGCGATCAAATAGAAACCAAGTACCACCGACCAAGTACTTAACAGAAAGCACAACATAACCAACAAGACACTGCTCGGTCCAAAGAGCAAAATGGAGGGGTCTTACAGGAAGGTGGGATAGTATACTTGTTCACCCACCAACCAAGGTAACTTGATGCCCTAAGAACTGGAACCAATAATGTTGTAGCTATTACGATGATGATTAGGGGAGAGGGGCCCATAGTGGAGCACCCTAACTTCTCATTTCTCAAAATCCTATGTGGAAATTTCAAATCACTGGTAATTTTGTACAATAGTTTATTTGGAAACTCACATGCTTCTATATTTCGTTTTAGGGCCACATCATCAAATATGATGCCACATCAACATGCTTTTTGTTGAGGTATCCAAAAAGGCCGAAAAAAAGTGAGACCGGTAGTGGTGCACTAAGTCATGTTTTATTGGTGTGTTGATGTGGCATCACATAATTTGTCAATTTGTGTAAAAAATATTTTGCAATTGGATATTAAGGTGCTCCACTATGGAACCCACTAAGGACTACTTCTATCGCCACTATTGAACCCTGCACCACTATGGGTCCCTCTCCCCTAAATCATACACAACATAAAATGAAGAAAGATATCACCATTTGTTTAAGCCTGTATGGTATCTAGGTCCAAATTGGGTCCCTCTCCCCTAAATCATACACAACATAAAATGAAGAAAGATATCACCATTTGTTTAAGCCTGTACGGTATCTAGGTCCAAATTGGTAGTCTAGCCCCATGCAAGTCCTCAATGTTACCACAGCAGTCACAATCACCATCTTTCCCTCGAGCCTGCAAAGGGGAACATCAATTAAAAATAACAGTGAAGATACATGCTAATGGTCTTGTCAGAGAAAATAAAAGCTATAACCTGGGTGGATTAAACAGCCTTCTCCTATGGCCTTAACTCAAATTTTTCTACCTATTTTCTCAGTCAAATATAAACTAAAGAGAAGAGAATCCTTTCCATTTTTTTCCAAGAATGAGAGACACCAAGCGATTATGTTGGACAATGCCAACAGTGTTGGGTTTAATAGCATGCAGAGAGATATTTAAATAAATTTGGTTGAGTAACTAATAGTTTTAGCATGTGAGAGGGAGAGGTCATGAGGGTGTTTCGATCAGGTCTTTGCTTCCTATCTCAATGTTGGGTCATCTGTGCCTTATGAATTTAAGTGTTGTGTTTTAGCATATTTCATTGGATGACTAGTATACTATGGCAGACCCTCGAACCCGCCCAAACGAAAGGACTCTTGCTATTGATCTATTGTTTTACGATCAACTAAATGAGTAACCTCGATATAAAATTTTAAGTTGTAATCTGTAACTGCAAGGAAATGATAATAAGAAAAAAAAAACATTGTATTAGTTGCTACGTCATAATGGCCCGGAACTATCATTTAACTTGGATAATAAATCGAAGTTCAATCTGGGAAATCGCTGCTCAATCTGAGGTTGCATATGGAAATTGATCTATGCTTTAATAAAATGAAACAAGGGAGGTATATATAATGCTCTTAATGATAAGGCTCCCATTGGACATTGCTTAGATGGGAATTAAAAACTAAGACAAATATATATATTCACCTACCCACATTTGATGCCCACGTCATTGAAAATTTGGGCATGGTTTTTGGTTTAAGAATACGTGCACACTCTATCTTAGTAATGTGGTCCTCTACGTGGAAGAAAGGAAATAGTGGGAGGGGAAAACATGGCTATTTAATTCATGCCATAAAAATATGCAAAATTATAAAATCATTCATTTAAGATAAAATCAACCAAAATAAAATATCCTTAAATAAAATAAGGAATGTATAGCTTCTTAAATAAAAAGATGTTTCAAGTAAATCTAAAAGAAAGAAAAGTCAAAGTCAAAAGGAGGGTTACGTGCCATAAAGGCTTAAGAGAGGAGAGGAGTATAGTGATTTAAAATTAAAAGAAATAAAAAAAAATTAATAAGCATTAATAGTACTCCTTCCTAAATGAGGAAGGTTTCTTTAAATTATATATTTATTTTAATTCTTTTAATTTTCTTTTCTAGTTAATAGATTAAATAAATGTATAAATAAACAAATATTCATATATAGTATTAAAGAGTCATGTAATTATTTAAGAATGGAAAATAAAATAAAGAAAAGAATAATTGATAATTAAATGAATAAATACATTATATATAGGTGAGATATATTTCTTTTTTGAGCCATTAATATGTTAATATTAAGAGGTGTATTAATTTTCTTTCTCATGAGAGAATTTAATATGAATGCTGACATTAATATTATTGTTAACGAACAAGATTAATCTTATTAAGAGAAAGAAAAGAAATATATATAAATATACAAAAAAGGGAGCTAATAACAATAGTATCTTGGTTATCTATAGGGACTATTAATTCTCACCGCTATTATGGCGGGAGATAATATAGTTGCATCGGGGTTGATGATAGCCACTTTTATTAAGGCAAACTAATCTTAATGTGTCCCTAGTTGAATGGTGTTGGAGTGAAAGTCCAAACACATTCTTTTTAAATCTTAGTATTGATACCCCTAAATGGTAAATGTGAAACCCTATATAACCTGATCAATAGAAATGCTCTTTCATCAATCAAGGGTGTGTGTGATAGACTCCACACACATCGTCCTAGTACTCTTTCACTCCTCGCCCCCAAACTACATGTCATTGATCACATGGCACATTCAACCTCATTTGATGCATACAGATGGTTACCATCTAAAGAATGGTATAAATTTCAAGCAAGTGTTATGATATTGTTTAAAAAAAAAAAAAAATGTTAGTTGCATTGTTTGCCTTTCGATCAAATTATGGGCATTACAAAAGCCCAATGTAGAGGCTTGGAAAACATGTCATTCAACAAGTAGAGAGTGGCGTCTACAAGGAAAAAAGTTCTCTAGTTGAAGCTACATAAGTCTTCATTCATTTTACCTAATATTCCTTCTCTTTTTGTTTTGGCTATCCTACAGTATGCCACATATAATAAAATAACTCTAAAGACTACTAAACAAATATGAAGTGTATTACACTAAAAGACTATCAACTCACATGAGCTATAAAAGGTCTTTAAGACTCAAAGGAATAGTGATTTCATGGTAGGATAATATAGAGTAGTAGAATGATGGACCATTCATGGTCAAGTGCAACACCTATATTGGACTTCAATTGAGTTTGAGCGCATGTGTACAAGAAATCTTATTGTGTATGTGTACTCTTTGACAAAAAATTGTTACAATAAGATTTGTGTTTCAATGTTTTCTCAAATTTGATTTCCAAAAATGGTGTCAACTCTTGAATCATATTTGAGTCTTCAAAAGAAGACAAAAAGAAGAAAATAAATAAGATTTATGTTTCATTTTTTTAATTTTCTCAATTTTTATCTGCTAGTTTTTTTCTCATTCATCAACAATGTTTCTAGTTTTTGCACTTTTCCTAATTTTTTAACTAGAATCTATTTTGAATCCAGTTTTGAAAAGTAGATATGGCATTCAAAAAAATAGTTCAATGTAAGATATTTGGGAGAGTGAGTCAGTTATGCCAAAGGGTATAATGTATTAGGCATCTTGTTTCTATGTGTCTTTTATTTTAGGCTTGTGATAGAGATACTAATTACAAAAAATATCAAGAAATACAAAAAAATATTGTTCAAATCAACCAAATTTGCAAGACTGACAAAGGATACCTAAAATCTTGTGATAGTATTCCACATCAAAAGGGAAAGATGATGGCTTTAAATCTATGGTAAATTTGAATGTGTATTTAAATCCATGGTAGATTTGAAAGTATTTTTAACTAATGAGAAATGAATATTTATACAATTTTTTTAACTATGAAACAACTAGGGGCAATTGAAACATAATAATTGCAATAATTATCTTTACCTTTAATCTGATATTACCTTTTGTCTAAATCATGAAATATCTACACTGAAGCAATACATGGGGAAAATGATATAAATGTTGCACACAACATTGAAGTAATACATAGGGAAAATGAAATAACTATTGCATACGACATTGGAGCAATATATGGAGGATTAAATAACTATTGTGTAAGCGTGCAATACTAATTAATACTTGCAAAAATATATGGTATAATGGCTACTATAATCTATTCACAACAAGATCTACAATGCAGGGTAGTTCCTACCTGGCACTAGCAGGGGTTAGCTTAACCAGCACACTCTAAGCATGGACCGCTTAGAGTGGCTGGTGCGGGGCCCATTTAATCTGTCCCTCTTCCGTTCACTTTCTCATTTTCTGTTAACCTTCATTTTTTTCGTGCCCAATTTTAAACCCTTTATTTTAAATTTTTGGCGCCCAGTTTTAAACCCTTTATCTTAAATTTTTCGCGCCCAGTTTTAAACCATTTCTCCTTCCCACCCACGCAAAGCTCAAACTCATTGTTAAAGTGTCTGCACTACAAAGGTTTCGATGATGCAGGTGAAGTGTCAACTCTTTCTCATGGCCTCTATGTAGGGAGCTTCGAATCAGCATATAGCCATCCATCAAAGCGAAATGGAGAAGGTATTTTAATTTAATGGGCATAGCCATCTTTCTCCACATACTCGCATGATGAAAACCCACAAAAGAAGCTTCATTTTTAAAGCTGGTAGTTTTGGTGAATCAGGTATAATTTGTATTATGGAAACAATTTTTCAATTCCAAAACTTTTAAATGGCTGCTAGGACTGAATTTATGTTTCTAGTTCTTAATATGCATATATAATTTATCATGTTATTGGGTTAAAAGTTAGATCTGGTACCCTACAGAACGTCAGAGCCTTATTAAGGCAGATTGATCGTGTTGAGTAAACAAATGTGTTAGTTGAAAATGGAGGAAAGTCCTATGTAGCATTGGGTGGAATGGGAGAAAAAATGGCATCCCACATATGATTCAAATGTATGCTATTCCTTGACCTGGCTGTAGAACATGCTACTTAACACCAGATCCTGCACCGCTATTGGTTTTGTGGCTTTGACCTCCTTCAGTGTTCCGGCCTCCGTTTACTTTTGTTTATATGGTTAAGTGGTTTGACTACATAGTTTTTTAATAACTTGAATTTGTAGGCTTTCATAGCTCGTTATGGGTTGTATATTTTTTCTCTACATCAAAATTATTTCTATCAAAATGAATTGTAGGGGCATTTTTTTCAATTTAAGAAGTTTTCATTTATAAAGTACTTATTTCCATGAAAATCTAATCACTTCATCATTCACATGTCATAAAATAAATTAAGGGTTCATTAATAATGATCATATTATATTTATGGGAATAAATTTAATATTTTATAATGACTATACTATATTTGTAATCATAAAATAAATTAAGGGTTCATTAATAATGATCATATTATATTTATGGGAATAAATTTAATATTTTATAATGACTATACTATATTTGTGATATATATATATATTTGCATTAAAAGTTTAGGCATAGGTAAGTTCACTTATATATGTAAGTTTGATTTTGAAGGTTGGTCATTATTTAATTTTTAATTATACTCATATGTTATGTAATGATGTAAATGATTCTTTTTAATTAAATTATTGGGGAATTATATATGAGATCTCTTATAATAATCATAGATATAAAAAACTACACATAATAATAGTCATATATTTTAGTTATACAAAAGAACTTGCTAAGTATTTTTGTTTTGTTTTTATTTTTTTTATTATGTAATTTAACCATTAAATGATTAGTTAGCTAAATCTTAACTATTTTCTTTGTACTTTTCACCTCTTTTCACCAAGAAGATATTCTCATCCACCAAGAAGATATGCATATGAAAAATCAAACAAAGATTGATTAACAACAACTAACAATGATTCTTAAAATGAATGTTGTTCCCCATTCTTATTTATTGGATAACTTATGAGGCAACTAGACCCCAAATATCTACCCATATATTAGTTAGGGAGAAAAATATGTAGCACGTTGCTCCTCCATAAAGGAATTAGATTTCACAAAAAATCCTATTATTAGTCAAATTAACAAATAATTTATGTTTTCCTTTTTATGTTGAGGAATTGTTGGATTTCTCTTACTAAGCTATTGGAAAATGAGTAATCTCAAAGTATTTTAGAGGCAAAGGTGACTACAAATTTATCATTTAATTTTGAGCTTCCTACTAAACATCAACCTATTGCTCCTTGTTATATTACCACCTCATTCAATATCCTCTAACTTTGAAAAAGATTTAAGTGCTATCCTTTTAATTGATAAATGAGATAAACAATCCCTTAGCCATCATGTTGTCTACTTAGCATTTTTGGGTTTCGCTTTTCTATTTTTTGCTACTACATACACCCAACCTACAAGAACCTACAACATCAAAAAAGAATATTTTCAAACAAAAACTTGTTTCCAAATTTTATCTTCCACTTTCAACCAAATTTCTTACAATAATCCTTTTGTTATACCCAACTCCTTTTGGATCCTACCTAAATTTGAGTGGATCAAATCGTCTACTTTTGGATCAATTGCCAAAATTCTCCCTAACATATTTCACATCCCTTGGAAGCAAGCATCCACCCAAAACAATTGCAAAAAATAAGGAACTTTAATCCATACTCTAGAAATCATGGTTTAATCAAGAGAAAATTATTATCGCAAGACCAAGGCACATTCACTAAAATATATTGTCTATGCTCTATATATTGGCATAATAAAACAAAAAATTCATGGGCATTTAGATATATTTCTATTGTTCCTTTTATCCTTTTAAAATAATTTTAGTCCATGCTTGAAGATAAACTAAACTAGGTCATAAAGCATTAAATATACAAATTAACCCTTTGCATGCAAATTGATCTTCCTCTTACAATACTTCATGGCCTATAGATAGTATTGGATGTTCCCTAGTATAGGAGACTACATTTTCATTTGATGCATTTGATGTACCAAGGTTTTTTTCAGCTACCAATTTCTGTTTTGAATTGAGTAGAAACATGCTATACTTTATGTATTTTTCAAACAAGTCTCCTATGTGCCACATCAATACATGATTTGTTAAATGTGATAAGGCCACAAGTACCCTCACGCCTAACAATTAAGGGCCCTATACTAAAACCTCTACCTCTTAGTGGTTTCCAATGACCTAGCCCCCAACCACACTTGTTTACACTTCCAAAACCTACACATTCACACCATTACCACAAGGGTGGCATTCCTTAGGTGCCATTGTTATATGGACAAGAGACTCCTTTTTAAAATCCATCTAGCTCCAATGAAAAAATTATTTTCAATTGGTGTGAATGAATCTTATCATAAGTAGTTAAGGGCTAAAATCCCAACCATAATTTTTTTATACAAATGATTTTATATAGGATCTAACACTTAATGCTATAAATGGTGCATTAGGCTATGAATGATTATAATATAACTATACCAATCACATATGTTATAATAATTTAGGGATCACATTAACTATAATAGATACAAAATGTGATTTAATATTTATGAAAATTATTAGTTATAAAAACTCCAATGACTATTTTAATTATTAATGTAATAATATTTTGGTGTGTTGTGAAAAATTTAGTAGGGAGTCATCCTTAGAATTTTTATTAGCCATGTGATAAAAAGACTAGCATAAAAATATTTAGTGGCATAACTCTATCAAGATGGTGATTGTATCCTTCATCTATTCTAGAGGATATGTATTCACTAAGAATAATTCATCCATTTCTTCTTGGAAGAAGAGTTGATTCTTCAAGCTAGACACACCTTCAACAAAGTTTGCTTGCACCTCTTTTGAATATTATTTGTATTATCTATCTAAACTTTTAAATAGATGCATGGACATATAAACACATAAATAAATAGAGAGAAGAAAATACATAAACACTATTTATTTTAACATTTACTTAAAAATAATTTTATTTTATACATTATTATTTCTAAATATTTTATTTTTAAAAATAAATATAATGAAAACAAGAGGTGTAGTGTAATGGTCTCATGTTAACAAGGCCTAAAAAATAACTACATTATATATATTATAACTATAAAATAACTCTTAAGTAAATCAAAATAAGATGATTCTTAAATAGTTCTAAGGTAAAATTAAAAAACTCTTAAGCAAATTAACTATAAAATAGTTATTAAGTAAATAAAATACAACAAAATAACTCTTAAGTAAATAAAACTAGCATAACCTTCCAAAAATCTATATAAAATATGTCAAGAGATATTATTCTCTAGGCACTTGTTATGAATTAGATTTTTTTAAAGATAGGTTGTTAGTTTACTTTAACTTTTACATTGAAAACCATTTTATTTTTTCATACCAAGAAAACAAATAATATATAGCATGAAAAAAACTAGAAAACATTTTTTTTACTTTTTGTTATTTAATAATGATCACTTGTGTTATGTTTATTATTAAAAAATAATGATTTGAGATGTAAATGACTATTAAATTTAAGTTTAAAGGATTTTATTAAAATACTCACATCATTATAACTCATCTCTTTTTATCACTATAATTATGTCTCTTAACATTATTAATAATGAAAAACTTATGTTTGGTGCATTAAAATGAATAAAAAATTAAATGCATCATTCTTGGGTGCATGTCCATAGTCTTTGATCTCTTACACACATTTTTTGGGTTGACCTAGGTGAACATGTCCCCTTACAATATAATGACAATCCTTCCATGAGTTTTTAAATTCTACATGTCTTTGATCTTTTACACAAATCTTTGGAGTTGACCTAGGTGAAAATGTTCCATTTTGATATGATGATAATATTTCCAAGGTATTTGCAAATATTACAAGTCTCCAATATTAGAAAAGAGCAAAGAAAACAAATATCATTGGGATAAGTTATAGAGTAGAAATACACACTAAGCAAGGTCAAATCCATGCACAGTGAATAAATACATGATTGTAGAGTAGACCCAAAACCATAAAGTCAAAATTGGTGACATCATAGAGATTTATTACATAATTCAAGACATTTCATTCACAAAAGATACATTTTAGTAACAATCACGAATATATTCTTACATTCATTATCTTTATTAAACTACATTCATTCTTTAATCATAAAATTAAATATCCTTATTCACCATAATTACTCATAATTTAACATTTAATACCAAAATTCATTAGTCCACAAAATTAAACACAACTTTTAATAATTAATTTATATCAAAGTATAGATATCATTTTATTAATCTAGACTAAATTTAACATGCATATAGTAGAATAGATATCTTAAATACATCTATTAAAAAACATTTAGAAATATCAAAATTGAATTATTTTATTTACTTTAAGAGTTATTTGATTTTACTTTAGAATTATTTAAGGATTATTTTATTTATTTATCTCTTTTTTAAAATTATTTATTATATTTCATTTTACAATTATTTGAGAATTATTTTATTTTATTTTATTTTATTTATATTATTGATTTTATTGTATTTGAAGAACTATTTATATTTGCATAATAATAATTTAATTTAATTTACTCATTTTTTTGAATTAAGATATAAATTTTAATTTTATGTTTTAAAAAAATCATTCATTATTTCAATAATTATATTATATATTTTTTATATTATTTTAATATAATATATTTTAAAAATTGATTATGAAATTTAAATTTAAAAATAGAAATTTTTGTTAACATCTATATTCCTTATATAATTACCTAATATCATGAGTTTGAGCTTTGCGCGAGGGGGAAGGAGAAACGGCTTAAAACTGGGCGCGAAAAAATTAGACAGCGGCTATCCAGCCCCGAAAATGCACCGGGGTATGCATAATCTTTGCGTCAGAGATGTGTCAGAAACCCACGCTCCTCTAATTTGATGTGATCGGTTTCAGTTTGGTTAGTTATTAATTAACTTTTATCTTATATTTAAAACCGCATCTGCGTTTCTTGTGTTTTGTGCTGAATATCATCAATATAAATTTAAATTTTTTTTCAATTTAGTAAAATAAAATGATTAGAAAATGAGTTAAATTATTTTTGTAAATGATTTTTTTTTTTACTGATTTAGTGATTTATAAATTTATTGTTCTTTCACATTTAAAATTAAAAAGGATATAGATTTTTTTAATTTTTTAAGAATTATTATTATTTTAAAAATGATATTTATTTTATTTTATTTATTAAAAAAAATTATAAGACTTTTTAAGAATTTAAAAAATATAAAATAATTTTTTCTTTAAAAATAATATTTTATTTTATTTTATTTTAAATTAATTAATATATTTTATATATTTAATATATATATTATTCATTAATAATTATTTAAATTTTAAAACATGATATATTATAAATGATAGTATTATTTATATATATATTTTAATTATGTATGTATTGATTTAAATAATTAAAGTTATATTATTTTATAAAATAAATACTTTATTCAATTATATTTATAATTTAAATATTATTCATAATATATAAAATATTAAAATTAAGTAAGTTGATTTATCAAATTTTTTATTTAAGTTATTTTTTCCTTTATTTATATATTTGTGAGTTTTTCTTTGCATTTTCCTTTATGCATATATAGATCAATATTATTAATAAATTTCCTAATAATATTAATCTATATCTTTATTAATAATATTATGATATTTTAGTTATGATTATGTGTATTAATATTATTATATATATATGTATAAGTTTATCTTATCATTGTATTTCTTTAATCTTTAGATTAACACTATTAACAACATTAATAGTATTATTTTATAACACTTTTTTATTTTTCTTTAACTCTTTCTTTTATTTCTATAGATATTATCAATTTGTTACACTATTCCATTTACTTTCATAGATCTTTTTTAAATAATTTTTGTATATTATAGATAAGGATGTCACAAAAAATATAGAGATAGTTTCAACGAGATTTACAGAGGCAAGAGGCCAGGCCTCTCAACAAGAGTAGCAAGAAGACTACAAAACTACAAGTTCTAGACAGAAATTACCAGTAGGTAATCAGAGGCTTAAAGTAAAGTATCATCATGGGTGTCAACCCAGGCAGTCCACCCCATAGAGCCCTCCATCCACACAATTTTTTTGTTCTCCTGGATCTGAGCAAGCATGAGGAATTGGTCCTTCTTGGCGTTCTTTTGGTTCTTAAGTTCCTTGATGAACATTTTGCAAGTCCTCTCGAAGATCTACAGATTATCCACATTCCTCCTCCATTCGTAACCATTCTTCATCTATAAATGAAGAAGGTGGTGTGTCCCATCTTCAGGAACCTTTTCAACTTCTTCCTATCCATCATCATGGTAGTATGAATCTACAAGAAGATTTTAAAGTATGTGAGTTTTCGAAAAGACTCAGTAAGAACCCTGGGGGTGTTTTGAAACCTTTCTTCATTTCTGCATTTCCAAACCTGCCAAAGGATATTAGAAGAGAATGTTCCAAAACATATTAGTATCCTTATTAAGCCCATCAATATGTCCAGTGATGATTTCAAGAGTATTAATAATCATAGGATAATTGATACCAAACATTTTCCAAATTTCTTTAGCAAAAATACAGTCGAAGAGAATGTGCCTTCCTGATTCAGGCATTCTGCATAAGTTACAGTAATCGGTAGCAGAGTTGTCTTTTCTAATTGGAAGTCTGTCAAGTATCGACAGCCATTTAAAACATTTTATTTTAGGTTCTATAGATCCTTTGCAAAGAATATTAAAGTAGTTCTTCCAGCAGTAGATATCCAGGGTGGTATACCAAATAGTATTGACATGGTCAATGATGGCATCATTATATCCAATCACCTTGTAAACATTTTTGGCTTTGATTCTGGATATAATGGTCCCATCTAGCCATTTGCATTTTAAGTATCTATGAGAGTCCACATGGCAAGTAGAAGGTAAGTCCTTGGTGGCTTTAATAATCATATTATAAGTTTTCTTCTGGGAGGTTGGAATATTAAATTTGCTTCTGAGATCTTCCCAACTAATTAACATGTCTTGCTCAAAGAGGTTAGCTAATTGAGAGATGCCCCTATTATTCCAGTATCTAGTAGAGCAGCCCTGGGAAAGGGCAAGGGGTTTGCCAGAGGCATGAAGGTTCCACCAGATGGATCTTTCACCATAAAGAAGATAATCATCATGGAAGGCCTTGTTAGTGATAAAGCTCTTAACATGATTCAGGCTTTCCATATGGACCTAAAAACAGTAGATCCCTGAACATAAATAGGAAAGTCTCCGATGATCAGATCATTGAAGGGCAGATTTTTCCAGTGTTTTGTATTTCTGGGGAATCCTCTTTCAATATTGTTTCTAATAAGGACCTTCCAAGGATTATTGCCCTCCATAGAGTGAAAAATCCATTTGGCAGCAAGGGAAATCCCTTGGAGTTTAAGGTCCTTCAAGCCCAAACCCCCTAGGAGTTTGTCAGTATGACACCAATCCCATTTAATAGCATGCATTTTCCTATTGCCTTTACCATCCGACCAGAGAAAGTTTTTGATGGATTTTTGAATTTCCAAGATTTGGTAGTTACTAAACATCCAAGCAAATGAATAGTAGATATTGTAGGAAGAGAGAATTTTTTGGCAGACCTGAACTCTGCTAGCCAAGGATAAGGACCTGTTGTGCCACTTATCCAGCTTTTTAGTGACTTTCTCTTTCACCTAAGACCACATATCCTTAAGGGAGGGGGCAACAGAGAAAGGAATGCCCAGATATCTCACAATTTTTTGTGGGCCTCCCCATTGAAAGTCATAGCTTTTAAACCAGTTAGGGGGCTGTTCAACCCATCCCAGACATATAGACTTGGGGTGAGAAATACGCGCACCAGAGATAGAGAAAAAGAGACTGAGCTTGTTTTGCAGGGCTTCAAAGTTGTGGGCAGTTGCTTCAAAGAAGATAGCAATGTCATCAGCAAATTGGCAGTTTATGAGCTCTTCGTTATTAGGGAGAGTTATGCCCTTAACTGCAGGGGAGATAGAGTTATCTCTAAGAATTTAGTAAAGGGCATCAGAGGTAATAACAAAGAGAGCAGGGACCAAGGGGCAACCTTGTTTGATGGATCTACCCAAGGGGAAGGGGTCAAAGAGGGAGCCATTGATATCAATTTGGGAAAAAGCATCATTAAGTAACATTTTAAAAGATTTACAAAAAGTACTAGGAAATCTAAAAGCCTCAAGCATCATGGAGATAAAGTTCCATTCAACCCTGTCATAGGCCTTTTCGAAGTCCAGGAGAAACATAGAAGAGTTTTGCTGAGAGAAGTTGGCCCAATTCATTGCTTCCCAGCTGGTGATCAGATTCTCAAGAATATACCTTCCTTTAATGAAACCAGTTTGGGTAGAGCAGACAAACTTAGGCAGAATTTTCTCAAGTCTAAAAGCCAGGATCTTGGCAAAAAATTGATAGGAGACATTAAGGAGGGTGATAGGTCTCCAGTTTTTGATGAGGGCTTTGTCTCCATCTTTGGGAATTAATTTAATAATACCTTGGTTGATGGAGCTACCCAGGGATCCCCTATCAAGGGCTTCCGAGTAGAGATCAAGAAGATCTTTGCATATCCAATCCAAGTTGACCTTGTAAAACTCCACAGGGAGACCATCGGGCCCAAGGGCCTTTTCATTGTTAAGGGAGTTAATGGCCTTATCAATTTCCTCCAGGGAGATGTCTTTAGATAGCAGATCAGCATCCATAGAGGAGATCCTATTAGGGATAAGAGTTCTGCATTGATTCCTAACAGAGGTAGCCTCCGCCGAGTCTTCAGAGGTAAAGAGATCTTTATAAAAGTCCGCAAAGGCCTTTTTGATACTGTCAAGGTCAGAAATTTCTTGATTGTTAACAATAATTCTCTCAATATTATCATTGGTCTGCTTGTGTTTAAGAAGGTTGAAGAAGAATTTTGAGCCCCTATCCCCAAACAGGAGCCAGTCAGCACGGGACCTAATTTTGGCTCCTCTAGTTTTAACCTGCTGGTGTTGTCTACAGGCTTCTTTAGTCATAATCACATGGGAGATGAGATCATTGTCAGAGGGGTTGGCTTTGATGTTAGCTTCAACTCTCTAAAGTTCTGAGGAGAGCTTTTTTTCGGTGAATCTATAGTCTTTGGCTCTTTTTTGGCCTATGGTTTTTAACAGGTTCTGCCAGGCAAGAATGTTCATGTTCCATCTCTTAGTGTGAGAGTTGGAAGGGAAGTTGTTCTTATTAATGAGGCTAATTATATGGATGGCAACGAGAACATCCTCATCCTTGAGAATATTAGTGTTCAGGAAAAACTTGGGATTGGAGGCTTTGCTGAGCACAGGGGAGGTGTTAGTTCTAATACGGATGGAGATAGGGTGATGATCAGAGAGGGGAGTGGGGGTGACGAGGACAGAGTTGCCTAGATCATCCGGTAAGACAAAGAAGAAATTTTTATTAGCATAGAATCGGTCCAGTCTAGAGTATATTCTAGAGGGACCCTGTTGAAAGTTGCACCAGGTATGCCATATGCCAGGATTCATGTCTTTACTTCTGGTTAAAGGGTCAAAGAGATTTTTTTTATTTTTCATTCTATTCCAATGGAATTTTTCAAGGTCTTTCTAGGCAAACGGAGTACCACCAACTTTATCTTCCTGGGATTCAATCATATTGAAGTCCTCTCCCATGAACCACGGGATGTTAGGGAGTGCAGCTAGCCAGTCCCAGAGGCTCACTCTCTCCCTATAGTCATTCAAAGCATAAATTGAGCATAAGCCAAAGACATTGCTATTGTAGTTAATAGTGATCCAAACAGCTCTGTTACAGGGGGAGAGCCCATTACCAGTGATATACTTCTCCCATCTTGGGTTAACCAGCAACGCAACCCCTCCCCTGCCCCTAGGGTGATTGGTATGGAATTTGATAGCATCCTTCCAAAGGAAATTAAGGTTGGATTCAAGAACAAATCCAATAGCTTTAATTTCTTGCACCATTAAGAAATCCATGGAGTTATTTAAAAAATGCTTAGTGACAAACTTCCTATCCGGGGATTCAAGACCCCTTATGTTCCATGAGATGCAGTTCATGAGGAAACATGCGGGGGGGGAGAGCACTGGTCTGCCAATCCCAAGATTGGGGTTTTAGCAACAAAAGGGGTATTCCCTTGTTTTTTCTTGGAGGGGTTTTTATTTTTGGAGCCCAGAGGTCTTCCCTATTGTTTAGATGAGGGGAGATCTCTGATGAATTCATCATCATTCCTAGAAGCAGTGGGGGAAAGGATATCCATATCCATTGACTACTTGGGGCAAATATTAGCGGAATTAGCGGAGCAGTTATGGGTCGGGATGATCTCCAATAGATAGTCATCACTTAGCTCTCTGAACATCTTGTGAGGGAAATTTAGGGGGGGCTGTGCCAATGAAATTTCCAGAGGGGTCCTTTTTGCTTGAGCTTGAAGGGGGGGAGTTGATACGGTATTCCTGGGAAGCGGTCAGGACAGGGTTGTCCATGATAGAGGTAGGAGGGAGGTCTAAGGACTGGGAGACCACAGTGGAGGTGTTAACCTGTTTATTGGTTCCTCGCCTGCGTTTATTGGAGATTTTGGTTACTGTTTGGAATCCATCATTTTGAGGCTCATTTTGAGGGGACAAGGAGACAACCGGGAGCGATGAAGGGGGAGGGGTAGCAGGGAAGGATGGGGAGCTAGAGGCCAAGGCGGGAATGGGGTTGGGAGTTTCAGCAGAGTGTGGGGTTTTGACCACAGAGGGTTTCGAATTGGGGTTAGCAGGAGCAAAGGGGTTCAGGTGGGGTGAGGGTTTAGCCGGCAAAGGTTTTTTTTTAGAATGGGGCAGTCCTTCCTCAGATGCCCTTCTCTTCTACACAAGAAGCAGGCGTTTAGACCTCCAAGAATTTCAATAGGGCAGGAATAATTATCCTCAGATATGTTAATGTTAATGTCCATCGGAATCTCTTTACCCGGAATCAAGGAGACAAGTATCCTAGCATCCATATGAGGAACCAATCTAACAATGTCATCCATTCGAATGAACTTACCGAGTGGTTCAATCAGTTGGGGAATGAACCTCCATAGAAATAGTGGGATTTGTTTAACTAATATCCATCGCGGGGCAAAGAGGGCAAGAACTTCCTCAAGAATGGCCTCAGAAGACCAAGCAAAGGCACGAAAGGAGGTAGACCCGACGGTCCAGTATTGTTTTTTAAGCACTTTGGCTTGGGATTCTTGATTAGCAAAGAAGATCACATATAATCCTTTCTAGATTTGCCTGCAGAACGAAATATGGAGACCAAGCTTTAAGTTCCAATAGTTATGGAACCAGTCATCTAAAATTTTTCTAGGAGGGCATTTATCGATTTCAAAATCAGAGAAAAAAAATAGCCGAGTTCCTTAACCTATTTTTTTCTTTCCCAATTTCTATTAGCATTTCTGGATTTGGAGAAACAGAGAAGGGTAGAGGAACATCCCCAGTGTTCTTACCGGTTTCGCAGTCGCCATGGACGTTCGACAGGTTAAACCTCGCGCTCGCGTCAATGGCGATACCAGAATCGGCCACCACCTCGGAGAAGGACTTGGGTCTTGGTTTGGCGAAGGTATCTATGTTATGCATGTCTGAGACCTTAGAAGCCCTAGGTAAATTCGAGGGGGGGATGGGGGGTACGGCCTCTGTCGAGCGGCAGAGGGGAGAAGGAGATGTCTCCATCAAACATTCAGCATTAAAGAAGCAAGGAACGGACACACCTGTACCCTTGCCGTCATCGGGAAAGCATCATTGTCCTTCCTCGTGGTTTGCCACCTTTCATAGTTGGTGCCAAAAAACTTGCCCAAAGAGAGAGAAACAAACCGAAAAAGCACCGAAAAAATGCAGACTCAATATCACGTCGTAGATGAAACTGCTCATCACCTTGATTTTTAAATAATTTAATTTATATGTATGTATGTTTATTTTTTTATTATCAATTCATTAATTTATTCTATAATTTTTTAACTTTCTTTTCACTTGGTAAGTTGTTATTTTTTCTTTTTTTGTTCTTTCACATCAATTTAATTTATAATTAATCTATAACTTAATCTATAATGTAATTAATTACATCATAGGTTAAATATATTATATTTTATCTTAGGTTAAATATATTATATTTTATCTATGATGTAATTGAAATATAGATTAATTATAGTTTAAATTGAGTGAAAGAACTAAATATAATTTAATTTATATTTTAAAAATGATATATTTATTTTATTTTGTTAAAAAATATATATAAGATAAATTCTCAAAAAGTCTTCTATATATGGTTTTTAACGAAAGAAAATAAATATATCATTTTTAAAATATAAATTAAATTATATTTAGTTCTTTCACATCAATTTAATTTATAATTAATCTATAACTTAATCTATAATGTAATTAATTACATCATAGGTTAAATATATTATATTTTATCTATGATGTAATTGAAATATAGATTAATTATAGTTTAAATTGAGTGAAAGAACTAAATATAATTTAATTTATATTTTAAAAATGATATATTTATTTTATTTTGTTAAAAAATATATATAAGATAAATTCTCAAAAAGTCTTCTATATATGGTTTTTAACGAAAGAAAATAAATATATCATTTTTAAAATATAAATTAAATTATATTTAGTTCTTTCACATCAATTTAATTTATAATTAATCTATAACTTAATCTATAATGTAATTAATTACATCATAGGTTAAATATATTATATTTTATCTATGTGTAATTGAAATATAGATTAATTATAGTTTAAATTGAGTGAAAGAACTAAATATAATTTAATTTATATTTTAAAAATGATATATTTATTTTATTTTGTTAAAAAAAATATATAAGATAAATTCTCAAAAAGTCTTATATATGTTTTGTAAGAAAATAAAATAAATATATCATTTTTAAAATATAAATTAAATTATATTTAGTTCTTTCACATCAATTTAATCTATAATGTAATTTCTTTCACATCAATTCAATTTATAATTAATCTATAATTTAATTAATTACATCAGAGGTTAAATTAAATTGATGTGAAATAACTAAATATAATATAATTTATATTTTAAAAATGATATATTTATTTTATTTTGTTAAAAAACATATATAAGACTTTTTGATAATTTATCTTATAGAATAAAGTAATGAATTGATAATAAAAAAATAAACATACATGCATATAAATTAAATTATTTAAAAAAGATCTATGAAAGTAAATGGAATAGTGTAACACATTGATAATATCTATAGAAATAAAAGAAAGAGTTAAAGAAAAATAAAAAAGTGTTATAGAATAATACTAGTAATGTTGTTAATAGTGTTAATCTAAAGATTAAAGAAATACAATGATAAGATAAACATATACATATATATAATAATATTAACACACATAATAATAACTAAAATATCATAATATTAAATAATATTATTAATAAAGATATAGATTAATATTATTAGGAAATTTATTAATAATATTGATCTATATATGCATAAAAGAAAATGCAAAGAAAAACTCACAAATATATAAATAAAGGAAAAAATAACTTAAATAAAAAAATTGATAAGTCAACTTATTTAATTTTAATATTTTATATATTATGAATAATATTTAAATTATAAATATAATTGAATAAAGTATTTATTTTATTAAATAATATAAATTTAATTATTTAAATCAATACATACATAATTAAAAAATATATATAAATAATACTATCATTTATAATATATCAAGTTTTAAAATTTAATTAACAAAATAATTGTGAAATAAAATAAAATAAAATAATTATTAATGAATAATATATATATATATATAAATTTAAAATAAAATATTATTTTAAAACAAAAAATTATTTTATATTTTTTAAATTCTTAAAAAGTCTTATAAAAAATTTTAATAAATAAAATAAAATAAATATCATTTTCAAAATAATAATAATTCTTAAAAAATTAAAAAATTCTATATCCTTTTTAATCTTAAATGTGAAAGAACAATAAATTTATAAATCACTAAATCAGTTTAAAAAAAAAACATTTACAAAAATAAGTTAACTCACTTTCTAGTCATTTTATTAAATTGAAAAAAAAAATAAAAAAATTATATTGGTGATATTCAGCACAAAACACGAGAGACGCAGATACGGTTTTAAATATAAGATAAAAGTTAATTAATAACTAACCGAACCAAATATTATGCATACCCCATACCATGGTTTAAAGCTGCACGTGAAAATTTTGAAGATTAACGGAAAACGGATTAAATGGGCCCCACACCAGCCACTCTAAGCAGTCAACGCTTAGAGTGTGCTGGTTAAGTCCGGTCGTGCTAGCAGGGCAGTTTTATTGATATTTAAAAATGAGAATGCTTGCTTATTCTTCCATTGTATGTTTGTTGTAGCCTTTCTATGAGCATCATCCACAGCCTAAGAAACTTATAGTTGATAATTATTTTCCCCTTAAGCTACAAAGCCTTAATGAAGAACGGGGGGATGGAGAGTGCTCTGGTGGTCAAGTGCTTGTAAAACAAATGGAAACTACCTTGCTAAAGTATCTCCACATTAATATTGTTTTGTAATGAAGTTGTGGATGTCTAATATGATATTTGACAGAAAGTTGTGATCTTGTATTATGTATCTATTTTTTGTTTGAATTTCTTTAAGAATAGTTAAAATGAAAAAAATTGTAGGTATAAAATCAAATAGCGAGTGCTTCACTATCTTTGTTGTAGAAAGTTGTCGATGTGTATACCTAGGAGGTGTTAATATTAACACCATTGTATAATTGGACAGGCAAGTATGTGCATTAATGTAATAGAACAAATTGTTCTCAAGTGCTTTTAGGTCGATGGAAGCTTAATACTCTTCTAAAGTGTGACAAATAAGGGCCCCTTTTTCTAGATTTAGTCTCCCTTCACTTTCCATGTTTTGGTGAAACAACCATATTAACATTAGAGATATGTCATCTCTGACATAAACACTCACAATTGACTGGTTGACCACAACAAAACTAGTGTTGACAATAGTTTTTGTTAAGAAGTTATTCTTGTTTGAGTAGATTTTCTTAAATGTTGGATTTCATCATGTTTCCTATCATTTTAAATATTTTCATTTAGAAAGTGTGTGTCTTACTAAATGTAGAATAGTTTAATGTGCATTTTCACATGCATGCTAATAATATGGATTTATTACCAAGACATTGTGGAGGGTAATGAAATTTTAAATGTGTGGTTCTTCAATATAATTACCAAGATGAACAATCTATGATAATGATATGGAAGATCTTACAGTCTAAACCTTGAGCTTGAATATACCTATATAAATGTGATCATTACAAGCCATCAAATGTTTGCAATTAAGGTGCATAAAAAATGGAGATATATATCATTGGTGATAAATATTCGTAATTAATTCAAGAATTCTATGTCTTCATAATTTCATTGGGTGAATAATAATATTCAATAAAGAGCTCATCCAGATACCAACTTCATTGTTGAATTTTAAAGACAAATAGTTCTTACTATTACTAGTAGTAGCTAACAGAATCTGAATAATGTAAGACCCCGCAATACTTTGATATCACAAATCTTGGATGTGAGATCTACATGTTGTACTGATACGTGGTTGCAAAGGAATAGTTCAATAAGATGGGAAAATAAAATATCATGCAATAGGTAAAGATAAATAATGAGGGGATAAAACCTACTTGCAATGTGGTGTATTGATCAGCAAAATACAAGTCCAAATGCATTTGATAATTAGTCTTCCACATGTGTACCTAAAAAAGATATTTTGCATGGAATTGAAACCCAGTATTATTTTTGTTAACTTTTCATGTTTTGTGAAATATGGACTGTGAATTGATGAGTATATCAATTGATGAAATTTAAATTATGTAAATTATAAATGTTTAAATTGGAATGTAAAGTAATTTGTTAATTAGATTGATATAATTTAGTATACTAATGAAAATGATCTCAGCCTCGTAAACTTTGAGTTGAAGACAGAGAGATATGAGACTTATATTAGAAGTAGCAAAGCCAAAAAACATTCATCCAAAAGACATGATTTTGAAAGAAACGGATCTAGAATCAAACTTGGTGTTAATTATGGAGACCCTTAATATTAAACTAACTAAAAAGGAAAAGCAATTAATTGAGTTTATTTGTATGCATTATCTTTATAGTTTCTTCCTTTATCTTTTCAATTTTTTGGGTTCCAACTTTTCCATTATGTTTTTGGTGTGCACTTGCCTTGTTTATGCATTCAAAATAATGTGATATATTCCTAAAAAAGTTGGGTTTCATTTTTTTTCCTTTTATAAGATTATTTTTCCTTGATCATATAGTGAATCGATGGTATATTCAACCAACCTTTCTAGTTTAGTACTGCTCATCAAGTGATGTTTAATTAAGAGTACAAAGGTCAGGTTTATGTTCCATGCAAACTTAAGGATAATTACACATAGTTATACATCATGCATGGAATCCCTACAAATGGATGATTATAAATGATTCTTGTCAAAGAAAGAAGCTAGACAGAGAACTCCTAATTTATAAGAGAACAATTAGGAAAGAATAAAAATATAATCGAAAAAGCAAGATCTTTCATTCTAGAAAGTTGCATAAAAATATATTGGAAATGAAATTGTACCATTCAATTGTTTCACAGGAATATTGTGTTTATATTTTACATTCATGTAAACAATACAATAGCAACCTTCTAACAGTCTCAATCTTGGAGTTACTACATGAATATTGCATTCAAAGTACTTACATTTACAACCATCCCATCAATTTCACATATATCAATTTTCTCTACCAAATTATGTAGAGATACCTCACAAAGAACCCCACCATCACCACCTCCAATGACTAATACCTATAGTAGGATAAATATGTGAAAAAATTGTTAGATACAAATTACGGCCCATATTCTTTATATTATTCAACTGAATAAAAATAGTTATTCACCACCAAACAAACATCAATGAATAGCAATGCATTATCTGTGAAACATATCTTTGACTTAGTCGATGGAAAAGCATCATGACACATGATATAGGGATATGTATATTGATAGCCCAACACTCTAAACAAGACTTACAGAGATAGCATTGACTAAAGGCCAAATACAAGGCATAATACTATAAGTATATTGGAGTTGGAGAAATAAGCTCTATTAGAAAGTATAATTCATAATAGATATCTAGAAAAACTAGAAATTTGTGCAAAAAATATCAAGCATATAGAATTTATTAACTAGATGCAAAAAGAAAATAATTCCCACATCATTTTGTAAAGTCGACACATAAATGATATAAATTTAAAATAAGAAGAGGTTACAATTTACATAGCTACTATTTTTGAGACAATCATTGTCCTTGTTTGACCACTTTCCCCTATTTTAAGACAATCTTAAGCTCTGCTACAGTCATTGTTCCTTGCTCAATTATGGGCTCCTCCCCAATTCAGAAAGTGTTAATAAAAAATGAAATTAATACCAATTTTAAATCTACACTATCTTTAATCACAGTCATGGGAAAAAACACTGCAAATGTCTTAGAATTCTTACTAAGAACAAACATAGTCCTGCATCAAGCACCCCAAAAATGTAGTTTCTATGAGAAAAATTAATAAAATACTACACAAAAATATAGCCAAATTACAAGTCCATGCAACTCCCTAAACTAGAACAACATTATCTTATAGAGCTCAGCATATAAAAAATAAATACCCAAAAACTATTCAATAAGGCATTACTATTCATCCCTGTTAACCCCAAAAAAATACTTCAGAGAAAAGTGAAAAGAATATTCTTGAAAGAACTCACTCACTCTTAAGCACTTCAAGCCATCGCGCAACATTCTCAAATATAATCTTGTGGCTAATATCATAAACAATGAGGGCCACATGGCTCCCCTCTAATAAGTTGAAGTAATAGCATGAAACCTTTCCTGGCCTGTAGTGCCCCAAATATGAGCTTTGATCTCCTTTTCATTGATTTCCATGATCTGGTTCTGAAACTCCATGCCTATGGTTGCCTTTGAGTTGGGATTAAATTCATTCCAAGAATACTTGGATAATAGATGTGGAAGCATAGATAAGGCACATGAGTTTGAAAAAATGACTCAAATAAATGTGATCTCATGGACTACAATGGTTGCAAGATTTGCACAAAATGGATTTGTTTAGAAGACTTGAGAAACTTCCAACCTAAAGCAATTGGTAGGTGCAAATATAGACTCATCAAGCTTTTCTAGCATCCTCACTACTTGTTCCAAAATGGGAGCTTTCAAATAGGGAGCGCATGGACATCCATCACAACATAATGGAAGGCATTTTGTCAGATGTTATATTTGCAACTACCTTGGTAGACATGCATACAAAATGAGAAACCATAGACAAGGCACATGTAATTGTTTGAAAAATGTCTCCAAAGGAATGACATCACATGGAATGCAATGGTTGTAGGCATGTGTCTCTCTACATACACCCACTCTACCCTAATTTCCAACTACCTGAGTTGTTAGAGCCTACTTCAAAAATCGTGTGCTCTCTTGCCTCATGAAACTAGAACTCTATACTGACATGTTGTAGTTGTTGATCCAAGCCAATAAGATCCAACCAAATTTTAGAGTAGTTAAATAGTGAGCATATTTGCATCCCCGACTATACACTACTCAATAAAACATGAAAAAATATAAATCTTATTGTCCACTGAGGAATACATTAATCATTGTTTATGGTTTGAAGGCTCCACAATAGTTCCCAACATGAACTAATAAAGCACAATAATATACTACCCTTAGTCCTCATAAATGGCTAGTCGAGTCTTAATAGCATAAATCTAAACTTCCATTGAAGGAATAAGAATACTATCTCACACCAATGGATACAATTTGTCAACAATTTTAAAATGTTATCACAATAAAACAATAACCAACATACTATAGATCTTCAAGAGCTTGGGTGTTAAAGTTTTCCATCTTTGAAGCTTCCACTTTCCAAGTCCTTAAGACACAAGTGTCTTCCTCTTTTATCCATTTCTTTACTCGACAGAAACAAATAATGCATTTATTTATTACCAAACTAATATCAAATCTTTTCAAATTATCTTTGTATGGTTGCCCATGCTTTGTAGTTGTGGTTGCAACAATATTAAATATTTGATGAGCATTGCTTGTAAATAAGTATTTAGGAGGTATTGTTGTTGATGAGGTTTCAAGAATGGTGTTGATTAGGAAATTCTTTATGGTTTGGAATACTTTCAAGAAATATTCATTGCTTGTTAAGTAAAGTTTTGTTTAGATTGTAAATTTTGGTGATAAGGCTCTTTTTTGGTTGGATTCATGGGACTCCTATCCCCTAATTCTTACTTCTTCCCCCCATTTTCTCCTTTTGAGTAAAATGTCTTTAAACTTTGGTTGGTCTAAAGTGTTTGACTTCAAATTTTCTCATTTGGTGGAGGAATTTCACATTTATTCTTGAAAGGATCCTAGTTCTAGGCCTTTGGGAGGAGATTTGGAAGCTCAAACAACCCTATCTTCTATTCTAGATGAACGACCATGTTTTTCCTCAAGGATGGGGTTGATTCTCTTGTTTGGGGATATGATCCAAAAGGATTTTATTTAGTTTCTAGTGGATATTAAATCTTAAATCATGAAAAACTAAATATAAAAATTTTCCTTGGCAGAAAAAAGTTTGGAATGAATTTAGTTGACCTAAATATAATTTTTTTATCTAGTTACTATGCCAAAATAAATGTCTTACTTGGGACAGCATAAGAAAAAATATCTTCATAGTCCTTCTAAATATATTATTTGTGTTGTTAATGAGGAGTGTGTCACTCATTTCTCTGTTCAATGTCTTGGTGGCTAAGTGTTTTTGGATGATGTCTTTGGTCCCTAGGATACTCAGATTTTGAGGCAACTTGATTTGGGTCATTTGAATAGATTTATTATTTCATCATCTAGGCTTGAATCTTCTTATAAGGTGAATAGAGAAAATAAATGGTCTCCTTCTCCTTTGGGTTTTTTCAAAATTCATTGATGGTTCTTCTAATGGAAACTCTAGTGTTATGGGGATAGGTGGAGTTGGATGAGATAGTTTTGGTTTGATTCACTTCTTTTTTTCTATTGTTACATGGGGATTGGCACCCATAATCAAATGGAGGCTTGGGCACTCCTTATGGCTCTTGAAAAATATTTTGAGATAGGTTGGAAGAAGATAATTTGTGAGATGGATTCTATGATATTGGTCATCCTTCTAAATAATGGAAATTTTCAAGATTCTTCTAAAAGGTTGGCTTCTTATGTTGACAAGATTCTTCTCCTTTCATGAAATTTTGAGTCTACCTCTTTTGCTCATTCTCCTAAAGAATGGGATGTTGTTTCAAACATTATGGCCAAATAGGCCTCTTATTTAATTGCACTTGGAAGGTCATAGATTGGGCATCCCTATCTTCTGATCAATATTTGTATTTTTTGCAACTTCTTCATAATGATTTGGTTTAATCTAGGTGATTTATTTTATCTAAACTTTTTATGTTTTATTGGTTTCTTTATTGGATTTTGTTTCTAGAGGTGGAGGGTTTGTGGTAAACATCCTTATATTTTTACCTCTTTGGTCTTTATTGACAATTATTATTGTCTATAAATATTTGTGTAATTTTCTAGGACTCATTTGATTAATACATTTATCTTTTTTCCAAAAAAATGGTTGCAACAATATTAATTAGATAAGTCATACAAATAAGTACTTCTTGAGATTAGCATTGTTAGGAGTTATCCTGACATCCTTCTATAACAATCATTTAGTCTTCTTTTATATGTGTTTTGAAAATTAATAAATAGAATATCATGTAAAGTATAAGACAATTATGATTTAGTCTTTAGCAAACAAATTTCTCTTTAAATCATTATCCATGTTATGGATATTTTATATATTTCAGTTTTAACTCTCTTATGAATAATTAATAATTATATATTTGTCTCTTTATATAATTATCCAATCTCTTATTAATATAGTAGTCAATACTTTATAGAATTCAATATATTTTTAACAAATTATCTTTTATCTTACTATTCTTGTTCATTGATTAGACTAGTCATAAACCACATAAATATTTTGTAGTTGATTCAATCATGTTAGCATGCTTCAATGGTATTATATTTCTCTAAAATTTATCATAATTTGATGATATTCATGGTGGACTATAATGTTCAAGGTTACACCCTCATCAATCCTTCATTATTACTATATTTTACTCAATGCCATAAATTATAATATTTAGATATCATTTCTCTTCCATCATAATCATAGATTAAAATTTTCACATGATTGTCTTCAAGTTAGAATATCTGATGCTTCATTAACACTATCTCCATTTTACAATTTCATTTCATATATTTGGCCAAGGTTTAGTCAATTGATCCCTCCTTCAAGTGTTCAAATATCTTTGAAAATAAATAAATAAATTTTAATGTTTAAATAAAAAAGCTAACAAGGGTATCAAAACTAATATATGTGCTTCTAGTAAAAATTCCACAATAGTGCTCCTCTCTCCCGCTCCTCGGTTTTGAATTGGTTGTGAGCATGGTTGACTATACATCGGGGGTACCCCTTGGTCCCCCACCCATGTCCCCTTCTATCTAGATTCTCCATACAACACATGTGGCACTGTCTTTGGGCCCTCTCATGTGTTGCCTGCTTCAGGGGATCCCATGATTCCTGACTTGCCTATTATCGAGGTGTTGACGCTCCCTTTTCCCCATTGTCTAAAGGTTGGAAAGATGTGTTGACTCACAAGAATCTGACTCTTGTAGGATCTCTCCCTTGTTTGAGTGTGAAAATATCTCGAGCAATGAGTACTCCATTCCTAAAGCTATTAGCAACATAATAGTTTATTCCATGGAGTTGGTAGTGGTTGGTAGGTTTCTCTCCTTCTAGCCCTCTATGGATATGGTTAGAATGTGGGTTGCTGAAAAATGACGCCTGAAGGGTAGTGTTAGTGTCTGCACCATGGTTGGGGGTCTTTTCCTCTTCAAGTTTATGGTTGAGGAAGATTTGATCTTTTTGCTTTCTTCGGGTCCATGTTTATATGGGAAGCATGGGTTGTCCTTATGCCACTAGAAACTGGGGTTCAATCCTGATATTGATCTCAGTGAGTCAGCTCCTGTTTGGGTTCGTCTCCCTAGTCTTCCTCTGGAATACTAGGACAACTCTTTCTTTTAGTGCATTGGGGACTCTCTGGGCTAGTTCATCACCTCACAATCTATCACCAAAACCATATCCGGGTTAGTTTTTCTCACTTTTGTGTCAACATTGATGTCAATAAGACTTTACCCAACTCGATGAAGCTTTGCTCTATTTCTGGATCCAACCTGTTTGCTATGAGAATGGTGTGATATACTGTCATAAATGTGCTAACCTGGGCCACCTTATCACAAATTGCAAATCCTCGATTAGACATGACCCATGTCCCAATACTCCTACGAAGATTCCTTCTGATGTCTTCCCCTTTGAATCAAATATTCTTAGGGTTATTGAATATCTGACTAAGCCTTGGGTAGCTGAACCTATGCTCCAAGAGATGTCTGGGGTGTTGGGTTCCTTTGGATTTGCTCTAGGACTCATTGGTTCCCTTCCTAGCAATGACTAGGTCTTTGGGGTCCCTTTGGAGAAGTCTCTCTCTCCAATAAATTTGGGTGTTGAGGAAGGAGATATCTAGGATGAAGTTGAGAAGAAAGTTTCACCTTGTATAGGATAGAATGAGAAGAGTGTGGTACCCCAAGCACAAACTTTGATAGAAGCATTTTGGTCAACTCCTAAGAAGAAGGGTAAACAAAAGAAATTTGATGTGGGAGGTGACTCCAAACTTGTTAGACCTAACCAACGACTGACCAAGAACAAAGATAAAACAAAAGAAATAGTGATAGGTAAACAAAGGACATTGGAGGTGTCCTCAAATAAAATTTCTAAATGAAATTCCTATCTTGGAACGTAAGAGGGCTAAATAGCTCCCATAAGAAGTTGGCCTTGAAGAATTATATTCTAGAACATAAGGTAGACATATTACTCCTTCAAGAAACTAAGATGAAGAAAACCAATTTTGAACCAATTGCCAAGTACATTTGGCCAAATGCCCTCTTTGCTTGTTGTGATGTGGATGGGGCTTCTGGTGTTTTGTCTGTTTTGTGGAACTCAACTTGGGTTTCTAGCTTTGAACTATTCCAATGCAGGAATAGCCTAGGTATTAAGTTCTCCAATGCTGGGGGGTTCTTGGTTCTTGATCAATTTTTACGCTCCAAATATTAGGAATGCGAGAAAATCTCTTTGGAACGATATTTCTAATTGGATCTTGGCTACCAAGGATGGTCGTTGGCTGGTGGCAGGGAATTTTAACTCCCCTCTTTACCCCTCAAAGAAGAGTGGGGTTTTGATTGATTATTCTGACAGTATGTCTAATTTGACTGGCTTTATAAACTGTACTAGCCTGGAGGATATCAATCTTCAAGGACAATCATTTACCTGGTCTAGTAGATGCCCTAGGGCTAATCTGATCCAAGTTCGCCTTAATATATTCCTTTTCTCCACCAATTGGACTGCTCTTCTTAATGCTAATTTTTTGGCTCTCCCAAGGACAGGTTCAGACCAAAACCCTCTGCTAATACTCCCAATTGACCACTATGTTGTTGGTCCATTCCATTTTTAGTTCAAAACCATGTGGAATTCCCATCCATATTTCAGGAATAAAGTTTCTTCCTAGTGGAATATCACTATGCACGACTCCCCTATGTTCAGGCTCTCTTAAAGACTCAAACATGTCAAGAATATGGTCAAGGGGCAGAATAACAGGGTTTTTGGAGATGTGTTCCATCAAAAAAGGGTCCTGGTTGGCAAAAATGGTGAGATACAAAAAACGATGGAGGAGGGTGATACCAGCATTCTGACGAGCCAATAGGAGAAGGAAGGGCTTTTGGAATGGGAGAAAATTTTAAAGAAAGAAGAGGTTCTCTAAAAGAAGAAAAACATAATACAATGGCTAGGTGAGGGGGACCGGAACACATCTTTCTTCCATGTGTCGACTCTTAAACATAGGAAAAGGAACCAAATAAAAAAATTGATAAATGAGGCAGGGGATGAAGTGTCTAATCTCATACAAATTGATTTATTAGTTGCTAATCACTTCCTGCAGGCTTACTCACTTCCTTTGGAGGCTCCTTCCCCTAGGTTCGTAGATCTGTTGTTGGAACCTCTTCCTACTCCTATCTCCCATGAGGATAATGTTTTAATTCTAAAGGTGGTTTCTTCTGAGGAGGTTTGATCTATTGTGTTTAGTATGGGTGCCTATAAATCCCCTGGGCCCAATGGTTTCCCTCAACTTTCTTCCAAACCTTTTGGGAGATTTGAGGGAGGGCATTACTCTTATTGCTAAGGATTTTCTCAACTCTAGTAAATTGCTTAAATAGCTAAACCACACCTTCATATCTCCGATCCCTAAAATTGAGGACCCCTATCCATGATATATTTTCATCCTATTAGCCTTTGTAATATTTTTTATAAGATCTTTTCAAAAAAATTGGTGAACTACTTGAAACCCCTCTTGGAAATACTGATTGGTCCCAATCAAAAAGGTTTTGTTCTTGGCCACCACATATTGGATTCTACTTTATCTACCAATGAAACTCTTCACTCTATAGATAGGTGTAACAACTCTAGCATGGCACTTAATCTTGACATTTCCAAAGCTTATGAGAAAGTCCTATGGAAATTTCTTCCCAAAGTCCTTGATAATTTTGGCTTTAATCAAAATGTTTTCAATATCATTATGGAATATGTTTCCATGGTGAAGTATTATGTGTTGGTCAATGGTGTGTCCCAAGGTTTCTTTGAGGTTGGGAGGGGTATCAAATAGGGAGACCCCCTGTCCCCTTATTTGTTCATTATGGTGGCTGATGTGTTGAGCAGGAATGTGATGTGTATGTTGTCAAAGGGCTACATCAAGGGTGTCAAATTGGCCTCCACTCTTGACCCCATCACTATTCAATAAAATTTGGATGATACTATTGATATTTGTGAAAGCTTCGGTGGTGGAATCTAGGAATTGGAAACGTTGCCTCAATCTCTATGCGGCTTGTTCTATTCAATGCATCAATTATAATAAAAGTATGATCTATTTATTTCACTTCACTCCTATACTGCAAGATTTTGTGACTGCAATGTTAGGTTGTGTGAGTGCTACTCTTCCTTCCGTTTACCTTAGCCTTCCCTTAACTATTAAGGAAGTTACTCCTAACTTTTGGAACATTATTCTTGAAATATTTCAAAGGAAGCTTGTTGATAGGCTGTCATTAGGTCCCATTACTTTAGAAGATAAAAGCTTCAATATGTCGATCAGGCAGTGTCTAAGGCTATTTGCAATAGAAGAAGACTTGACTATCTCCCTTAGATTTTCTATATTTTTTAGAGTTGCTAACATTAATTCCTAACCTAAGGCCATCTAACTATCTAACTGGAAAACAGATTATCTTAAAGAAAATAGAGAGTATATTAAACTAGAAAGCATAAAATGACTAATCTAGAAAACATGATAACTAAATGAGAAATCATAGAAACAACTAAACTGAAAAGCATATAAACTATAAAAGTAGCAAAACTTGTAAGAAAACTATGAAACATCTAATTAAATAAAATAACCAATAGTTCATAACAATTAGTACACTACATAAATGACAGACAATGAGTGCTCCAGAACTTCAGACTCTATAAAAACAGTGTTAATGACTTCTACAAGATTAAAATGTGCAAATGACTATACTCATAATTTTCATTCATGCAATAAATAGAAAGGAAAGTACTCATCTATATAATCTACTCTCCCTCGAGTGGCCAGCTCGCGGGTTACTATGTTCTTTCTCAGGTCACATACACAACATTTTCAAAAGTTCTCTTATTAAAAATAATTTCCATCCATAATTTCAAAAACTCATAAATTGATATGTAATAGTCTCTTTATTCATATATATATTCAGAAAACATGTTGACAGCATAACATTACTATTCTGCATTATTTTATTTTATTTTGCTTATGGAGATTACATATTTATAGAAAACTTCTAACTAAGTCCTACATTTCAGATGGCTTAGATTACCATTGAAAAATTCTATAACATATTGCAAACAAACTTTATGTCTTTAAATGCCCATTACAGAGATATTAAAGAGGCTCGAGTCGAGCCATGAAGTCTTTAAACATAACAAAAATTTAACCAAAAGAAATAATGATTTCGTTCCATCATCCCAAAGTACTGGAGCATGTTCCTAGCGCATATCTTCAATCTAATTTGGAGATCGTGTTGGTTGAATTCTTTTTATTGTTGTATGATGATCGATTATTATCCTACAAAATACTAAAAACAACGCATTAAATCTGCATTGGCAAGAAACTTCAATAAATCACAAGAAAGAAAGTTTGTACTATTTTTCTTAAAAGATAAGCAGCTATTTTTCCTAAAGTTTAATTAATTGGCAGAGCATAAGGATTTTTCATATGTAAGGTAGGGCTTTATTATGTTAACTTAATGAGGTTATTTTTACCTCATCACTCGCTAGGTGGAATGGTTCTCTCCTAAGTCATGCGGGTAAGCTACATCTCCTCACTGCTTCTCTCCAAGGTATACATGTTTATTTTTTTGTCTATGTTCAAAAGTTTGAGAAGATTGAGAGAGTCTTCCTATGGCCTAGAACCGAGGATAAAAATAAGATGTCACTTTGGGAGAAGGTTTGTCTTCTCAAGTTTAGGGGAGGATTGGGCATCAAGAAAATCCTTTCTTCCAACAAGCCTTTGCTTGCTAAAGTGGGGCGGGACCAGTTAAGAGATAAAAATGATTGGTGTAGAATAATGAAATCCAAATACCTAGGCAATTGTCCCCTAATCAGATGTATTGAGAATGATCACCCCCAGGGGTCTCTAGCTTGGAATAATATTTGCAAAATCAAGAATCTTCTGATGTCTGGTATGAGGTGGAAGCTTGGAAAAGGTAGTAAGATCCACTTTTGGGAAGATACTTGGCTCTTAGAATCCCCCTTGGCCTATTCAAAGTTCAAAAATTAGATGGAACCCATAACTCGGTTCTTTGGTAGTAATGTGTGTGACTACATCCATGGATCGTAGGGGGTTAGAAGATGGAAAGATATTGGATCATGTGGCCCTCTTTCCCCTAATCTGAAATGTCTGGCTTCTTCCTTACAGGTCTTACTCTCTCAGTATAGAATCCCCCTATTAGAAGTTGAAGATGATATATTTTGGGCCTTGGATAGTAAGGGTGCTTTGACTGTCAGGATGGCTTATAGTCTACTTCTAGACAAGGACATTCAAAGTAAGCTTTGGAAAAAGGTTTGGAACTAGCACTTGATACCAAAAATTAACTTCTTTTGGTGGATGGCTTATCACAACAAGATCCTTACCCAAGATAATATAAGGAAGAGGGAATTCCAGATCCCAAACAGGTGCTTGCTATACAAAAGTAATGAAGAAACTATGGATCACATGTTACCGCATTGTCCTTTTTCTACTAAAGTCTGGGACCTTTCTTTTCAAAATTTAGAGATACACTTGACCTTGAATAAAGAATTAGTTTCCTTTTTGGAAGGTTGGAATGGTCCTTTCTAGCACCCGCTTCCTCTAAAAATTTGGAGGCAAATCCCCCTATCATCTATTGGAACATCTAGAAGGAAAGGAAAATTAGGGTTTTTAGAGGCATTGAGATGAGTCTAAACAAAGTGTTTGGCTAGGGGTCGAGACTTATTTCTAAAAGTCTCTCTATTCTCAAGTGGAAACCACCAGACTCTACCCCAGCTGATTGGGAGATCAAGATGGCTAGCTCCAGGAACATTGTTCTTGGTAATGATTCCTTTGATAATTCCAAATCCCTTGCTAGGAAAAACACCTTTTGGAAACCTCCAGATGTGGGGTGGTTTAAACTAAATTTTGACGGTTCGACCAAGGGGAACCATGGTCTGGCCAGTATTGGTGGTGTCATAAGGGACTGTCAAGGCAACTCGGTGGCTAGTTATGATAGAGTTATTGGTATTCACTCTTCTATGGTGAATTCTCGGGTGTTGCTCAAGGGCGTTTAGATTGTTGTCACTCTGGGTATTAAGAATTTGGAAATTGAAGGGGATTCTAAGAATGTGATTGACTCTATTAATCTTGGTCATCTACTTGGTTAGAATTTAAGGGATACTCTTATGGATATAAATATTTTAATTTCAAAATTTTAAAGGTATCACCTAACTCATATCTATAAAGAAAGTAACTAGGTGGCTGACGGCTTTGCCAATTTGGGGTCCACCTAGCAGGTTTGCAAATGTTGGAAAAATATAGAAGTGTTATCGATGTCTATTCAAAGGTTAATTCTCATGGAGTGGAGGAATTACTCTCATAATTATGGGTAAACTTTGTATCTCTCTTGAGTACATGTGGCAATCCTTGACGAGTTATTAGATGGTGTCTAGGACGGGAAAGGAAACTGGGCTCATGTGGTGGGCCATGTGGGTTTTTAATCTCATAATCATGTGTGGTGGGTTCTCTACCCTTTATGGGTTGCCAATCCAATGGTACAACATATCCCATTATATCTCCTAGAGTTTGTGTAAAGTGATGTACTTTTCCAGCTGTATAGTCATAAGATTGCACCCATTGCAATGTCACATTCGTGTGCCTGCATTAGTGTCCACTCCCTTAGCACTTGTGTAGGTTCATTTTAGCCCCTGCATCAGCCATTTTCCATTCTTAGGATGCTCCAACACCCCTTTTTAAAAGCTACCCTTCTTCATCCGCTTTGCATCGAACCTTGTGATTTTCCTATTCATGTCATTTTGTAGCGTGATGTGTTTGGACACTAGTGTGTTGTGCAGATGTCCATGTGTCGTGCTAGCATCCTATGATATTTTAATGTTCAAACAACCATTTTTTTGCATGTTTTCCACTTGTCACCTCATTTTTTTGGTGGTAATGGTTGGGGATGCCCTGAAATGGCTCAAGAAGCTTCTTTTCCCTCCTATTCTCTCTTTTTAATCCATTCTTTAAATCCATTTGGCTCTCCTTGGATTCTACCTTGAACTCTCTTCTTCTTTCTCACTCTCTCTTGTTTGCACAACTCCATACAACTTGCTACAACAACACCCTCACATATTTGCAACTCTTTGCAACAATTTTTTGCTCTTGCAGATAGTTATTGCTCTCTCTCTTTGGATTCCTTAAGCCTTGCATGTGATACCTCCCTTGCCTTGTGCTTGTGATAATTTTGGGGTTCCAAATCCCCTATCTATTATATCTACATATCATGATGTGGGTTCTCCTCCTCGAGAAGGGATTGCTTTTAGCACCTCTTTTGTGATACGAGTTCTCCTCCTCGAGTGGGGTTTTCTTTTATCACTCACACTTGGTGGTGTGGGTTCTAGTCCTGAAGAGCATTTTTATTTTACCACACGCTTTATCCATTTCAGCTCATTTATCTCTATCTATTTGGCTATCCGTGGAGGTAGGAACACCAAAATGGGGGTTTGATAGAGGCAATCCCATATACAACCCCAACACTTTCTCCAAATATCATGCATGGAGGTATTGAAGACATTCATTTGTTGGAGGCTTCATCACTTGTGTGGTTGTAAGTATTTCCTTTCTATTTCTTATTCTCTTTATCATTCCTATTTTACTTTATATCAACTTTATCACATTCTATCATTTTCCCACATTCTGGAAGTTCTCAGCAATTAGAGTATAAGTAGCCACTCTATCATTTTTTATGATAAACTTTATTTCTAGTCCGTACGAGATGCCAATGCACCTCAGGGATGCCAATGTGCCACATGTCATTTGTATTCCATGCTTTTGTTCTTTGGCCGAGAGCTTGTCAGTCTGTCTAGAAAATCTTTGTGACCTACTCTTTGTGATTCTAGAACTTTCACACCTCTCCTTAAGGTAGTTTAGGGTAGTTTTCCCCATGAGGCTCTCTAAATGAAGAGAACTCATGAGTAGTGAATCCCCCTTCTCTACATTTTGGTGAACCTGACACAAATCGAAAAACTAAGAATTTATTTACCCCTACTTGGTGGGGTCATAACTTTTGACTCGATGCTCAGAATTTAGAACCATTTGCACCATTGGAAAGGTCTCCTAGAGAACTAGTTCAGTCCCTAAAATACAATTCCTTTGACTATTGAATTTTAGGGACTAACGCAAGTTACGACTTCAAATTCCGCTCTGAAGACCTCTGAAAATGCAAATTACTAGAACCTAGAAAATACCAAAAAAAATAGAAAATCTAGATTTTTGGTTTTTCTTAGTTCTATCGCCAAGATGAATTTAATATCTTATTTATTAGCTCAGTATCTAATTATATTCAAATTTTTAATGATTTTCCATTTCATGCATGTGATGGAAACTTGGCTTTACCCATGTCAATCGATGTCTTTGATCCTTCTCATGAGAGTCCTCTTGCTTCAAAGGATATCTTGTTGCAAGAAGATAAAATCATTGATACCTTTCTTAATGTTACTCTACCTTCTCTTCACTCAAATGCACTCTCCTCTAGAGATGATGCATTAGTGAATGATGGAGCTACTCTTCATTCCAATACACTCTCTTTTAGAGATGATGTATTAGTGAATGATGAATCTCCTCTCCATTCCAATGAACTCTCTTCTAGAGACGTTGCATTGGCGAATGATGAATCTCCTTCCACATTTGATCCTCCTTGGATCGATGTTGAGAATATACCTTCAAATAATTATTCCACTAGTTGTGATGAGTCTATAAATATAATATATGTCTTTGCTACCCTTCAAAGGCTGAAGAGACTAGTCATTTATGTGACTCCAGCTAGTCCTTCTCCTAAAAGGAGTTTTTCTATTGATGGTGTCCCATTTGATAGTGGCTCTCCTGATATTTCTAAGGCTTCCTCTTACAAAACGGTAGCCCATACTTACAAGGATAAAACAAATAAACAACTAAGTCTTCTTCAAGCTTCTAAACCTATGACTAAACTA